>VZTE01006457.1:425423-552923 GCA_013397775.1 Eulacestoma nigropectus | reverse complement strand
CTTGCTGAGTGTTAAGATGATTTATGTAACAGACCGAAGGTTTCCACAGTAATGCATTATAGTCTCAAGCTATCAAGCCTTGTTCATGCAGAGACAAAAGCAGCTGAAAAAGACTTGCTTCTGAAGGTCCTCCATTTAGAAATTAGAGATAAGGCTGATCCTATTAAAACTCCTGGAAATATCCACTGTCAAATATATTATCCTAACTTTCGTATGTGTATAAGGTACGTGGCTATTTTTCCACTTCTAATGAGCTCATTGTTTTCACATTACTCTCGATTCATAAGTATTTCAGTTATGTAACAATGTGTTCAATAATAGAAAAGGAGACAGCCTGAAGCATCTATCTTTTAAAAACTGGCATCTTTCCACAGTTCAGATGCAGAAGCCTTGGTGCAAATGAAAAATTAAGACACGCTCTACATAGTTGGCAGAACCATTCATATCATTTAAATTAAATATCTATAGGCAAATTCCCAGTTTTTGAGGAACTGTTGCTGATACAAGGTTCTGTTGAGTAAATGCATGGTGACTGATGCAACCGTTGAGCACACGAATCAGACTTATTTAGTGCATGTTATTATCTGTGCTGTCATATAGGAACAGTTCTGCTCTTTCCAGAGGGATTTAAATTGGTTGTTTGAAAGCTTGCTGCCCCTTGTGGTCAGTCTGTTTGAGCCATCTCCTTCGATTTGCCTTCTCTGATCACTTTTCAAAGTTCTATTAAAATTATTTTAAAACATCAGTAAGTTTTGCTAGCCAATATGTAGTTATCACTGTAGAGTTCTTAAGGAAAGGGGCTGTATTTGTATTTCCTGCCAGCATTTCCCTTATTCCTCTGATGAGTAACCTCCGAAGTAAATACTAGATTTTTTTATGTTTGTGTTATCAGCATAGCAGGATGCATAGCCCTAATCTGAGTTATGTGTTGCCGAAGTAAAGAACTGACTTCTGACACATACTTCCTCTCCATGTCCCAGTTTTGCTCCTCTTTCCATAGCTTGTTGCTGGATTTGGGCAGGCTAAGTGACTTAAAAGGTAAATTGAAGGGGACCAATGGGGTCTTGTTCAGAAACAAAAGCTTGGGTTTGGGTTGGACAGTGAATCAGGGTTAAGTGTTCATATCATTTTATTCTGGCAAGCTTTTCTCATAAAATTATACGCCAAGGTAGCATATAGCTAATGAAGTCTCTTGATCTCAGAGTGGGCATCTCAATCATCTGTTTTATGAAGTTTCCATCATTTCAAGCAGAAATGTCACAAATATTTAGCCAGAAACATAGAATATTGTCCTTAAGATTTGGAAAGACATTCTTAATTCAAAAATCATAACTTTGTGTCTATATAGTTCAAACTTAAGGATAATCCATTCTGAGGTTCCCACTGTGTAGATTCCATCTGAACTAGACTCAAACCCGTTTATAATAAACACAGGTGTAATGAAAATGCTCTTTATAATAAAGAAAAATTTAAGCCTGGGTCTGTTCAGTGCTGTGCAGTTGGTTTAATGGTCTTAATTTGCAGAGGGCTTTCTCTCTGGAATGTAATAAAGGCCTAGGAAGTTCCCCTAAACTGAAGCGCTGATTAGCACCTCATCCATTCCTATGGTCATGAGATGAAAGTGAAACCACTGGCAAAGTTCCTAGTAGTTCTGTGGTAAAGAAAATAAAGTATTTCTGCTACCTTTTGTTTGTTTGTTTGTTTGTTTGTTTGGGTGGGGGTTTTTGTTTTTGTTCTTTTTTCATTTTTAGTTTGTTTTTTTTTGTTTATTCGAAAGTGAAAAGGTGAGCTTGCTAAGATTTCTGAGACCAGTAGAATTAAAACGAGCTATTCCATGTCTTTCTGAATAGAGCAAATCCTGCTGATAGGAAAACCAACTATGAAGGAAAAACCCTTGGAGTGAAGGGGAGAAACCCTAACCTTCCCCATCCCCAAGAAAAACCTAACAGAGCTGAAGCTACAGGCCATTATTAATAATTATTATTAATATTTATTATTAATACCTATGAGCTGTACTTATGAAATGCAATTGGATACAGGGAGTACAGCCTTCCTTGATGCTCTGGATGCTAGATAACTACTTTGATTAGAAATTCCAGATAAATGGCTTGTGTTGGAAGAAGTGGTGCTTTAAGGAAGCCCAGAGGCCAGGACAGGATGTTGGCTGGTCTGGGAGTGGGAGTTCTTGCTGCAGGGTTCAGCTCAAGCCTGGCTTTTTGCTAAAGTTCGCTAAAATTTCCCTTTATAGAAAAAGGTAACAATACAACATTCCAGGAGAGCCCATTGCCAGCAGTGGATCAGTTGCATCAAGGGGACCCCAGATGGTTACTAAAATAGGTTTTCCGACGGCAAGGGGAGAGGTGGCAGGAAAGTAGGAGTGGGTGTTTGAAGCTTGTAGCTGCTATTCACAGGACAAGCACATGTCCCATTCCTCACGCCTTTCCTCCAGGCACAGTTGCAACAGCCTTATTCCTGGGATATGTTGGGTTTGCTGCAGATGTATCTAGGAATTTTGGGTTTTGATATGCCAGTGTGACAGGTTATTACAAGCATCTGAACCAAGCTCCTGGACAAGACATATGAGTACCAGCAAATCACTGTTGAAGCAACTTCCCTGAGGAAGTTATGTCTGTATGCGTTCCATACACACAATACTGCACATGGAAATATCAAATTGGCTGAAAATGTAAGGTGAACAGGGTGCTCTACAGATGCTTACAAATATCTGTCCATACCATTACCATATAGCTTGGATGCTGCCTAACTTTATTGAAATAGTACAATAGTTTATGTCTTCAGAAAAAATTAAAACAGAGAAACATAGGAAATGCTATAATTTGAATTATATGTTATCTGGTGTATTATTACTGCTTTTGCTATTCTAAGCCTAAGTTTTAGTGTAGTGGACAATGATATTGTAGGTGATGTGGGATCAAATATACTCTTAACTGGTTCACAAGCAACAACCATGGTGTGATTTTTTTTAATGATTAATCAGAGAACAAACATTTATTTAAAAAGCTTAGCCCATATAATATATATAACATTATTATATACTTACACATGACACAACTTGGATTGTGGAGCTGCTAGTGCTTTATACTTCCTTCTTGATAAGTGAAGCTAATGTCCTACTAGCAGTTCAATTGGTTCCACCATTTTTAAAGTATTATTAGTTAAAGACACATTTGAAACACAAAAAATAAAAAGTAAAACCTGGTCCATCCATATGTGACATGCAAAAAAGAGATGTACAAAGAAGAAAATATGCTAAATACCTGCAATAACCTGTCAATATTTGATTTAGGAATATTTGCTTTTAGTAGCAAACATCAGTCTCACAGGACAGTGCAAGAGAGAGAAAACAGATGTTAATACTTTGTACCTGCAAAATCATGGGAGAGAAAACTCTTTTGAGGCCATAAGTCTTTTGAGACAGTAGAAAAGACACTATTGAACATAAATGTCACCTTTACACAGCTAATGAATCCCTCCTGGTAGCTGTAGGCTACATGGTTCCAAGCTCACCAGGATTACAGTTACCAAATCTAAGTATACCTGCAGTGATTGTGCTGGTCCAGGAGAGTATTATGGATATTATCCCTTCCTTCATTTCTGTTCCTTGCTGTTTTGTTATTACAGTATTAGACCTTAAACTCACTTTAGGCACCTTTCTCTTCATCATGGATTTTATATAATAGTAATTAGCAGCTAGTTAGTGTATGCGTTGTCCCTAATAGTTTTATTTGGTTTTGCAAAATTTATACATTGTTATTGAGCCTTCTCTCCATTATTTAAGCCTTCTCTCCATTTAGTGAGGGTCTATTTTTACTATATTTCGTCTTGGAGATATTTCCACTGGTGGCTGCATCATGGCTTCTAAAAGCGGGGGCAAATGCAACTTACAGAGGTCAGTAGACTCACACCAGCTTCCCATTAAGGAGAAAGCAGGGGCAAAGGGAGAGCAAACTCCTGTGCGGGAGGTGAGAAACACAGCTGGAATGCATAGGTAGAATCAAAGTCCTCACACATAACAGTGATGATATCACTGTCAAACCCTTTCGTCTCCCTGTTCTGTTGTTTTCATTCTTTGAGATTTTACTTTGGCCTTTCCAGTCTAGACTTCCTGTTCTATTTCATACAAAGATTTTGGTAAAGAGATTAAAACCTTGTTGCAAAAAAACCAAAGCAGCCAAAACCATGGCAATGTGCATTAGAGGAGGTTTTTCTGTGATCAGCAGCTCACTGAAAACATTTAATACTGTTTAGTTTTGGTTTGGTCTGATTTAAGTTTATATATACATGCTTGTACAGAGGAGAGTAACCTCAGGCATCAGGAAGACATTACTATGATGACTACTGAAAAACCCCTTTGTTTGTAATTGGTCATTGATTCTTCCCTAGTCCTTCTGCATGAATTCATACATCATACTGTCCTCCGTTTGAAAACTCATATTGGGGAAAACATTTTCTCCCAACAGCTGCTGTTTGAAATTGTGCCCTCATAGTCATCCTTTCTGGTGATACTTTTCAGGAGCAGATTGTATTTAAATCTTTGCATTTCCAGAATTAACAAAAGCAGCACTCAGAGCAGGACTGCTGTGCTGAAGAGGGACAGGAAAGGTGGGAGTAGTCTCTGTGCTATAAATCTGACTGTGGGCATGGGATATGCAAAGACTGATCACTTTGCGAAGGAGTTGGCTGTTCTCAGAAAAGCGGAGCAGGCTTTCAGGCTGAGCTGTTGAAACTGATCTCTTTAACTCTTTATTATGCTCACCTTTTCCTTTTAAGAAATATGTGCATACCCACGCTATCCTACAAATGAGTCTTCCTGCTCATATAGATAAATAATAGCAATTATCCACCTTGATGCATTACTCTGACTTTGCTTGTGGCTTTTCCTTGGATCAGATTGAGTTGGATGACTTAATGGCAGCAGATAACAAAAGACTAACAGTTGTTTGGTGGAGTTACTAATTCAGATAACTGACAAAATGTATGTATAATTCAGTTTATAGATTAAGAAAGAAAAAAAATAGATTTTTTTAGACATTTCAAATGTATTTTTATAAACACAAAGTATACTCATACTAACTATGTACTTTTTCTTTGTAGTAGAGTAAATGCATGGCACTTCCATAAAAGTGGTATCTTTCTTCACTGCGTAATTCTTGGTCTGAGTAGCAGGGAGTAAAATGAACCATTTTGTGCCAATGTTAATTTTATAAATTGCATTTCCTTTTCCACAATTCCCATTAAAAAGGTATTCAGCTAGATGAACACTCTTGGAAAATTTTAATAGGACCCTTGAAATCTGTTTGAGTTCACCTTCTTTAAAAAAAAAAAGTACTTCTAGTGGAAGCTGTGAAAGTATCATAGATTCTTATTCCTTAGAGGCATTTTTTCCTCTGTACATAAGGGTGAGGCTTCACTCATATTATATATGGGTCTTGAAAATATTCTCTTTGTTAAATTGTAAATCCTGCTTAGAAATATGTGAGTTGGGCTTTTTTGTTTGCTTTGTATGACTTTTATAATTATTATTGACCAGCGCTCATATGATTTCCATAGCATACAGTTTCATAGCATACATAGTTTCAAGCAACTTTCCATTTGTTTTTTTTTTCCAGTCTTTTCCTGGCCCAAGTCTCGAAAGTGAAGATTTTAACATACCTCCTATAACTCCTCCGTCATTGCCTGACCACTCCCTGGTGCACTTGAATGAGATAGAGTCTGGGTACCACTCTCTGTGTCATCCCATGAACCACAATGGCCTCCTTCCATTCCACCCACAAAACATGGATCTACCTGAAATTACAGTTTCCAACATGCTTGGCCAAGATGGGACACTGCTTTCCAATTCCCTCTCTGTGGTAAGCACTTTTAGTCTTTCCCTTCTGTTCTAAGTGCAAAATCATGGAAATACAGACCTGTTTGAAATCCTTCGTGGGGGCCAGCACCTGCACCACTCACATTTTGGAGTGCCCTGGCTTGACTCTGGGTGTTACATTGCATGCCCTGTGTCAAATCCTCCCCCCAGCGGAGGTGGTGGGGGATTTCCAGCTGAGTTCCTCAAAGCCAGGATGTCACCTTCCGCCGCCTTGGGTAGAAGTATTCCTACTTTACAAGGATGTAAATAATGACAAAAAGAGGCTCAAGGCACTGACTTGTGCTGGAGCAGGGTTTGGATCCAGATGGCCGTTGTTCTGTATTTGTCTGATGAGGCTCTTTCCATTCTCATTTGCATGTGCTGAGAGATGTACAAAAATTTAATATCTCCTTTCTTGTTTACCGCACGTTTGGAAAACAGCAAATGTTATTTCTGATTCTAGGCCAAATCCTACAGCCTTTTTACAGTTCCCAGTCCTTAGCCAGCCAGAATCCAATTGAAATGACTGGACAACTTGCTTATAAAGTCTGTCAGATAGTCATTATGGTCATAATCTTGTGAAGCCTGATATTATAAATCACTTCTTTGAATGTTAAATTGCTTGCAACAACTGCAGAGCTAGTTTACATGTTACATTTTCAAGTGGGCTCTACAATCAATTAGTATACTTCTTGTATAGCAGCTCCAGACTAGATGATTTCACACTGATGTACAATTCTAATCCAAAGAGTTAAAAATCCCATGGGAGAGGATGGAGCCTGACTTTGTGTGCATCCCATGGCACCTAAAGCACTAGGTGGGCTAGATGGGCTGCCCAGGAGCTGCAGATCCCAACAGCCAAAGATAAGAATTTGTTGTTCCTAAAGTGTCTGGGCTTCTCACCAAAAGTTCTGCACTTAAAGACTGAGGCTGTTTAGGTTTCCCAGCTTGCTAGCTCCCCACCACATTATCTAAAAAACATAAATCAGCCCTGGGAACCTGAGAGCTGACACAACACATGGAGGTTTGAGGAGTGAGGGATCTAGGCTCAGCTCCCTGTCAGCTCCTCAGACTAACAGCCCCAGAGCCAGGGGCCATGGTGGTTAGAAAAGACTTAGTTTATAACAAAAATCTGCCTTGTCACATGGCTTCATTGCAACTTAATTAAAATAAAGCTACCTTGATTTTGAGGAGCTATGCATTCCCTTTGAGGATGTCCAAAAAGCAGAGGGCACAAGTCTTGGCTTCTTATGTGTTGCACAGTTGTTATTGATTTACTAGGATGGTGCACACTTTGTGTTTGAGGTCAGAATCTGACCCTGGGGTTATGTTCAATAATGGGAGGAGTGGGGGAGAGGCAGATTTATATAGAGAAATATAAATGTACTCTGTGGAAAGGTCCTATATTTTCCTTGTCTACAAAGCTGATGGCATGCATTTCAGAGCTTGAGTGAAATCTTGTGTGGGGTTCTGAGAATCAGAACTATGAAAGGACTTGAAAAAGTAAGAGAAATGCTTGACACTCTAGTCCAGACAGACAGTATTTCATTGAATTGACCTCTTTTGAGCCATGGTTATGGCTCAGAACTATGCATTCTTTTAAGCTGTGATGTTTCACATTAACCTTTTGCAACAAGCTCGGAACAAAGGGCCTTGAGAGTGCGTAGATCATCACAGTGAATAATTGCATTGAGGGCAAATACAAAAAAGCTGAATAATATAACCAGGCAATTTTGCTATTGGAACTTAGTGAAGATCAGAAGAGATGAAAATCAGATGTCAAGAAAATGCATGCTGAATTTTGACAGTAATTTCCAAGGATTTGTTCAATAAATGAAGCATGGTTCTTGAAGTGTCATGCGCTAAGTCAACTGTTATCCCTACCTTCCATGCCCTTTTTGCACGAGAGGGCCTCTTACCTAGCAATAGTTTTAACTCAAGCTGGTTTGTCTGTGCAGGGGATGAAGCTACAGCTCATGTTAGTACAACTGGTAGGATGTTAACACCTTGATTTCATACAGTTCAAACACTCTTTGGCAGTATAGCTCCTCTGATTTGAATTTGATAACTTGAGAGAAATTAACTTGAGGGAAATAATTTAACTCTTCAATGAATTCAGTGACTTCTTCAGTGAATAGAATTACCCCATTGTTCTTTTGGCTTTGCACCAATGATGAAAAACAGGGGATTTTGTAGAGTTAACATTCTTTACTTAGTTTTGAAGCTTTTCTTTATAATCCAGAACACTTAACATTTTTTCTTCAATATGACTCTTTTCTGGTGCTATTACTCATCTCCAAGTTTCCTTTTTACTATCCTATCAAACTCTGATCCATTTAACTTGTCTAAATCACTCCTATATTGCCTCATGTAGAACATAATTTATAAGTTTCTCCAATCTATCTAAACCCTTGGTTCTATATAATTTCTAGTATATCAAGTACCGTTTAGTGTATTTGGAAACCATGTGTCTCACTTCATTTTTTAGGGCACTAACGGGTATTTTTAGAAAAAATATTCTTAGAAACAAATCTGTTGGCTGTTCTCTATCCCTAATTAATTTCACATCTTCAGCAGATTTTACTTACATTGGGACAAATTCAGCTGCATTGCAATGTGCTTCTGATTGAATTTGGTTATTTTTTTACTTTCAACATCCTTCTTTTTAGCCAGTTTTTAACCCATGTTGGTATTTTAGCAATAATACCTTCTTTTTAGTCTGTATTAGAACTAGTGAGTGTTTTTCAGTTTGTGTTTTTATAGCCAAAGCATTAATTAATGCTAGCCAAATGTGAGAAAGGAATCTCAGTGAGCTCAGAAACAGTTGGAAAATAGTTCATACACTAAGTATAGTGTTTTTCTTCCATCTCAACTACCAGGTGTTTTCAGATGAGGATTTCTGTGATTTTGGACAGATTGAAAATTGAGGATGTACCCTTCCTAAAACCCCTTCAAATCTCCCCCCATCAGAAGTCCCTGTTTCATACTGTGCAGTACTCTCTCCAAGCTGCAGATGAAATCCCTTTCAGTAAGGATGGCAGGATTTACCCCAATCTCTGTAAGAATTCTCCTCTGTGGAAGTGCTTAAACGCACACAATAAGAGTCCACTACCAGCTCAGTGAATTCGTATTAGGGATCAGCTTCTTACAGACTTTTTCCACTGTGGGAATTCTTTATAAAAAATTTTACACTGCTGGGAGATGAAAATTTCTCATTGCCGTTGACTGTGTCTTAAATTTGGAATTAGCCTTCTTTGAAGTTTTTTTGATTAATTGGACTTTCATATTGCACACTCACTATTAAAAAAAAAAATCAAACAACAAAACCACTATAATTTTTCCTTCTCATTATTCTGCTGTCAGTTCACATGTTTACTTCTATGTTTGTGTATTTATGTTTTTCTTCTTAGTTGACTTACAGACATATACACATGCACATGCACGCTAATTTGTATCATACTGTCACATACAAATTTCTTTAGATGCTCATTATGTCTGGATGTCAGGGGGTCAGAAGTCTACAAAATTTGTGCAGAATGTGTCACGGTGGTATTAACACATGGTCCAGCCCTAACATGGGAGCCCTCTAAAATCCTCCTTCAAAATGGACATGACTTCTATTCCTGCTTCTTAATTGGATCCAATTTGATATAGATAGAACTGTTAGTTTAATGAAAATGTATTTATGGTCCTGTAAACATGTTTGCTTCTATATAATGGAATAGGTATCCCTTCCTGGTTTCCTACCAGCTGAAAACTATGTGGGTTTGGTTCAGTCCCAGTTGGAGCTTGACCTGCCAGCCTTTCTCTGTTGGTGTGAGTTTTCCTGAGATATCCCAAAGGATATTTTCAAGGACTACAAGATTTACCCTTCTAACATTTGCAAAAAAATGCATGTTCTATGTGAATGTGTATTTATCTGTAAAAATGCTTTTGGATGTGTTCTACAAAATGAGTTTTCTGTGTATCAATAAAATATAGACCTTCCATCTTCTTTAGTATATCCTATAGATGATTGATTTTTCTGCAAGAAACCAGGGTTAAAAATCACAGTGCTGTTTTTACATAGTGGGAAAAAAAAACCCAACCTATTTTTGGAATGCTTTCATTTATAATCTTGTGCTGATCTTTTTGAAAATGTGGCTCATGATGGTATACTATAGAAAATTTGCAAGAAAGAAATAAAAGATTTCAGTTTCTTGAAATGCTTCGAATTTCTGGGTTTTAAGTTTAAAGTGGAAAAGATGTTAAAAGACAATAAAATCATGGGGTTTATTTCCCAAATGCTCTACTTGTGCTGGCAACAAAAGCCAGCATAATGTATATACTTAGGTTTATTGTCAGTTTTAGTATAGAGTCAAGGCACAATTTGAATTCAGAGGCTACTGTACAACTGTTTTGACAACCACCACATCAGTAGGTAATGTGCAGGACATATGAAACTGAACCAAAATGTTTCTTTAGGTCTACAGGGAGTGCAGTACATCAAGGAATTCAGATATATTAGAGCAGCATGAATTTCTAATATGTTGCTCTTATGGAAAAGACCACTGGCATATTGAATAATGCTGCTTTCAAAGCAGAGCAGAAAATGTGATTACAGACAATTTCATTGCTGTTTCTAAAATAAATATTTTTGAAATCTTGAGGTGTTTTATTTCATGTAATGCATAAAATATGTAACAGTGTGCTAGAGCTAAAGATCTTCTAGGTCACGGAAGAGTAGATGATGTCAGCTATAATTATTCAGATGTGGAGTAATAGAAGCATTAGTTTAAAATAAAATGCATGTCACAAAGGCTTTTGTCCTTATATAAAAAAAGGCAATAAAAAGCTGGGGTTTTTTTGCACCCTTAGACAGAAGAATAAAGGCAATGAATAATTATTTAACATTATGCCCCAATTCATCAAAGCCCAAATAATTACATTATACTTTTTCATGAATTATATTTTTTAGGTATGCAACCCATGAGCGATTAATATCTTACACAAAATGTGGCGTTGTATAACGGAAGAAAAAAGACAACTACTATTTTTTTTTTCCATTTTTAATCTCAGGTAGAATGGAGCTAGTATTTCTTATTCACAGTACAGTTGCTAATAAATCCAATAAAGGAGACTATTGTTGTTGTACCTGGGATGCATTTAAGAGATTTTGTTTTACTAGTTTCATACATGTTAGTTTAAATCAAAAATTTGTGACTCCTCTCGAGTCTGACCTATACAGCTGATTCTTTTCTCTTGCACCTTTAAGCATAAGTGCAAACTACTGAGTCAAACAGAAATTCATTACTTCTGATGAACAAGATGAATAACTTCCATAACAAAAAAAAAAGATTTGTGTCTCCTAACCTAAGTGTTGAGATTTGAGTCATGTTTGGATACTTTTTTCTAGCTTGTATTGCATGCCAGTTTTAGCAGATACATTTTGTCTCTGGTGAATACTTCACATTTGTGCTTCATTACCAGTCTCTGGTCTTCAGTTTACATCAAAATTTATTGTTATGCTACACCGACCTGCTGCTACCCCAAATTTTATTGCAGTGAGTTATTGCCATCAGAACCACCAAATCATAAAGCTAAGGTCATGGAACATCTTGTGTTAAAGTTGTTTGGTTTTTTCCTCTTATTAAGCAACTTTGTATTCTTGCAGGTTATCTTTCTTTTCCCTGAAAACAAACAAACAACAACAAAAAAACCTCCACCATGTTTTCCAAGCTGGTTTGTTTTTGTTTTTTTTCACTGAAATAAGCCTTGTGTGGAAAAAGGTTACGATAGTTAACGTATGTTTTGTCAAACAGACTAACCAGCTCATGTCAGTCAGCATAACTTTATTGTCTCCAGTAGAATTATGATGATTTATTCCATCAAGGGCTCTGGGACGTCATTTTTATCTTTCCTTTCTTCTGATGTCTGCTCCACTCTTTTATCATCAGAAAGACAACAGAAAGGATATGTAGAAGAGCTGATTAAGATGTAATTTGATCAAGGTTTTATAAATACCTGAATATTGCATATCTGCTACTAGAAAGCTCTTTACTATGGTACAAAAACCATCTGATGTCAGAAATTACAGCCGTATAAAATCAGAGTGGAAACAAAGCGTGCATTTTTAGCAGTGATAGAGATATGCCAGTTAGCTATAGTGTGCTGTGGGAGGTGGTTGGTTCTCTGTGCCTGAGGGTTAAATTCAGATGGGGCATCTCTCAAAAAAGGTGTGCTCTATCTGGGACTGGACTTACAGACCCCACACTACAGCAGGGGGGCCAGAACCTTCCCATGGGCCACCTTGTCCCTGGGGTGTTCTCAGCAGTACACATCCATCCATGCATTCATGGAAGGGGCAGCATTGCTGGTACCACCTCAGCTGGTAGCACCTCTACAGGTTTTCCCTCCCAAGAGAACATCAGCAGAGTAAAAGAAAGCGTTCTGTGGGTGCAAGATATTGATGGACCCCACCTTCTTCAGGTCAACTAGGACAAGAGTTCCTGTAAAAGTATTCGTGGAGCTTTTTTTTCTGGTCTTAAAGTAGTATCTGTTAAAGTTATACTTTCTCTCTAGGTACTAAGAGCATACCTTAAAGATAGATCAAGTAAATATTTGCACATAACTGTAGGAAAATATTTGTACACCAATGACCAGGACTCTTTTTAGAATAATTCCAGGTCTCATTTTTGAACTTGAAAATTAAGCTGTTGATTTACTCTCAGTTGGGAAATACAGCATCCTGCATATTTGAGTTTGGTTGTTGAGACTCCATGTGGCTCACATGTTTCACAAACTCAGTCAGAAAACAACTTCAGTATAATTTGGAGAAGAAATAACCAGGTGGTAAATATTTTGTTTTTGAAAACAGCCTTCTATAAAAAATGCATAGGTGACCTTTTTTCACAGTGGTTACCCATTGTCTGATAGGAATTATTTGCTACACAAAAAAAGTAAGAAAAAGAAATAAGTTTAGTTGTAATTATTATTGTTTCTTAGACTTAAACCAGATAGGCACAGGCTAAGACATGATGAATGTGGTGCAGAGAGAAAGACTTCAGTTGTGGGTGGTAGATTATACAACACGTCACATGTGAAGTACTCACAGGAGTGATTAATGCATAAGCAGCATCATAACTGCAAGTGTCAAACAAAACAGATAATAGAGTATGCAAATAGAGGAAACAACTCTCAGAAAATGTCAGAAATTCAGGGGTTTCAGCAGCAGAGATTGTTGGCTTTAATCTGCTGCTTTTAACATTGCGTGTAGTTGTCAAGAACAGCACGATAATGAAATGTTTCTGAAGAACTCATGTTTCTGAAGACTCACACTTTGGCAAAAAAAAAATCTTAGTGATCTTAAGTCCTGTATATGGAATAGAAGTGAAATGTCTTTCTCAAAAACTGTGAACGTTCTTCTATGAAGACAAAAAGGAAGGAGAAGCCCACAGTACAGGTGAAAGGGAGGGCTTTGTGCATCAAGTGGAGTAGCCTTTATTTCCACCTATTTCATCATTTAAATGCATGAATTTGCATTCCTTGAAACTCAAAAGCAGCTGAGAAGACTGCACATCCCTCATGGATTTGTACTGCATTCACCATCTCATCCCATTTTGTTCAGTAGTAGAAAGGTGTTTGGACAAAAGCAGTCCTACTACAGAACTTTCTGTCTTAACCCAAGGTGCCATGTGCATGCTGAAGTTCAGCTGTGTCACCTGCTAGAGTGTGAATTCTCCTCCTTCGATCTTGCATATGTAGAGTCATAGATGTTTAGCAAATTTTTTTCTTCATTTTGAGGGAAAAAGCGCATTCTTGGCTGAGTTGAAGGAATTTTAATGGTCCAATTAATATTCTCATGGGTTTTTTATCTGTTTTAGTGGTTTTTACAAAGTTTTAAGCATCATTGTTTGAGTTTACCAGTGACTTTTTACACGAAGAATGAAAGAAAAATATTCTACATGGTAGTGTTTTGAGATTGGAAGAAATAATCAGAAGTAAAAAATTACTCATTTGTTATTTTTATCCTTTTTTCTTTCACAAGGCAATGAAGAAATGCTAAAGGTGTAAGGATGTCTACTCTTCCCTAGTCCTTTCAATAACATAAAGATTCATTTAAAATTGATGCTTGCCCCTCTATTCTTCCTTCCACCTCCTCGGCTTTATACAAGGCCTGTACTGACGCTCTATGTAAATGCTGTGTTGGGATTCCCTGTGGGCAGCATGTAAATCTTTCACCTCCACTGCTACTGTGATGCTGTACTTCAGCCACATGCATGACTCAGGATCTCTGTACCCTCACTCACACACTCTTGAACTGCACTTTTGGCATGTTGTACATGCCATTGCCTTTATGTTTGAACACTAAAGATATGAAAATGAATGTCCTGAATTCATTTTCTGTGCATATCATGGATGGATGCAGTCACAAAGAAAGGACTTAAGGTACAGAGTGGCAGCAAGAAGCATTATGGAGTGCGGAACACCTCTAAGGCATGCTCGTGCATATCTTTCAGCTACAAAATCCCCACAACGGCTGCTTTTCATCTAAAGTGAACAAAGGAGTTCCAGTTTATCTTATGTATTATCAGGGTATATCAAAAATTCCTCTTTCAACAAACATGCAGGGACATAAAAGAGGGACATAAAAGGGGATGTTATAGGTGGTGACGGGCACTCTGTGTGCCTGCCCTGACGTGGAGCTGATGCGGACTGCAGTGCTCAGGGTACATACACGTATGCATATATACCTGGATACACATATATGCGTATGTATGAACATGTATATGTATATGTCTATGTATATGTAAGTGGGTATCACACTGTCAGTCACTGAAGCCCTCTGCTGGAAGGGGGGTGTAACAGACAGGATGTAGCATCTGCAACATCCCCCTTCTCCCCAGATTGTGGATCCACGTTGTTGTTAAACAGAGACTGAAAATAGAGGCACATTATTGAAGTAGATGCAACGGATTTAATTAATGTACTGCACATAGCTGCATTATACAATTTTTTATGAAATCCCTGAATTATAAGTGAGGTTACAGTGCCTGACAGTAACTTTAATGATGGCTACTTTTGCTAATTGAGTTAATGAAGGAAGTAGCCTAGTTGCTAAAGTGAGATGTGGCGTACCTAATGGATAACAAGATGAAACAACTCCATATCACATCTTCAAAATTCTGCTTCCTGACAGTAATAATATTGGGCTATAGGTGCCTTCTTGTCATCCTTACAAAAATGATCTAAACTGAAAAAAACCTTTAAAACTAGATATTCTGGTCCTTTAACCAAAAAAAAAAAAAAAGCTTGCTCATGGAGTATTTACAGGATCAGGCCCTTGATGAGAATGCAATGCTTTTTTATTTGGAGATGGGAGTTCCTTCTAATGCATTTTAAGATTACCTTCATTCACACATAAAGAATTTCAGAGATTAACTCACTAACTGAGCTTAAGTTTCCAACACATGCCCTAATACTCAAGTGTGGGATCTCAATTTAATTAATTTTATGACACTCCCCTTTCTTATATAGTAGCATAAGAAGTGTTTAGTGCAATAGGCTTAGTCCTTATCTGAGGACAAGGTTATTAAGTGCAGCTTAAGTTGCCTGACAGAAAGTATACAGTGTAAAATAACCACAGGCAAAACTTTTAAAAGTTAGTTTTTGTACGCAAAACAACTGACAGCATTTGAAAAATAATGCCATGTGGCACTCTGTTCTTCTGCAGCACCTTTCTTGTGCCTTGAAGTGCTTTGCAGTCACTAATTAGCTAAGAAGGTAGTTTACTCAAAACAGTACAAATAGATGTTTGCAATATCAGTCCCTCTTATCTGTCAAGTACTATACTCTAGGAGAGAAAAACATTTACTTTATTAAAAAGCTAGTAAAATATAATTCACAATATACAAAGACAAATGAATCCCAAGTTGAAAAAGAAAGATCTCAAAGAAAGAGGAAGAAAATGACTATGTAGGGGGACCTGTAATAATGAAGGTGTTACCAGGAGCTGATTTCATGTTTGATGCTCAGTAAAACAAAGGTGGTTAGCAGTGTAGTGAGAGTCAGCTTTCAATATTAGAACTAGCGGATGTCCTCACATGTAATAAAAGCAGGACTTAACTGCCATGTGCTACACATCTAATATAAAGCTTTTACAGTGACTGCATATTATGGTAGCTGAGACTTTTAAGCTCTCGAGCAACCTGGAAGTGATACAGCAACCTTATTTAAGAGCCATGAAAAGATACTTTGCTTGTCCTTGAAATGCAGTCAGCTCTAGGGAGAAGTGAAGTATCTGTTTAACCACAGAGTGTGATGCTCCACTGCCCCAGATTCCCAGTGCAAGCCCTTATGGGCTGGTTCCATAGCACACGTGTTTCTTCTCACTTGTCATCAGCTTTCATGAATGCAGGGAGAGGAAGACTCACACCAGGGAAGTTCTCTGCCCAGGGCCTGGCCTGTGTAATTTTAATTGTGGCTGGCACTGTTGCACTGACTTCATTGTTTGTGGACTCTACGTCCGAACTACATTTTAGGAGCTCTGTGACTGACTGAAAACCTCAGTGGGATTTTCAGAAATATTCTGGCCTAATGTTGATCCTGTCCTACTCTAGCAGGAGCTATCCCAGTGTTTCGAAAGCAGCAGAATTAGCCCTGTAACAGATGCTTTCATTTGTTCATAAATTGTGAGCATTTTGATTTTACATTATATCAAATTAAATTTGTGTCAACAAAATTGTGTGTCAGTAATGATCCACACTCATAATGCCATCATAATTCTGAAATGTTTTTCTTTGTAACATTTGGAAAATCAGTGCAAGCTGTAACAAGACTGAAGAGAAAAATCATGATCTAATGTCCTGTTTTGAAACAATTTTTATTGTTTTGATTATCATATAATTAAAGACAATATAGGAAAGCTGTGCAACAGAAAAAAGTTACATGAGTGACCTGACCTCTTAGATCCTGGCTCAGTGCAGCCTTAATGTGTTACTTACCAAATCACAGAAATTGGTCCAGAGGGAGCTGTAATGTCCCTCCCTTAATGTAGTCCAAGATAGTATTCTAAAAGGTCATCTCACTTAAAGCAGGATACTCCATAGGTTTGTCATTTCTGACAGATGTTTATCTAACTTATTTTTTAGAGAATTCATCTAGACTCCTCAGGCAAGCTCTGGATAGAGGTTCTCGCCCTTAAAAAAATCGCCATACATGACACCCAGCAGGCAGTGGAGGTTAATGAAGACCATTTAATATTTTCAGTTGTCTGTTATTTATTTTCGAGGTGTGCTTATATATATGTATATATTTATATTTATTAAGTGTATATTAATCTAAGAATGTATGATAGGTAATAGATGTTGATGGAACAGCTAGGAAATAAATAATCAAGAAGATGTATACTAACTCAGACTGTTTTGGTTCGTAGCTGACTTGACCATTTAAGAAACAGTAGAAAAATAATCAGCTTTTCCCAAATCTTATTAGCATATAATCATGATCCAGACTGTATTAGCCCATAAACTACACTGAGCAAAATAATTCTTCTTGAAGATTCAGGTATAGTGTTATTTTATGAAATTGTTTATGTGCATATTTTAAATATTGTATTTATTTATCATCATCCATTACTTAGGAAGTTAGGCTGAAGGAACGGATGTTTATGATACTTAAGGAATGTCACCTCAAGTGATAGGATAAAAATAAGCAGTGGGTGAAGGTTGGGAAAAAACCTTTTAATGGTGTCCGAATAGTCTGCCAGGTAGCGTTAAAGCACTGGAACATGTACGTATGGGAAAATCCTGCACTGGCTGAGAGATGGGTTGGGTGATTTAATAGACCTTTCTTTGAGATGTAATTTGTGTAACTGGTTGATACATACACTGGTGTTCAGATATTTGGACTCATTTCTTGTTTGTCTGGCAAATTGTTTCTTGGGAAAGGTTATAAATTACAATAAATAGACTTTGCAGAAGATGAGCTACATGATATTCTTGGAAAGAGTTTTTTAGCTGATATCCAGACGTTAATGCCAAAGCAGAAAAACCCAATAGAGTCCTAATCCCATGGCTTTTCTTGAGTACAGTGCTAGGATGGTGCACTGCCATAAATAATATTTACATTGAATAGAGTATTTTGTATTCTAACAGCAATTTAGGATAGAAAAGATAAAACAGAGAAGCCAATGTTACTTACTTAGATGAATCTTTTGCCTTCAGATTTTGCAACAAAGAATTCACTGCTAGGGATGGAGGGAAGGACGGGGAAAGAAGGGAAAGCAAGCATTTATAAATACGTTTATGTAGTTATAATTAGATCCATTTTAGAACCAAAAGTTTTATGCAGAAACTGACAGAAGGATACACAATAATTATAGTTTGCTGACAAGCTGAATAGAGTTTCCTTTTTTTATCTTATGGTTTTAGGAAACCAAACTGTAAATAAATATGCAGTTTGACAGATTGTAATTGCAATCAGCAAGGCGTCTTTTCATTTAATCAGATAGTGTTATTAAAATGGGGTTACAATTAAACATTTTATAGTGTGACGTAGAACTCTATTAAAATTCTCCAGCAAACAGTAATTTGCATTTGATGCTTCTGCAACCAATTTCCATTTGCAGAAATGTTATTGGTTGTGACCTTCCAGTGGTTAGGTCTCAGTTTGCTGTTCTCTTCCTACTTTGATACATGATATTAAGTATTCTCTTTCTTTACCTCACTGTGAAGCTTAAAACATTAATTTTGCATTATTTTATTGTATTATTTTTTACGCTTGTTAAAACTGCGTGACACTGGCCAAAGCAGGTTTGCACCATTGGAAATGTGGAACTACCTAAGCATAAATTTTCTTAACTTTAGGAATTGTAATTTTTTATCAACTGTGTGGATTTTCATCAAACGTGGAAATCTGCTATTTATTCCCATAGTTTTGATAAACTAAGTAGAAAAATGTAAAGTCAGAAGTCGTTCAGTACTCTGCCTTTTAAGACATTTTCAGGCTGTAACTTCTCTCTGGGATCACCACCCTTTAAGAAGTAAAAAAAGAACAAGAAGAATAATTAGGAGACACAATTTTTGGGCCACTCTTCAGGTGAATGTAGCCCCACTAATAAAACTCCACATAGAAAATGCTTGGAGCAGAGGGAATGAGTGATTTGCATTAGCAAAGAGTGAAAGTCTTTGAAAATGAGACAGCAAAGCTACTGTTCCTTTTATTGTGGGGGACATTTTTGGAGGACACATCAGTGGTTTGAGAAAAGTCAACATTTTCCTTACTGGAAAATAATCAGACAGTGGTTATAAAACATACATTCTTGGTTCTTGTCACTAGTAGATGACAAAGATAAAAATAAGGAGGGAAAGAGAAGAAAAAAAGAGTAAGAAAAGTCAAGTATGCTTTCTTTTGGTGAAAAGTGAAGATGTATGAATACTTGAGCAGAAGAAAAAATGGAAAGCAATAATTTTTTCTGACATACCATGTATTTATTTCAGCTTTACACTATCCTTGACTTGGAACCTCTTTATTTTATCCTACTTTTACTGTTACTACTGTGTGTTGGTTTACCCTTGTGCTGTTCAACAAGTACAATCCCTGCAGAGTAGGCTGATGCACAGTCTCTGATTCCGTACTGCATGCCCAACACTTTTCCTCTCTTCATTTGTGTGCATATGTGCTTTTTCCTACAGATAATTTTCCTGAGGCATAGCTTTCGAAAGGTTTGTCAGAGATAGAGGTCTTCCACCTTCATGCCATGTGGTTAAAGAATTGTATTGCCAAAACACTCAGAAGTTCAATGGTCACGTGAAAATACAGCAGATTAACAAAGGAAATTTTAAATTGCACCTCAACCATCTGAAAGGATAAGCAAAAGGTTTGACTTTGCTCTTCCTTTCTAACATCAAAACAAACAGGACTATAAGAGTTCCCTGACTGGGCTTCCCTGCACGACACCGGATTACTGCCTGTGCATCTTCAACATGAATTTGAGGTCACCAACCTCTAGTAGATTGTAAATGATTGAGGAAGAGAACTTAAAATATTGCTTGTTACTGAGCATTTCCAATGACAAGCCCACACATGTAAATAGGGAAGTGACATTAAAACATGCATAGAAAAAAAATGTAACCAGATTCTCTCCAAGGCTAGTTGTTTTTTTTTCTAAAATAAAGGACACGTTTATCTGAGTCTAATGTTCAAAACAAGGGAAAACAAATCCACATCTGGCCTGCATATAGTGGCCTTTTAAAGAGCACATCACATGGTGTATATAGGTGTGAAGGAGAAGATAATCAGGATAAGAAATGCAGATTGAACCCAAAGAAACAGATCCATCTTAGGATTTTGTAGTGCTATACAACATGGCACTATCTGAGCACCCTATCTTACCTTATAATGTCTTCACTATTTATTTGAAAACTACAGATCTAATTGTGAAATTTTACTCATACAAGGACCCCCTTGGCTGGTATAAGGAAGTATTTCTCAAGAGGAGGAATAGCCCAAAACAACAAGGTGGCAAATGTACATAATATTGGACATTTGCATTCAGCTGAAACCTGAGGTTTGCTTTAGTAATACAGAGAGAGAGGCCTGGTCTAGCACACGTGCCTGTCTTTGAATGTCATGTGTTTTAAAAATATGGAAGCTGCACAGGATATATGGTTTCTTCATTGTGGTTTTTTGCATCTGCAGTTGTGTACTCTATATTCACATACCACTCTGCCTTACAATCAAGCCTGTTTGATTACTTCCAATTTTTGCTATAGGATTTTGTCACTCTTGCTGAAAATTTTAAGACATTTTCCTCCAGACTCATTCTTTTTTTTTTTCCCTCAGATTTACTTACTACCTTTAGAAGTAGAAAGTCCAATTTCAATCATGTTAGAAATAGCTCATTTTAGACAAGTACGTGCTGCTCTGCTTACAAAACATATATGAGTGGAATATGCAATTACCACAACTCAGTTTCCTGCCACAGAAACATTTCAGCATTATAGCATTACAGAAATAGAATGACATGCATAATGAAAGATTTCAAGATTCACCCAAGGCATTTATTCTCTTCACCTTAATGTTCTCAGCAGTAGCAGAGTATCCATTAAAAGGTACGATGAATTATGGTTGCTTAGCAACCACGGGGAGCTTGTAACAGCACCAAAGAATGAAATGGCTGGTTGATAAAATGAATTTTCTCTGAGCATTAGCCTGTTGAAACTGCCTTTTCTTGTGGAACATAAAGTGCATTTATTTGTCTCATGCATTTTTTATTAGAAAATTATTTGAGTTCCAGAGACTTGAATCGTTTTGCTACAGGAGATATTTGATTTTAATGTGTTGTACTAAAATAAGTAATAAAAGACATTTTCTTCAAAGTAAAGACACCAAGGAAACCTAGGTAGCTCCTTTTGAAGTTGGGAATAAAATCTTATATAAGGTATGTCATTACTCATTTCTAATTAAGAGTGACATTAGCTAGGGCTTAAACTTCAAATTCACCTTTGAGGGAAAGTTTGAGACAGGCAATATGCAGTGACAAAAAGGAGAGGTTTGGAATTGATCTCGTGGATTCATCATGAGTGAAGTAAGTTTTCCTTCTCTCTTCCCAGATGGTATGGTAGTCATGTCTCAGAGAAGGTCAGAGGTGGTTGCACATTCATATCTAGCATTCACTACTCATTTCTGTGCTAAAAATGTGCTCATCATAGGCTTCCATCCAACAGTGAGGAGATGCTTCACTTTCCACTGAGATTCTCCAGGCATTCAACAGCAGTCAGAGTTGGATGAGCATTTTTGGCAGAAAGGGATTTTTTTGGAAAATGCCGGAACAGTGAAACCAGAGTTGAGGCAAGGGGAAAGTATCAGTTGCATTTAATCTTTTATTGCCAATATTTTCTGAGAATTGGGTCTGCATGGTCAGGGCATGAGACAAGAGAGGTCAAAAGAGAGTGAGACCTGTCCATTCTAAAATACCCAGAACATCCTTCTGGATATATGAGACCAAATCTTAGGCTTCCACGCAGCCTTATTTAGATGAAGAATTTAACCTTTTGATTTTGTACTCCATAAGAATGCCCAAATGATTAGTTATTATCAGTTAATAGTTTAGTCCTTCTTGTGGGACTCAAGACAATGTCATAATTGCTTGTACACGATTTAGTAAAGGTCTTTCAAAGGCTTCAGACCTTATTTTACTGTTGAAAATGGTTCTGCTGACTTCAGTGTGAACATCTGAGTGAGAAGTGACCATAACCCTGCTGCTGCATGGTAAATCAGTAGATCATGGCCTGTTGAGAGTGTCCTGGGCTCTGTGTGAGTCCTTGGTGCAAGCTGGAGTCACTGTTGACTTTTCTGGCAACCCTAATGAGGTTGCACAGTGAGTCCGAGTGGCAGCTGAGGGGAATATCTGGGAAGCCAGGGCTGTGGACAAGGCCTTCTTGTCTTAGAAGTGTATCTCAAATTCTGGACTGAAGCTAAGTAAGAAAGTAAAATCTAATAATCAGGATGAATTGACTCACTTACTTCTTGCCTACCTGTCAGAATCGGTGTGAGACAGCTTTGAAAAAATTGAAGAGTCTTGCAGCGAGCTGCCTTGTCATGGAAATTTTCGACCTGTATTTCTGTCTCCATATGGATTCTGGTGATGATGCTGAGAGTACTGCTATCAACTGCTCTTGGGAAAGGATGGAACTATTGCAGTTAACATGATAGCAGATGTTGGCAGCCTAACAAAAAATAGATTTTAGTTTTGTTGACGACATGGCAACATTTTTTACAGAGCGTTTTTTACTGCAAATGAAATGCCCTGGGAGATACATAACTACAGGCAGTGATAACCTTTTTTGGACTAAAATATAATTCCGCTGAAGTGAAAATGAAAGGAAACTGATATTAAACAGTAAGATCTTGCCTCTTTAAAGTATGTGCTAATAATCAAACATTAAAAGTGAAGCTCCGGTCATCTACAAAGGTGCAAATTAAAATTCCAGAGAGAGAGCTTGACTGATTTGTTTAACAAAGAGTTTAATACAGTAGAATCCCACTTGAACATAAAACTATTATACTCACAATAATCCTGTCTAGCTGTTGGAAGATCCAAATTAAAACTCTCACTGATATTTGCTTAAATCTCATAAATTGCACAGAATTAGAGCATATTGAAGTTGTGTATTTACTGTGATCTTACTGTCTAATAGGTTTTTAACAATTTAAAATGATGACTGAAAATAAGTATTTTCCCCTCAGATGATTCAAGTAGTGTATATTTTATTCCTGTGTTCTAATTTAATACCCACTTGTTTATTAACTTACTAGTGTCAACATGACAAGGCTGTATTGAATGCAGACTAAATGTTCCATTTAAACAGATAATTTATTTTCTTATTAGTATTGAGGTGTTACGAGGAGATTATTCAGTTGAAGTTGGTGGATTAATACTACTTCTCAAGGAGGTATTTTCATGCTCATTTACTATGTTCCATTGTTTCCATTCATATGTATAGAAGAACAGATGTTTGTTTCTTTTCCACTTGTGATTCCAATGATTTAGTAGCAATATTACTTACCGTGTTCTGTTCCACTCCTCAGTACCCTCTGGAGGATTTAATTTATGGATTTTTTTTTTTTTTTTGTATGAAAGTCTCAAAATTGTATGAACACATGAAATTCATAGCAGTTTAGGTAAGGAATTGCAGTCCTACTGAACACCTCAAATGATTGGCAAGTATTACAAAATTAGAATTTGTGACCTCTTTTCTCCAGCCCAGCTGCAGTGACATATTCAAGTCTTTTAGGTCAGGTGGGCAAGTAGAGGTTTTAAATTTGTTCTTGTCGGGAAGATTTTAGTTGGGACACCTTGCAGATACTGACTTAGGAAAAAAGATAATAAGTCGGAAGTGATAAAGGTAAAATGTGATAAATTAGTAACCTCAGATAGCCACTACTTTTGCCAGGTTTTGATAGTATGATAAAAATAATCTTGGCATTCACAGTGCAGTCTTTCTTTTGTGAGACTGATCTAATAAAACAAGAATGTGCACACACCCACGTAAGAAGTAATCATTATTCATGCTTTGTGGAAAAAGGTAGAGTTCCAGGTCTGCAGTTCTTGCTCACAGCTACATTATATAAGGAATTATATTAGTGTAATTTATGAAAATGTACAGTTGTGCCAGCTGGAGAACATAGAGTCAAGCCTGTCTGATGTTGCACATCAGCAAGAATTATTGAACGAGGAACTAACCACTGTTGCAGTAAAGCAGTGAGCAAAGTTAAATGAGTAGAGAAGGCTTATTTTATGAAATGCCCAGACATAAACGGCACCAAAAAAGGACTCAAAGTATAGATTTGTGTGTGAATAAAGCTGTAACCACAAAACTGTTGCCATGCTTTGGTTGTGGCCCTCTTCCAAAAGAACTTGTTATATCAGAGCAACATGCCTAATGCATTTTTTGCATGAATATAATAAAATCAGGGTGTGATTTGACCAAATGCACTGACATAACCACTGCATACATTTATGTGAATCTGTCAAATGTGAAGCATGTTGCATAAGAGCACTCTATTTCTTACAGCTCCCTGAATAAATAATGTACATAAGCCTCCTCAGAAACAAAGTCAATAACGAGCTGTCTGGTTACATGTACTTTTGTATGACTTCTGGTTAACTCAAAAGCCCCAGATATGAGATACAGAGCTCTGGAATATGGTGTGGGTTTGAGATGCTCTCTGGGGAACCTTTATCTGCATATAGGGTCTTTTTTAATATGTGACAGTTTTATATCAAGGATAATGATCTTTATATAATAAGTAATCTAAATACAGTCAAACACATCATGAGTGAACATGGTTTATTTGGTAGAACTGTTTCATAGATCAAATTTTAGATATCTTTTTAGTGGTTACATTAAAAAGGATACTTTTGCTGTTTTCTGGCATGTAATGTATCTGTCGCTTAAAGTGGAAGGCATGTCACTGGTTTTTCTGTTGACACGTGCTGCAGTCTGTTGGGACTGTCATAGCCAAGAAAACCACCTTGTGATATTCTTTTCACTTTGCACAGACATGCCAAGAAATGCTGCCTTCCTGCATTACTAACCAGAAAACATTGGCAAATTCTGGGCAATGACCAGAGAGGCAGCTAATACATTCTTACTATTCTCACTAGTAAATGAAGAATCCTTAGAAATTTCTATTCAGTGCAATTCTTGAAACATATATGCTGATTCAGGGTCTTAAGGCCTTCAGTTTTAGTCAAAGACAACTTTCTCCTATCATCTTTACAATTGCTATTTAGGTTTATGCCAAGTCCTTTAAAATATTGGCTAAAAAGACTAGCCCATTTAGCCATCAGAAGGAGACATATGGTAAAACAAAATCTCAAGCTTGGTTTAGAGTATGTGTGAAAAACTGACATAGTGGCCAGCAGCAGAGGGGGAAAAAAAAGGCAAAGAAACTGCCCATGTCAAGTTTTGAAAAGCAGCTATTCCAAAACACAGAAAGGAGTTGTGTATGGCATAATATCCATTTACCTAGGGAGATATTTCATTTACTTTCAAAATAAGACTGTATTTTCATTTTTCAGCTTAATATCAGTCTGTATATGTTGTGCGCCCACAATAACAATTTTTTTGCATAAGTTTCTTAGTTGCCCAAACAGTTAAATATGTCATTTCAGGTGGTTAGATGGACATCCATCTATCTACTAGGAAATGTAAATCATAGTATTCATCAATACTTATTCATGTGCATGCAGAGTAGGAGAGTATCACAGTCAAATATGAATTTACAAGTTTAATGATAGACGTGAATTCTGCTTTCATACTGACATTACCGTCAACGATAATGTGTGTACATATCTGAAAGGCGAGATGATTCCTTGGGTGTTAATATAGAAGATCAAGTAAAAATCTGTCATTTCCAGTTAAAGATGGAAAAAATAATGAAGAGCATTTAGTGGTAATATGAAAGAGGGATATGAGGTCTTTCATGCTTGATTTCCCAGCCCTGAACCTTCAGGTTTCCAAGCATATGCAATGGGCAAAGCTACCTTTAGCTGAAAAATCATGTTAAGATGTGTTTAGAACAGGTGTTTATCTCCATCTTTAGCCTTACTGCCTACTGCGCTAAGTACAGAATGGAGACATGAAAGATTCTTCAGAGAAGTTCTCATGCTTCCATTGCATTTCTGTGCAATTCACATAGTTCCTCTGACAGGGTCACAGTCCGAAATACAGACAGGTTAAAATGAACAATGGAAGAAGACATCAGATTGGGGGCTTAATGACTGACAGATAAAGCTACTCCTAAGTCTTCTAGGTCATGATTCAAATCTCATAAAAATATTTGGAAAGGCTTGCAATGCTTCTGATGGACTTTGAGTTAGACCTTTGTTACGCATAGAAGTGCTCTTATCTTGGTTTTCACTTTTGCTTGAGAAATTTCTGTCTGTGCCTCTGTTTCTCTGTCTGAAATGGGGGAAAAGATGTTTATCTGCATTACCAGCACATGGTGTTTGGAGGGTGCAGTAAAATAGAGTGGTGGGATTAAAAATGCTGTATGTAAAAAGTCTTTTGTACTTAAAAATCCTGTATTATGGATCCCTTGTATGAATAAATTATCTGCTTTACCTTTCTCATTGTGAAGTTAATGCATTTTCTTAACCTTATACCTGTTTGTTTTGTTAGAGAAAGCAGAAGCTATTCTGCTTCTGTATTTTTCTTCAATGCACAATTTGAGTTGAAGGATTACATTTATTGTATCTGAGTACAGGAAAAAAAAAACACACCACCAAACAATACCGATATTATAAAAAACTCATAAATTTGTGTCAGTCTCTGCTTCCCAGGTCTTAATCGAGGTTTTCTCATCTTCATTCATTGTCAGTATTTCCAGAGCAGATTGAGATAAATGTCTTTTATTACCCAACAATTGCAGGTGCGGATTCCACTTGGAGGAGGTGGTGGTAAGTGTCTGTGTTAGATAGACAGAGTATAAAAGGTCAAAATTTTCCCCTATGGAAAGAATGGGCTACAAAAGCAAGCAAGAATTTATGCTGTGTGTTTGTGTATCTGTGCAATGCTGTGTCCTGATGTATGCCTATGCACTTCTGTTCATGGGCCATCCCTCCTTTCCTTAGGCTGGATGTGGTATCCCGAGAATCCTCCTCAGGAGGTGTACTGGGTTAGGACAGCATAACCAAAATCCTCCTGGTTGCTGGCATGGTTCAAGAAGTGGGGCTACAAGTTTAAAGTGGCAGCAGTAAGGAGCACATGGTAGTAAGAAATGCCTGGGAAACATGGAGATCCTTCAAACTGCTTCATGAGGGATAATGGTGACCTGCGGGGGAGCACTCTGAGCTGCTGGAGAGCTGTCCAAAATCAGTCCTGTAATGCTCAGACTCATTCCTGATGCCAGGAGATGTTGTCGTGTGGTGTCTCTTCACTTAGCTCTTCATACATATGTTTACTGGAGGAAGTAAGCAGTACTCTCATTTCATTAGTGCTAGAGTCCATAATTTTAGGTTTTCTCCTGATG
Source organism: Eulacestoma nigropectus (assembly GCA_013397775.1). Classification (NCBI taxonomy): domain Eukaryota; kingdom Metazoa; phylum Chordata; class Aves; order Passeriformes; genus Eulacestoma; species Eulacestoma nigropectus. The sequence goes on along the minus strand of VZTE01006457.1, from coordinate 525,535 downwards.
GTAGCATTTCCCAGGACCCCAGAAAAGTGCAATAAGGAGTATGCATCCGTTGTTGTCCTTCTTTGATTTAGCTTTAATAAAACTGTGATAACACAAGTTTTACATGGATGAGGATGGAGAGGCATTTAATGTCTTTGCTTCCTTTTAGTTTAACTGAAAAGTTTTCAACCTCAGTCCGTAGCAGAACTTTTACTTTGGCATCAGAATCATTTCTTTATTGTCTTGGTTGTTGGGAAGCATTTGTACAGTAAGCCAGATTGTTGTCTATTTTGCCACTGGCTTTTTTCCTGGTGTGAATAAAGATACTTTTGTGAAGATTTTATAGCTCACATGGTGAGACCTGTAACTATTCTTCAGTCCTTGTATGTTTTTACAAGCCCACTAAACCATCCACTCCTGGCTGGAGGAGCAGTCCAGTAGCAGGAACTGAGAACAGCCACAGACTCATTTGCAAAGACTGGACATAAGCAGAGTGCCAAGTGGAAAGTTTGTTTTGCTAGAATTGTATCTGGATTTGGCAGCAGCACAGAGTTAGGCAAATTTTGGCTAGTGTTCCTGCCAGATAGAGATTGATGCGATTTGCACTGCTTTAATCATTCTAAAGGTAACCTGGGCAGCAAGTTGTATGCCATGCCTTGAATGGGTGAAAATTCTCATTATGTGCTATTGAGCTTGTGTTGGCCACTAGTAGTTGTTCTGTTCTGTGCCAATTTATGCTTATCGGGTGTTGAAGTACTGCCTTGACTTGGGATGGTTCAAGGAGTCTTTGTGAGATGTAATTTCATAGCTGTGTAAAAGACCTGGGGTTTGTTCCAAAACATACACATCAACTGGATCCAGCTAGAACCAGCTGAACATTTTCTACTGGCATTTCTAATAGAGATTCTCTCATTTTTAGAAGTTTTTAAACATATTTTCATGACTTTTTGACGACTTCTATGCTGGTTACTTAGTTGCTGATTTCTTTGTTAGCATGTGCAAATGTTCATTTATACTTTTGGCATCCTTATTTTACCATTTGCCTCTGTGGAGGAAAAGCTTTTTAAAATACACCAGTGAAATGTTAACTAAGAGTAAGATGATCATATTTTAAGGTTATATTTTCTGGTTCTTACTGAGTGCTTACTTGGGATGAAATTGTCAGTGGGGTGTTTTAATTCTACCCATCCATGTTGGCTGGTCTGAGAGCTCCATTTTGTGCAAAATGGCATTTTTACTTTGCAATTAAAAAATCCCCTAGCCTTCTGTAAGTTTGATTGCATGCCCACCCCTCTCCTTCTGCATTCAGAGGAACGTGTCATCCTCATGTGGAGGATTTCTTACAAATTAAAGAAAGGAGAATTGGCCTGTAGAGATTCCACTGTAAATACAGAAAGAGAAGTTATCTTATAACATTAGTGCTGTTAACTATACTATTCAAAGCTATTCAGATCACCTTGTTCTTTTGTTTGCAGGCATTCTTATTTCCAAAGTATTTCTACTGCTAATGATACCTTAAGAAAGCCAGATAGTTAGATAGAAGCACAACTCCTCCCATTTCAGACTGCAAACACAAAATTGAGATTGTAAACATACAGATTTGGCCTTTTGAATATCTGGTCCTAAATGTTTCATGGCCCTTATGCAATGCACCCTTATAATTGAATTACAGAGAGAGGAGAACATGTTATTCTGTTGTCTTCTGTAGGGTTCATAATAATTCTTATCATGTATTTCCAGAGGACGTTATTTTATTTTATTCTTGGCATTACAGACAAGCCTCTAATGTATTTAGTCTTGAAGGGCTCCTTGTGTAAGAGCTACTTACTCAAGCAAGGGCTGTTCAAATGGGTAAAGACAAATCACTTGGGGCTTACTTCTGACGCTTAGGCACAGTGCTGTGCAAGAAGAAGAAAAGGGAAGTGGAAGAAGCTTTTCATGGAAGCTCAGAGCCATGGTGGCATTTGTGTCTGTCCAAGTGCTGTCTTTACTAGCCAGCACCTGGGTTGAATGAGCAGCATGACCACCTGTGCCTCTTCCAACCCATCTTTGTCATCCTGTGCATGGCCCTAGAGGGAAAGAGAGCAATGCCTGTGCTTGTCCAAATGACTGGGCTGTGAATCCTGCCTTTTCCTGTGTAGTCGTGGGTCTTTCCGCACACCTCCCACGCTGTGTGGCCATGCAATGCTCATGGCAGGCAGCAACGAAAAAGAGCACGAGGTGCCAGGCCTGCACAGCCCCTTGTGAACGAGGCCGTGTGTGGTAGCCAAGGAGGGGACTGATCATGTACCCTGTTTAACACAGGAAGCCTTTAGCATGACTGCAGTAATGTTGCAGAGGAACCACTGTGAGACTGAGCATTGGACTTAACGTGAAGTTTGCTGAATATAATGAATAAACTGTTCAGTGTTCAATGGGTATTAATTAAAAGCATACGTGAAAGTAAAAACATTCTGTAGCTGCATATTGATAGGTCTGAGCCTTAGTTAAGCTACTTAAGTAGTAACTAGAAGTAGTGTATGTAATATAGTAAAAGATTTGCATAACATAACCATTGTGAGTATCAAGTTGTGGCCCATATACTTCCTGTGATATTATCATTGCTAATCTTATGGCTTAGAGCTTCATGCCTGACAAGCTACTTATACATTATAATAAACTGTTATTACACAGGCACCCATGCAGAGTAACCATAGTTACACACACAGTACCCTTCTTTTGGTTAAAGTAAACACAAATATAATCATTGGGGTCAGTACTGGAGCTTTGTAGGTTAAGAGTTTTCTGCCAGCAGTGAATAAAAGGAATGTAGCCAGCAGTTAAAGGAAAATTCACTCACCCTTTTATGAAGATTGAAACATGCTATTAAAGTAAATCATTACAGTGATTTGTTTTATTTTTGTCTTTGTGATATGATTACTTTGAGTCATCACCATTTTTGTTAGAGAACCTGAAAAAAAAAATCTTTAGTACCAGCCTCATCATCTCAGTAGAGTAGCTTGACAGTCTGTTCTAATGCATTTTAACCAACTTATAAATCATTTTCTGGAGGCTAATGATTTATTACTGCTGTAATGAACTTCAGAGGCATCAATACATTAGTATCCACTTTGAAAAAAAGCCATTGTCAAGTCCTATTGGAATGATGATCAGTTTACTATTGTTATTAATGACCCTGATCAACTCTCTGAATCTATGGATAACCCTCTTAGATGACAGAGGTCTTCCGTTTGGGCAAAAATCGATGCATATGTAAAATAAAATTATGTGGCTTTCTGGATCTTTTATCAGTGCCTGTGTTCCCATTGTCGGCAAAGATTCAGAACTACTTGTAATTTCACCAGCGCTGGGGTGGTTCAGGAATAGGAATCCCTGGAAATATTTTATATTCAAAGTTAGGCAATGTCAAAGTTCTAGGAGAGACTGCCTGTTGCTTTTTTCCCCTAAACACTTTCCAGGTGTGGATATGTGCTGGCTACTTAATAGATGTGTGATGACTCAAATGGAATTCTTATTGCTGTATCCTTAATTTTATTTCTGTGATGGAAGGAGTCTGTAATACAGGGCAGTATATGTTACAGGCTGTGTGTACCAAGTGCTGGTTCTCAAGTTTCTGAAGTATAGTGCTTTTTCCCTTTCTTTTTGAAATAGAAAATAGACCTCAGTGGCTTGACCAAAATAGTAATTACCATGTTAGGGATTTTTTCAGTGTTCAGAGATGTCAGAAATTTGACCTTTGAGGCTTTTAAATCTGACCTTGTTGCTTCTTTCCATTCATTAAGCTACAACCTTTGCTCTCTTGTCATAAAAGATAAATGAAGATTCACACAATCTTTATTTAAGAGAAGATTTATTGTTTACATTAATGTAGATTAAGTAGGAGCAAACCAATTATTTACTGTGCCAATCATGTCTTCTTGAACTTTAAGTTAGTTATCACAGTTCTATAATTACCATTTCCAAATGTTCATTGCAAACTGAAAGCATTAATAGACTTTTTAAATGTCTTTGAAGATGTTATTTTGTATGAATAAGTGGAAGATTGTTTCTAAACTCTCATGTAATGATCTAGAGAAAGAAATTAAGTTTCAAAATTAAATAGACCAAATGTAGTCTTCATACACATAACATTGTCTTAAAATTATTCTTTTGCTCAGTATCTTCTGCTCTGGAAGCAAAAAATAGAATTTTCTGTTGCCAGAGAAGTACATTTGTTGACAAATTAAAAACTTGGGAAATTTTATCAACTTAGAAGTTGTTCAAATTCATCTTTTTTGCTTATATAGCTTTTGATGAAGAAATGGATAGGCAAGACCACATTGGTGAGAATTTGTACACTGAGGTAGAAACTTGGGTTTTGTTACTGGGTTTGGTTTCATTTTCAGTTTTCTTAATGCATCCATCCGGAAAGAATTTGCTTGAAATTGCACATTTAATGCTAAATTATAATTGACACTATGGATTCACAAAATGCCAGGAAGAAAAGAGGCAAGAATACCCTCCAGCATGTGTGCTACCACATTACCCCTGAGGTCAGGCTGAATCCAGCATAAATGTTTTTTCAGACATCTCAAGGGAAGGATATGTTGCACCCCCAGGAGCAATCACCTCTCTCCTTGCTTCAGGCATGACAGTGCCAGAGGCAGACACAGTACTTCTGGAAATGTGGGAAGAATCTTGCTCTTCCACCATTCATGTGCACCATGGCCGGTAGTTGCTCACTTTCACTGTGAAGCTCGGTGGTAACCAGATGATAGTTTCACTTCTAGCATCTAATGTGTGCTGTAATGTGTGAAACATATGCAAACCACAGTCTTCCAAAGGGGCAGGAAAATCAGCTTTGGATGTAAAAGATGATGAGAATAGTGCTGCTTCTAAACAGAATTCTGGAGATGGGCACCAGTGGCAGCAGCTTGGAGTCCAAAACACAAGGGTTCATTTTGCAGAATATTTTAGACTAGTATTAAAGCTAAGCGAAACCATGTACAACAGTAGAAATCAATGTGTACATTTAAATGTGAGTTATGTTGAAGGATCATCCTGATATGTTGTAGCATAGCACTTCATACATTTCTGATCCTGACTTTTTGAGGCCTTGGGAGCCAAAGTATAGCTTAGCTCCTTGATTCATATGCAGTTCAGTGAGGCTTTGCTTCTTAAGCATGTCAGATGAGATCAAGCTTTGCTAATGCTCACGAGTTAACTAGCCAGACCTGCCATCTCAGAGCTACATTGGAAAATAAGCCAAAGCCATGTGTCATGTATCCACACCTCTGAGAAGGACACATGGATGGATTGTTCAGGTCAGCCTACACGCTGCAATTTGGGAAGAACAAATTAAGTAACAGTGGGATAGCAATTAGGAATAGCTGCTTCATTCAGCAGTTTTTAGAAGGCTAAGTAGTGTGGCACTCATTTCAGTGAACATCTGCTACATAAATTAAATAGTTTCCAGGAGTTATCACAGAAATTGAAAGCTGTTTTCTAATTCCACTTGCTATATTATTCCTAGTGTAAGTGGGAGCTAAACTGTACAAAATTCTCTCTTTAAAATGCACACCTATATCATACCTGCTGAATTCTTCATCAAAGTCAGGGTTTAATTTAGTTATTAAACATTTTATTAGACATTTTTTTCCTTACATTTAGAATGGAATATAGTTGAATCATCTCTCATCTAGCCATCAGCATATATTATTCTATGCATAACTTGTTTTTAATTACTCTCTTGTATTGATGATCTCCCTAATTTAATTACATTAAGTACTGAAATATATTGATTTCTCCCGTGGGAAAACACTGTAATTTTGTTGTTACAAGAACTGAATTCAGAGAATGTAGATTTAAAGTACTTGTTCTGCTTCTTAAAAAAAATGCATTTATTTCTCTGTGTGGGAGAGTGCTTTGCATTTTACCAATATGGTTAGAAAAACAAGATGTCCACAAGATAGTGTGCAAATAACTCATTAAGATTGGTATTTCTAAATATATAAGAAACTATGACCCTGGTTTAGATCCTGTCAATGTCAAAGGAAAGAAAAAAATGCTGGTTTTTTCTGTCCCTGAATCAGAATCTATGTGCTAAAAACCTACTCTAAAAGAACAATTCTCAGATGCAGGGCTACCTGATTTCATCTTTTTTTGCAGATTCTATAAGTTCCTTCCAGGGGAAGGGGAGGTTTTCCTGTTATACTTTCTACAATATTAATTACAGTATCTGGATTTGCTAGAGGCAGTAACAGAAAGATGTCTCTTGTTAAATTGTTGACAGTAAAACCAGAACATTTTCTTTAAAGTCAGTAAAGATTTTCACAGTAGTTGCCAGCTACAATGGTCCAGTCAGACTTTAAAGATTATCACAAGTGACAACCGCTGAGTAAGTGTACAAATTGCATATAACTCTGCAATAAAGGAATGCTCTGATGATTCAGAATTTTAATCTACATATTCTAAAATTTCAGTGTTAGAATGCTGTCGTAGTAGTAATGTTAGTAAGTAGCATGGAATGAGGTGTAGGGGAAAAAAGCATTAAAGCAAAATAATTAGAAAATGAGATATAGCTGAAAAGCATGGCTTGTATGTTGGCACAACTACTCACCTGTATTTCAGCTGGGGAAATAAAAATTTTCCAATGAATTTTAACATCTTGTAGAGTTCTTGTTTGCCCTTTGAGCATGTTTATTTTTGCTAGTCCTGAAATTACAGAATTAATTTCAAGCTGAAAAATTTGAGCATCACACTGATATCATTCAAAAGTACTTCTAGTGTGTTCAGTCTACTAGTGTTGTTTGCAAACATATCAAGATTAATCGGTTACAAATCTGCTATCTTTTTCTAAAATTAAGGAAAGCATTTTGGATGCAAGGACAGATTGTCAGACTCCAGACTGTAACAGATACAGAGGATGTTAGGCCTCAGTGTAGAAGGATGAAGGCACTATTTGGTTCTTTTCATAATGTTTTTTTTTCTTTCTGTTGTGCTTCCTAACTAGCAGTGGTGGTTACTTACATGCAAAATATTTTTCATTCAAACATAAGATTTAGCATCTGTTATGTTAAACACTGCGAAGTCTAGTTGTTTTTCAGAATGTTGTAATACCACTGATACAGTATGATATGAACCAATGCTTATCATTTATCAGTACTTTAAAAACCAAATTATTTTAGCAATACTTTTAAGAGATAGAAGTATTACTTCATTCTGAGCAGGGATTTGACTGTTTATATATGTCAGCCCTTATCTCTTTTTTGTGCAGGAATGGGATTGGTTTAGGTGGCAGAGGTTGGTTATTCATCTAGAAATTATTTAAGAATTCAGTTTACCATTTCTTAGCAAAATATGGTCCCACTTAGTATCCTATGGTTTTGTTGAGTCTGCAGTGGTGGCAGGAGTAAAATTTAATAAGGTAAGAATATTAATTGGAGTTATCAAGGGAAGCAAGTATTCTACATATGACCGTATCTGAACAATCTCTCTTAAAAAACCATGCTTCTTATGGCAGATGTTGTTTGTTCAACTTTGAGAATAAAAGCTTTTCAGGTGCCATATATGTCAACCATAGCATGTGCATGTGCACTGTGCAAAAGCTGTTCAGCATTTTCAAAATAAATCTCTAAATTCTCTTTAAATATAATTTTTTTAAAAAGTTTTCAAGTTTTTTTTCCCTAAATATTGTAGACATAGGAATTAAAATTCTTAAAAATTGACTTTATAAAAGATTAGGACTTTATATGCCTGGGCTTGATTTTAAGGTTTCCATAGCGGGATGTAGTTTTTACGCAGAGTGTTACAGAAAGCACTTTAGGATCCTTACTTTTCTCTAACATGCATATTTTATATTTATTTTGGTACAGTTCTGCTTAAAATCCCAGAATGTAAATGTAATCCCAGTGCATTACATACACAACTCTTTTATAGTTAATGATCAAGGCTAACAGAAGTATCTAGGTATGTTTTTCTTTTATTCTCTTGTCTTCCTAAAAAGCAAAACAAACAAGCCAAGATATTTTTTTTTATCAGTATAGTTTTAAGGGTAGCAACAGGGTTACAATTTGTTGAAATGCCTCTCAGTTGAATGCAGTATGTTTCCTTTATTCTTCAGAGAAGGAGGACACTTGTAAACTCATTCAATTGCTTATCTGTCAACACCACTGGGACTCTGTTTTGGCCTTACATTCATGAGGAGCACGTCTGCTTTTCTCAGATGAAGAGTTAGACACTTAAAATGACAATTTCACTTAATGTAAATTATACTATACATATGTAGCTTGTCTGTCTGAAAATCATTGGACTTCTTGACTACCAGAAAGGGTATGTTGCATATTGAAAATAGGAGAAGGAAGGATAATTGAAGGAACTTGACCTCTCTAGTTGCATTACTCATCTCCTCCTCTTTCAAAATGAAATGTATAAAAAGGCAAATGTATATGCTGAAGTTTAATTTTTTTCCATTTTTTTTTCATCTGCTTCTAATTTATGTATTCCACTAGTTGCTCATGCTCATCCTTCATCATTCCTTCATTAGTTATTAGTTATTAGTATTCATTAGTCCCAAGATCTATGTACTAAACCTGGGAAGGTAATTATGAAAATTGCCCATGCAAAGTGGGTAAAGGCACACATAAATTACCAGTTAGAGACTTAGCTAGTAGTCTGCTTGCATATTTACCCGAATTGCATTTGTAATTGCAGCAATTATGTGAACAGTCATGAATGCAGTTTTGCACACACGGCAATTACATTTTAAAATTTCTTCGTGAAGTGACTAAAATTATTACTTTGCTTAGAAAAGTATGAGAAGATAAGGTAGTTACAAAATTCATGATTACTAGTAGAGGATGACCGTATTCCAGGCTATTAATGAAACTTAAAAGAGCTATAGTAACACCATATGAAGTTACACACTGGTTGAATGGCAGACTGGTGTGAAGAGCTCAGCTAATATGAAGGCAGCCAGTGGCACGAGAACAAGACAAAAGACTGCAGATACACCTTTGTGGGTGTTCATCTGTCATGTCATTTTCAGCTTATGTGAATTCTAAGCTTTCTAATTGTTAACTATTCTCTTCCATAGCGTGTGAGTACTTGCCTGGTCAGAGAGGCTTCCAGGGTTACCTTCTGGCAGTGTAAAAGTTTGGCACGTAGATCCCATCTTACATTTGGGTTCATTTTATCCAATTACACTAATCTGGTTTGGACCCATTAAGACTTTGAAAATTAGAACCAAGACCTCTGTCTGTCAACAGATCTGATTTACAGGCAGCAGAAGAATTTGAGGATTTCAGAACAAGCTTAGTGTGCTCACAAGCCTGGGAAATGGAAGAAGCTCTGTTTTGTGCTCTATGAATATTATTACCTATCATCATGTTTCGTTCCAGGTAACAGTAGGTTAGATGGTCCCAAACAGAAGTTAGAAGTATATTAATATGGCTAGACCATCATCCAAGAAGAAAAGGAAAGGTGAAATACATCCTAAGGGTCTTCAGATTTTCTATAAAATGAATCAACTTTTCATCCAGACTAAAGTGTTTCAACACTTTGATGAGCCTATGAGGCTATGCTGAGGAAACACCAGGGCCATTTCTTTGAAATGTTGTCATCTCTCTGGACAGCACCATTCTGAATACACGGTGGTAACAGCCTTCTCTAGCTTGAAGAATTCTCTCTAATGCCCAGCTTTGCAGGACCTCATTAATCTGCCATGTTATCTTTGTATCCATCTCTTTCTTCACCATGAAGATGTCATTTCCAAAGCTTGAAAGTTTGTGTATTTCAGGGTGGCCTTCCTGAGCTCATGTTCTGTAAATTTATTTATTCACTATTGTCTCCCTTGCAGATAGCATTTGGTTCCTCCCTAATTTTCACTATTAAACTTTTCTGTATTGTGGTGGATTTTATACAAAACACATGATTTTCTTTGAATTTTGCTACTCTTTGTGTTAGGATATGCAAAACAAGCATTATATCACAGCACATTTTTACCAAAGACTCCACTATGCTTTCTTGGCATTCAGAGATGGAGTTAAATCACTGTATATATAATCATAAAATATTGCTTTCCCAGGTGTTGGTTGCTGCTCAGCAACCAGTTGAAAGTACAAATTTGCAAGGTGAAGGAAAAAAGGGAGTTTTCTCAGCCAAACCAAGGTTGCTGCTTTATTCTAAAGATTAATGGGACAATAAGAGGCTTCATGATCAAAAATAGACTGAATAATGAGTTCAAAAAGAAATAAGAAGTTGTGATTGCCCAAAGTATTCCTTTTCAAGAAGTTATGGCTTTTCCTTTTTTCTCTTAAGTTGTTTTGGTAAGTTGATCAGGCTTTATTAAGTAAGATACCCACATTTAGAAATATCAAACCAGGAAAATAAAGATATATTCTTAAATTAAAAATGGTTCCCCGGATTATCTTCAGTCGCATGCCAATATAATGGACATTAAGCAAAATAAATTCAGTAATTTTCATCTTTTGAGACTGCTGGATATCTGTTCATTTCTACATAGTTGCAAATAAAATAATTGAGATTTTTCCTGTTTCAGAATTATAATATTGGACTTGGCAAGATGCAGATGGATAATTACACTGGAGATGTTAAATAGGTTTTAGAGACAAAATTGTAAATAATACAATACAGAAGAATTATGGACTTATTAGCATATCATTAAATTGCTTTTTCCCTGAGAGCCAAGCATATTTTTCATAGCTTACAAAAAGCGTCTTGCCCAGCAGTAACACATGTGCTTAACATTTGCAAAACCCACAATATTTGACAATGGCATTAAGTTTATATTGCAGAGGAAATGATGACAATACAGTTACAAATATCAGTAAGTTTATCACTTGATAACAAGATCATGTGTATGAAAAACAATCTTTTCTGAGTTAAACATTTTGCAGACCTTTTGTTTCAACTTCCATTAGTTCTATCACTCATGCCAAGAATTTACAGGGCTGCAGCATAGCAGCAGAAAAAATTGTTAAAAGATTCTTTCACTAATGTAATTTAAACCATTCAACTCATTTTTATTAGTCTAAATTACTTTTTTTTTTTTTAAGATTTTCTACTCAATGAAAAGTAGAATCATGTGGGATATGGTGTGATTTTTTTTCAGGGCTACTGGCATCAACCAGAAAAAAATATCTTTTTCAACGAAAATGAACTTAGTCCAGAAACTCATAAAATGCACAAACAAAACCTGGATGAGTCTGGTTTCAGGTGAATGATGGATAATGTGCAGTCATAGTTTTATGCAGTTTAGTACCGGGGTGGCAGGGAGTTACAGCAAGGTTCCTTTGGTTTAATGAAACTGCTGCATGTGGGAATGTAATAGCGAGCACAGCATCACGATTCCTACCCAGTGCTGAAGTGGCTGGCAAAACAGTTTGGTTAGACAGAGGTGGAATTTATCAATGGGCCTTCAAGGCACTGAGACAGCTGAGTCTTCTTTAATCCAGCCATGCCTAAAGTTACTCATGTTCAGACTTTGCTTATGATTAATTCTGTAGGAGATTTTGTTGCAGTCACAATGCCTTTTGTAAGTCACAACCCCAGACAGGACCCTATGGCTCTGGGAAATAATGTCAAAAATGTTCCACATCATGGTGCCCAAGAGGAAGAATTTAGACAATGGCAGACTAGATCTGACTGTGTGACTTTTGTTTCAAAAAATCCAGCGTCGTATTCCATTGGAGTGGAAACAAGATCCAGTAAATGTTTGCGCAGAACAGCAGGAATTCTCATAAACTTAATGATGGGAGTAGTGAGATGACTGGAGCACATAGAAGACTCAGGTTTTAGTCCTTTCTCTGCCTTCTGTGAGACAGAAATTTTCATTTGAGGTTCCTTCTGCCCTATATTTCTGTTCAATGCCTAAACAGGTGGATGACATTGAAAAGACAGCCACTCCTCCCTTGCAAAAAATTTTTCAGTTAAGTTAAATCTCATCGACAGTAGTTCAAAGATCTCTTGTTCTAGTTGATGTGCTGCTCCTTTGGGAAGGAATTGACGTTTCTTGTGACTGAGATGAGAGATCAGTTTAGATAATTTAGGGTTTTCCTGTAGAGATAGGAGACACAAGACACCCCAGTATTGTACCAACCTTTCAGCTGTCACAGCTGGCTTAGTGTGATTTTCTAATCAGAAGGAATATTTTGACTCTGCCCACATGGGCATAACTATACATTGCTGTCCATTACTTGAAATGTACCCCATACAAATTCCTTTACTTGGTGGTAGGGAGAGTTGGGTGGCATGGTCAGGGTACCTTCGTGTGTTAAAGCAGATACAGCAAACAGCATGTGACAGGTAATAGTCACGTTGCCCAACTGACTGCAGAAAGATAGTGTGATGTTGCTGTGCTGAACACCATAGAAAAAAACCCAGAACAGAACAGAAAAGAACAGAATGGGATACAATAGAGTAGAAGCCAATGAAGGTTACAGCAACTTCACGCTGGCGACTCTGTTGTTGTTGGTCAGTCACAGGAGCAAACCATTGCAAAGGCAGCAGTAGCTGCTTGCATCCTCTTTTCCCTCCTGCCCTACACCAAGCACACTGTTAGCATTACTTCCAAAGATCTAGTTTGTATTCCTAGACTTAATCATTTCATGTCCCCTGGATGCCTCTATTTTTATTGTATAAAAGAAGTGGAGACAATATTGTGTCTCTCAGGCATCTTTCTGACTTCATCTCTTTTGATGAAAGGCTATTGATTCAGGTGTGTTTGAGTGAATCTGTGAATATACTGCTTACTCAGGGGTTCTTTAGCATCACTAAAATAAATGTGAAATGCATTATTGTTTTCCTTATGCAAATAACTGGTGAAATAGAAAATTGTTCTGTTGTTATTTGCAAAACAACAACAACAACAACAACAACAAAACCCCAAAACCAGTTTAGTGATAAGACTGTTATCAGGAGATGTGTGGATGAATATTTGCCTTGTACCTCCTAGATTCCATTTGTCTGCTGTTAACCTATACCTGCTAAGCGTTAGACACTTAAAAAAAGAGAAAAAGATAACACAAATTATTCACCATTAATTCTTTAAAATGAGTCACTATTAAAAGCTTAATTGTTTGCTGAGAGGGTCTAAATTAGTGGACTTTGCAAGATCAAACAAAATTGAAGATATTTGTCCATATTAAAATGGAAACATGCATCCCGAATATACCAAATGAACATGTATGCTCCTGTAATAATAATTTTATTATCTTCAGCTTCCAGGCCAGACTTTTAATTATGACCCTTTATATCAGTGAAAACCATGTATTCAGGATTAAAAACCTATTTCTTTAACTAGTCTAGTTAAAGACTGTGGTTTGATATATTCTATGCTACAACTTTTATAAAAACCAGAGAACACTTCTAATAACACTTTTCTAATTTCATGGTTCAGTGCACAGTCAGTAAAGATTTAAATAATTCAGAAAGAAAGCCCATTCTGTTTCTTTATTAGAAGTTTGAGTCAGGCAAATTCTTTGACATTTAATAGGTTTTTAACCCTTTTAATAACTTCTTATAATGAAATTTATTGGAAGTTGTTTTAAATAAAGGGTTATTATATTAGAGTGAATAGCAGTCAGTAGTTTTTTATGATTAGTTTTGAAACCTTGGCCCTATGTGACTCAAAGGATATTAAAACATAAAGTAGAAAAGAATGTTAATAGTCACCAAATTAACTGTATACCAAGAAGTATAGAAACTGTATATGACTGCATTTTTGTCATTATGTGATCATACTATAAAATTTTGCAGTCAAATTTTGAGTATAAAATAGCTTTAAAGGGGCTTAGGTCACTTACAGAACCAGTACTATATAAAATAACCTGAAGTGGTTTAATTTTTAACAGAATGATTTTGAAAAGATTAGTGTAGTAGATTTAATAGGAGTAAGGGGTTTTATTATTTTTCGTTTAGAGTTCTCTTTACATGTGAGGTTTCTGCTGTTTAAGACTGTTTTCCTAATCAACAGAAATTTTGAATGATCCTTTCAATTTATTCTAAAAATGCAGTGAGTGTAGTATATAAAATACTCCTGTGTAAACCACTAGAATATTCCCCAAATACCCACTTCGTTTAAAACTTAGTCTTTCATTATACAGTTAGCTGATACAGAAGAGAATTATAAAAATGAGATGATGAAAACACCTCCCCTCCCTCTGTTAGGTGGTGCTTTGAGTTATTCCTTTTAATGTGTTTTGAATGGTTCTCTGTGGTCATTTTACAGTAACCTTGGCTCTCACAAAAAATCTTTCTTTAGCACTCATTCACTTATAAGTGATTTGGTTGCAAATATGATTTCTACTTTAACTGAATTGAAACAAAGACCTGATAAAACCTGAATCTTTGGGTTTGATCACTCTTTGTTCATGACAGCACATACGTATTAAGTACCAGTTTTAGTCACTCTAATCAGTAAACCCAAACTTCCTGTCAGATTTCAGACCTCCAAATATTTGGGTCACTTTTTTGTTTTTCTCTGGTGTATAAATACGGATGTTCATGTTATCTCAAGTTTTAAGCTCTCTCATGAAAGAGCATTGCCATGATGGAAAGCAGCAGATGAAACTGCATGGTTTGCTTTTGATTCACTTGCCATCAACCTAGGATCCTGACCATCAACATGCATTGAACAACCATGAGGTACCACTGCTGCATCACCTGTATGAACTGAATGAAAGGTGTCTAAAATTGACATTTCTGTACTTTTAGACACTATTTTAAGTTTGAATTTACAGTTGTATAGAACCATAGATTGTCCTGTATTGGAAGGGACCAACAAGGATCATTTAGTCTGAGTCCTGGTCCTGCACAAAACATCCCCAAGGGTCCCACCATTTGCCTGAGAGCATGGTCCAAACACTTTTTGAACTCTGTCAGACTTGGTGCAGTGACCACTTCCCTGGGGAGCCTGTTCATCGTCTATATGATGAATATTGCTTGCATTTTGTAGCACTAAAAAAAAAATTATTGGGTTTTTTTTGGTTTACCAATTGTCTTGATCATAAATGGTGAGTATCATTTCCCAAACACAAGCCCTTCTCAGTGTGTCTGTTCTCTCAAGCTTGGCTGGCAACTTTAATGTTATCTCTTCTTCTCGTTTGAAACCTTCACTTACAGAATCAAGTGATTATGTAGGATTTAACTTTTTTCCTCTCTTTTTTAGTGAGCATCTCTATGTCACTAGAAAACATCTTGCAGAGGTGCATTGGCTTGTGGTAGAAGACAATTAAAATGCCTGAAATAAAAGCAGTAACATTTCTAAGCAAATTTCATGACATTTCAGGAGGTTGGCACAACCAGGGCTTAATACTGCATTTTAATGTAGTATTATTTGGGAACAGAGAAACATTCAGATTTAATACGGCACAGGTAGTAGCACAAGTTTCCTGGGAATATAAATGAAAATACTACTATTAACAGAGACCCCTTCTGCCTACCAAAGAATGTCCAAGACACCTACATGGGGACGCAGGTTGGTCATTCCAGCGAAGAAAGAAGCACACTGTGGGTATCTTCATAGATAACACTTAAGATCCCCTGGGGTTTTCTCCCTTTTTTTTTTTTTAATTAGTTGATTGAACGAAAGCTTCTTATAGTCTGAAAAATTGTTACTCTCTGACTTACCTTGACCAATCAGACAAGAAGCAAAGAACTGTCAGCCCCTTCTGCAATGTCCATCAAGAATTTTCTCAAGAGCATTCAGCTAGTAGAAAATTAAGCAAAAATCATTGCAAGACTTGATGGTGGTAACAGTAATAATGTCTGCTGTGCCTTGATACGATTTTTCTCAGAGTAGTGAGATATGTGAACTTTACTTGCTTTAGTGAGTAAGCCCTGTGTATTTCTCCTTATGTTTTAATGTTTTCATCTCCAGTGAATTATCCCTAGTGTTTCTTGCATGTACTTACACCTGTTGTATTTATTTCAATCTGTTAAGGCAACCTATCTTTCATCTTTCATTTAGTGATAGCATTTATTATAAATGAATCTAAATAGGGAGGGACAATTGGGACTTCTACAGCTTTTCAGAGAGATGTTGCCTCAAAGTTATTAATTATAACTAGAAAAATAATGTGAAATATTTTGCTAACAGCACATTCCCTTTGAAACTCCCTGTCTAATGCTTCTTAGAAAAAAAATTTTTGCCTCCTAAAGCTACATTCTGGGACATTAGTTAAGAGTCCTGCAATTTGACTCTTTCTGCATCTTGCATATGTTAACCAGCTTGTATCAAAAAGGCCAATAATTCAGTTTGGGTTTTTTTATTGCTATGTGCTACATCCTGTGAGAGATGAAGAATTCTATCTGAATGCTGTGTCAGATGAAAATATCTGTGTTCTGTGGACTTTAGACCACAATATTTCAAGAAATGTGAAGGTTATTGGATATAGTCCAGAGGACAGCAGGAAGAATGATCAGAGGTGTAGAAAACACAGCATATGAACAAAGTCTTTCAATCTTCAGGTTTAGTTGTTTAGTCTAAAGAAGAAAAAACTCAGAGGAAATTCATAATAGCCTTCTAGTGTGTACAACTTTTCTGTAAAGAAGGAGAAAAACATTCCTCATGTCCACTGGGAACAGAGCAAAAAGTAGTAGGTTTAAATTACAACAAAGGAGATTTAGGTGAGACATTATGGAAAAAAGCCCTTTCCACTGTAAGGATAGTTAAGCATAAGAATTGCCTAGGGAGGTTATGAAGAGGTTAGACAAACATATGTCAGAAATGATTTAGGTATAGCTAATCCTGCTGTGAGATAGTGTTGGACTAAATAACCTTTTGAGGTCCCTTCTAGCACTATTTTCTGTGATTCTGTGATTAAGATACTATACTCACATTGTCCTGTAGTAAGATGTTTCTGTACAGGGATGATATCACTGTATTCTGAACTGTATGTTTTCCTTTGTTTTTACTTTAAGCTGATGGGATGAATGATTGATGTTTAAAGCTCTTTAGCTTTATTCTTAGTACCTCAGGATCTTTGAGCAGGGCATTAGGAGCCCATCTTCAACCAGACAGCCCTGTTCTGGTTTTGCACTACCCATGTGCCAATAAGGGCCTTTGGTACACACCTTAGATTTAGTGACTTGTACTGTCTTTTAACTTGCAGTCAAACACTCATATGGGTGAATGCTCAGTTTCTGCTTATAAGCAAAACACAAACAGAAGAAAAAAAAATACCCATGAAAAGAAATGTATAATATCTTCCCCATTAGTAAAACCAAAATAAAACCAGGCATGTTCTAAAGCTGAATATAACTCAAGTTGTGAAACATCCTGGAACTGACAGATGGAGAATGATATTAAAGTGCCAGATATTATCATTATTACCTCATCACAGAGACCGTTGAAGACGTCAGTTTAAGACTGTCCTTATCCTCTGCAACACTCAAAACTCTTTAATTTTTCTCCCCTTTGGCATTCTGCCATCCATCAGGATTTCTATTCAGCTTTGCATTCGGCAGGAGTGTGTTCGCAATATTGCCTCTGCATACTGAATATGGCTCCAGCACAGCTACACAGCGGTGGGTTTTGTAAAACTCCATCTGGAGGAACAAGAAATACGAAGTTACAGATTTTGAAGTAGTTTAGAAGAAATTGGTCATACTTTGCATGTAATTTTGACAGAGAGTATGTCTGATTAGTGTTACTATTCTGCAGAAATGAGGTTGTCACAGCAACTGTGACAGGGGTATACCATCATGCCACTGCAGTGACCCGAGTGTGTGGTTTTCGTGGCTAGGTATATTCATGAACCAACAGAGGACATGAGACAGATCTCAGTTTTGTTGATCCTTTAGGAACCTGAAAGTTCATCATGTTTTCTGTGGTGTGATCTCACAACTTTTGACATTTATGTGATTAGTTGCCAATTCTTACTCAAGGAATGAGCAGTTTCCATTTTCTTAGACCATCCCACTTTTTCACCAGGTAGGGGCAGGATGGGAGAAGGCACGCTCTCCAGTGCCTGGTAAAGAGTTGAGCCAGAAGCCTCATCTGCAGATGTGAATCACTTCTGTGGATCCTGAGGGCCCCAGCTCTGTGTGATGGACTTAAACTGGCTTGTTCTCTGCAGGCAGGTCCCTTAGGTGAGGGTTTCTGGCTTAGCATCTGAAAGAGAAAATGTACTGCTAAATAAGCTTATTTGCTGCTTACACCTGGTTTTCTGGAGGTAGCCTGGTATTCATCTGATTTAAAAATTCAGGAGACAAGCTGAATTCATGTGAAAAGAAAAATGCTGGGTTTTTTTTTTTAACTCCACCACCACATTTGCAGTCCTCAGAATTTCCCTAGTGAAAGGTTCTCTTGCAAATATATATACATGTGTTTTGTATGGGGGTACATTCAGTAATGTTCAGTTGTTGTATTATCTGAAAATGCAGCCTATGTTCAGTACTGGAGCTAAAATTGTATCGCAGACTGTTTAAAAATATATGTTGTTTAAAGAAGAAAACCACAGAATGTTCTGTATTATCTATCTGATATTTGAAGCTCTTAAAGCAGAGATCTTTTTGAATAACAGCAGAATCAGAGAATCACAGACTGGGTCAGGTTGGAAGGCACCACAGTGGGTCATCTGATCCAGCCTTCCTGTTCAGGCGGAGTCATCCCAGAGCACGTGGAACAGAATTCCATCCAGATAGTTCGTGAATATCTCCAGTGAGGGAGTCTCCACAACCTCCATGGGTAATCTGTGCCAGTGCACAATCACCCACTCGCTCACACAATAACGAAGTTCTTCCACGTATTCAAGTAGAGCTTCCTGTGCATCATTTAAAGCAAGTGTATTATATATTATTTGAGAAAAAGTAATTAAAATGGTAGCCCTTGCCCTGCTTTTAGAGATAGATAATTTTGAAGTTCATTCAAAATAAGAGTTAGAAGTTTCAGATAGTGGTTGCCACATTTCTAGAGTTCATAAAAATCTTTAGGATGCTTACTCTTCCTAAAAAGCAGTCAAACTTTTCCAGCCTTTTGTGGAAGTGTTTGTTCTGCACCATGAGGTGCTGCCCCATGAAAACCTGAGGGCTCAGCCCCTGCAGGGTAGAGGGTGAGGGCACACACCCACACTGAGCACTGCAGACAGGGTGAAGGGAGGGCTTTGGGGAGAGCTTTTCCTCCTTGTGCCCAGCACGTGACAGATTGTGTGGGTTCCCATCCCCTTCCAGCTTGCCTCATGCTGGCCAAGAAGACCTGGGGACCCCCCACTGCTGCTCCACCTTCCCCAGCTGCTGCCCAGCTCAACAGCTGGATCCAGAGCAAAGCATCTGAGCAGCAGTTACAGCTTCGTGGGCACAGCTGTCTTGATGTGGGTTGTCTGCTAGAGGGAGAGATAATGATGGCTTTCAAGGTTAATATGCTTGGCAAGGAGGGAGCTGATACTGGAGGGAAGGGACCAAGAAATCCGTAGTCATTTAAAAATATAAATGTCTACCAGGATTCAAATTTCAGCCTTCAATTGATTTCATCTACTGTGCTCTCTGTGCTCCTCTCCTCCGGTGCTTTCATAGTCATTAAATGAACTTGGAAAACAAGTTTGTATTGATAACTCTTTTTTACAAAAAGCTATTAATTTCTAAAACAACATAAATACAGGCATAATTGTGATATCACGTTGTCAGAAGCCGATTCAAATGCTTTTCAGAGACACAAGTACGTGTAAAGGGGTAAGTATGCCATAACTAATGGTATTATTAGTTTGATTTACTGCCAACCAGTCACCTTTACAAAAATCAATCCCCAAGCTCATAAAATATCTCCCTAAAATTGATGCATTTTTACACTGTCAATAATAAGAGAAAAGGTAAAGTTACAGGTTTATCTTTACTTTTTCCTGTGTGTTACTGGTTGAAAGGTATCTTACAGATTGCTGTGATATATGGGAGTGTGTATATGAGCAAGAGATAGGTTATAGAAGTCATGAGCCATAAAAAAAATTTTAAAAAAATAAAATCCGAGTGATCTTTAGACAATTCAGATGACATGTCTAACAAAGACTGTCAGTAGAATAAATGTGGCTATGTTAATATACTGAGCCACTAACACATGTCCTTATCATAATGGAACTTACACAATGGTAGCTTCTGTCAGATTCTCCTTTATACATACATACATGTTTGTCTGGTGCACAGAAAGACAACCATATCTGTTTCATTTCAGCTCTGAATTGATACTTCAATTTTAAATCACCCACAGAACATCTTAGCTTAAATCTGAGCTCCTCTCTGATACTCTGCTATTTGTCGTGTTTCTGTATGTGTATACTGAAAAGGTGTTACAGGCAATCTGCTGAGGTCTGTGTGTATGGTGCATTTGACTTCTGGACAAGAAAGGAGATTCATCCTCCAGTGCTTTTAGTTCTTATTCTTACAGAGACTGAATCAGTTGCTTGCATTAAAATAGTATGTCTCGTTAATGCTAAGAAGCAGTGACCCACATAGCACAATGGATTCATTTGTCAATCCTGAGATTTCTGAGCTTTCCATTCATACATGTCTTAGCAGTAAATCGACTCAGAAATCGTTTAATCAGTCTATCAATGCATCCTTCTTGTCAATGGTCTGAATCCTGAAAAGTCCAGTGTCTCATTGGACAGCACCACGTAAAATAGATTTGGACCTAATACTAGATATTCAGACTCTGAAAACTCCCAGCAGCTCCAAAATTCACAACTCAAAACCACAAAAATCCTAAGTCAAAAAAGCAGGATCTGGAAATTGTCTTGAATTTTGAGGATGTTCATGTTCTGGTCTAGGTCTGAACTTCAGAGTGCAAACTTCTCCCTGTTTGTTAGCATTTCAGAAATACTCTACACGCAGTTATAGAAAGCAGTGCCCTTTTGTTCCCCCTATGAAAAAAACCCAAGCTTTCATTGCTTTTTTTGCTATTTCCAAAGGCTGAGACTAGAGCCTGAATTCTTTATAAGTCAGTGTTACGCAAATGTCAATCATATCCTTACTATGTTTATTTTCAGTATATACATGTTTATTTAAGTATTTGCCATTTCCTTTAAGCCTTACATAGCCAATCAGGCCAACTGAGGTCTAAAGGAACAGAACACTTTATTAGTGATATGCTTAATACAGTTTTTTTCCTCTTGTAGATGCAAGATTTACGGAATACAGAAGGAGCCCAGTATAGTTCCCATCCTCAGATGGCAACCATGAGGCCAAGGGTTCAACCTGCAGATATTAGGCAGCCAGGAATGATGCAGCATGGGCAGCTGACTACTATTAACCAGTCCCAGCTCAGTGCACAGCTTGGTTTGAATATGGGTGGAAACAGTGTTCCTCACAACTCGCCCTCTCCACCTGGAAGCAAATCTGCAACTCCTTCACCATCCAGTTCAGTCCATGAAGATGAAGGAGAAGATAGCTCTAAGGTAGGCTTAGATGCTAGGATTACTATGTAAATGGTGGATATTTTTAGGACCTGCTAAATGAATGATATGGCCACAGTTATTAAGGTGATACTTTATACATGATTGGTGGTTCACTGAAGTGAATAAAGGATTATGAATACAGAACTTACAATATCCAGACAATTCTTCAGGCAGCTTGAGTAAATTACATCATTCCTCTTTGTGAGAGCAAACTGGAATACTGTTAAACACTGAAAGGATAGTCATTCCTTTAGGACTTTAATATAAGGATTGAGTTTTCTCACTTGCATAGCAGGGATGTTTGTTCCCAGTTAAAGATCAAGTTACTGCTATAAAAAGTATGAACAGTCTGTGCAATATGCTAGTCTTTGCTACTTGGTCACAGGATGAGTAAACAGAACATCATAGCAACCAGAACAGAAAGATCCTATGAACTTTAAAAACCTTACCTTGAAAATCTGGAAGACCCTGTATGCATTTATACTTTTGAGAGGTGCTGAGACTTCATCATGACGTGTTTAAGCTTCATTTTAACGTCAGGACAGGAATGAAGTGATAAGAGTAATTTACATGATAAATTTCTTTAAAGGGTAAGTGTCAGTCTATATAGCAGGTATTGCATGCAAAAATCTCCCAATCTCCCACAATCCTGAAAAACTCCCAAAAATACACAAGTCTATTATCTTAATTTTGCAGACAGAAAAGCTGAGACACGGGAAGATTGGGACTTTGTACTAAGTCATTCCTTAAACCAGGAACATAGCATATTGAAACTGAGAGCCTCCTTAGCTCTGTTTTGCGGTCACTAGAAAATGCCAGTCCTGTTAGAGCACTCCTGCAGTGCAGTGCGTGCCACGTGCACTGTATTCTGTACCACAGCCATGTCTGGTGGGGAAAAGTTGCAGACTTGCAAAGAATGTGAAGAAAACATATTGTGAGTCACTGAGGAGGTATAATCCAGTCAAGAAATGTAAGTCTGATTTGTTTTAACATTATATTGTTTTTCATGCCTCAAGCTATAAAATAATCATGTAATTGGAGACATATGTTTTACTACAATTTGAATAAATTCTGATTCAAAAGTTTTATTTCAGGACATTCCCTTGATTTCACAAACTTTAGGTTTTAAAAATTACTGAATAATTCATACATTTTAAATAAGCACTTCCTTACTGAGGGAAACTTTAGAATACAGCTATGTAAAAATAATGCCAGGCAGCCTTTACTTTTTCAGA
This sequence comes from Eulacestoma nigropectus, assembly GCA_013397775.1. Classification (NCBI taxonomy): domain Eukaryota; kingdom Metazoa; phylum Chordata; class Aves; order Passeriformes; genus Eulacestoma; species Eulacestoma nigropectus. The sequence continues at coordinate 502,938 of VZTE01006457.1, read as the reverse complement.
ATAATTTATTTGCTACTCCTGTTGCATTGCTAATATTTTTACATTGCTGGGAGTGTGCAAGGTGCTCTAAACTTCTGGAGAAAATATCCACTCAAATAATTAGGATTTCCTTCCTACTTCTATCAAGTATTTCAGTTATTTAACCTATATTTTTCATCTACTTTTTCACTGTAGCACTTTGTCCTAGCAAAAGTGTAGGGTTGTGGTTTCAAGCAAGCAGTAATTATCTGAAGCTAATGTTTTTAATAGAGAAATTCAAAGCACTGCAGACTAAGTAAAACTTGCTCCTTTCTTTGTGAAAGCCAGTTTATATAGTGTTCAACTTTTAACAAGCCATGTTATTTTGGAAAACTCTCTTTAAAATTCTCTCATACTCAGTCTAGGCAGAAAAAGATGACAAATGGCACAATGCACAACACAAAATGAAATCCAGTGTGCTAAAGTAGATCCATTGCCTTAAAATCATATTTATAATTTCACTGCTAAGAGAAAAGTTTTAAAGGATATTACATTTGGTTAATATTGACAGAGGGCTTAAATTCTTCTCCAACTAGTATGGTTTAACCAGCAAGCTTGATGGGGAGCAGATAATGCCATACGTGTCTTCTGTGGGATTTCTAAGGGCTTCATGAAAACACCTGAGGCTGGTCGCCACTGGGGACAGGCAGTGGGCTGGCACGCCTGATCCCATGCAATGGTTTTGTAGTTCCCCCTGTAAAAGACAAGAGAAGTTGAACAATCAGCTTAAGGAGTTAAGTGTATTGTTGTAGTTCAAGATTTAAACCTCTCCACTGTGCATCTCTGTGTCACGTTGCTCTTCCTGGAAGCTGCCAGTGAGTGGATATGAATACTCAAAATAAATCAGTTTTCTGTGGAGATCTTTCTCCCCAGGTACAACAGTATTGCATTTTATCAGAGTTGCTTTGAGAGGCCTGAGAAAGTTCTCACTGTAGAAATCCTCTTCCCAGTGAAAGAAGGCACTAGAAGGGTACAGGAACAGATATATTTCTGCTGTTCTGTCTCTCGTGAGAACATCTATCTTTTAACTGAATATAACTTTGCAAAGTTTGGATTTTTCTCTTTGATTTATAAACTACCATGCAGATGTGTGGTATTACTTAATAGACCAGGGCCAGAGCTCATTAGCCAGTCCTTCAGTAGAAGTGCACATGTTGCAGTCATAAGGTCGCTGTTGGAGGTCACTTCATGGAGTGAGAGGTGTTCCTGCCATGAGCACTGAGTAAAAACCAACTCCCTCTGAACTCACCATGTTATTAATAGCAGTAGTGATGTTCTCCCTACTTAACCAGAGGGACAAGATGCTTGCCTGTGTACCCACATTGATCAAAAAGACAAAGAACATTTCCAAATGGAAAATCACCTCAGTGTCAGATGACCTCCCTCAGTTTATACCAGCTGAAATGTGTGAAAGAGAATCCACTGGTCTTTTCATAGCATATTTGGTAGAAAGGTCACTAAAAACTATACCTATTTCTATCTAGAGAAAAAAATACAGAAATCTCAATACCCTGTTCATATTTACATGAATTTATAGAAAGAGCATGATGGAAGGTATAAAAAAATATGTACTTTATGTACACATTTGGACTAAAATTATAACTGTTGCCCTATGAACCACTGATTTCCATGAATGAAGGAAATTACCATTTCAGCTCAATGTCTATATTCCAAATTCCAGTATTAACTTTACAAACTGATGTAATTGTTTGTATACTGAGCTTCTTGGATATTCATTCTATGATAAGTATTCAAATTGTTGTAAGCCTTATCCAACGTACACAGAACTAATGGCAGCAGCTGCTAAATATTATTTGGCAATACTCATTCTCATAAAGACTTTCATATAGGCTGGTCAGACTTCACCTGTCCTTGCACAAAGAAAGGGGAAGGAGCTGCATTACAGAGGGCTCTGTTTCCCTTCATGCTGTTGCTCTAAAAGGAGGACAGCTGAGGTTGCTTGACCATAAGATCAGTGACAACTGTAGCATAATTGTAAGGTTGGATATACATTCAGAGAGCTGCTAAGACCATGGAAATGTGAGATGTAGCCTCAGACTAAGGGTATTGTCTCTGCAAGGGGCGTACATCACTAAGGCTCCTTAATTCTTCCAAATCTCATATGTGGGGCTATCATTAGAAGAAGAAAAAAGGAAGAACTTAAAAAGCTGTAGTTGTAAGTATCTATAAAAGCATTCTAAACAAAGTCACCACTTAGCACCTGTCTTATTCTGACCACCTCAACACTGGAATATTACATTTATGTAATTCTTGCCATAATTCACACTGCTGGATCATTAAACATGTACTTCGTTATTGCCAAGCATAATTGTGAGCTGCTGGAAGCATTACTGGTTTGTAAATAAGTATTTCTTCATAGATGGATAAGAGGGTTTTCTTCCATGTTCATTTGAAGATCACTTATGAGAGAAATTCAAATAATGTATTTTAGAGGGAAGATAGCAAGAAGACTGCAAGTAGCAAGAATTAAATAACAGAAACACAATTACTAAAGAACTGCTGCAGCATATTCTCCTTATGTGGCAGAGGTTTTACAATATTTACTTTATATGATAGGAGTTATAAGTGGAATTCTGTGTTGTCTGTTCAGCCTATTATGCAGATGGTGCTTGATTAAAATCTATTTTAAACTACAGCGATTACTGCAAGATAGTGTGCATAAAACAGCTCTCCTAGCTCCATTAAAGGCTTTGGTACTATTGCAGTTTATTTTAAATATGCTTATAGACATTTTCCAGGTTCTCAAGGGACATTTAGATATCAATGATGTGCCTTACTTGATAGTTTTAAATCCTATACTAGATATTCTTGTGATCTATTATGTGTGCAACATGGTTAATGTACACTTTTTTAAAGTGAAAGATTATTGCTTTCTTGTGATAAATAACTTAAATACATCACCATAATTAAGCAATAAGCCATGACAGGAGGTGGATTACCATGAGCTAACTATACCTCCAGGGATTTTGAGGCACAAGTCTATGCCTAGCAGAATATATATGGTTTTTATTTTATTTTCCATCTGTCTCTGCTTTGGTGGTTAGAAGTAGAGTCTATGAAGCTGATAGACTGATGGGAGCATAAGGTAGGCTATCATCTCAGCCATTTGCAAGGTTATTAGTACTGGAATTCTGGTATTCTTTTTATTTTGTTATTTTCATATAAGACAAACAGAATTTCCCCTGTGAGTACTCTGTTTTTAACAGTGGGTTTTTGAAGCCTCTTGATCATTAAGGCTGGAGAATAAGGTTTTAGAGCTGTTCACAGAACAACTTACCAGAAGGCACTTACACAAGTTTCTGTAGTATATCACCTAGTTTAAGGGTAGTTGAAGTAGTGTGGTATCCTAATGTACAGAGAACTTTCAAATCTCATTGGTTCAAATGTAACTGAAAGGATAAAAATGTTAGCAAATCACAAAGGTAAAATTTTCACTATAGAACTAATTATTGCCAAGTCTTCTTGCTCATGGAGTTTGCATAGGACTTCTGAAAAGTTTAGACTAATGTTGTCAAATTAACTAGAGAGCCCTAGCTAATTATACTTTTGACTGCTAGTTTTGTGTACCCTGTAGAATTAAATAACAGCAAGAGACAGAATGTTGGATAACTTAATAATGGGTAGCTCACTTCTGTTTTTCTGTATTTTCCAAATGCTGACAATAGGCTGCATGTCTATTAACTTTGTATTAAAGTTGCAACTATTGTAAAGTAATGCTCAGAAAACAAACAACTTCATTTTCAAGTTGTGGTCATCACTTTGTTGCTCTTTTTAGTAAGCCACAGAGATCCAGATTGTTCACTGTAGTCACCCAGGTTCTGTTGGACACCACATAGTGAGGCATATAGGAAAATAAAAAAGTTATTTTTCTAAAAATGAGGGTTTCCAGCCATTTTCTTCATGCAGTTCCAATGATTTGAACATCTGTATCCTTCTGTGCCACTTGATACGCATTATTAAAAAATAATAATAGAAGCAAGGGAAAGAAGTCATGCCTAGTAGATCCTTAGCCTAGAGCATCCCATTTGTGCTCTTGATCTTCTCATACGTCAAAATGCTTATGATGCACAGTGCTTTGGTCATGCTGACAAAAGAGAAAAGTCTTTGAACCCACTTGTAAGATCACACACCATTTCTACAGCTACAGTAAATTAAGTGATCATATCAAGAAAAGCTACTTTGCCATGGAGCTCCAATGTGTTGAAGAATCAGGTCATTGTCCCTTTATGTGCTTGTAAGTCATAGAATCCTAGAATCATTTAGGTTGGAAAAGACCTTTAAGATCATCGAGTCTAACTGTTAACCTCACACTGCCAAGTTCGCCACTAAACCATGTGCCCAGGAGCCACATCTACACATCTTTTAAAGGCCTTCAGGGAGAGTGACTCCACCACTTCCCTGGGCAGCATATTCCAATGCTTGACAATCTCTTTGATGAAGAAATTTTTTCTACTATCCAATCTAAACTTCCCCAGGGGCAATTTTAGGCTATTTCTTCTCATTCTATGGTTTATAACTTGGGTCAAGAGACCAACACTCACCATGCTACAACCTTCTTTCAAGTAGTTGTAGAGAGTGATAAGGTCTCCCCTGAGCCTCCTTTTCTCCAGGCTAAAAAATCCCTGTTGCCTCAGCTGCTCCTCACAAGTCTTGTGCTCCATACCCTTCACCAGCTTCACAGGAAAATAGGGTGCTTTGGTGTTTGCACAAATGCTGATGTGCAGGGTTTTTTTTCAGGTGGTGCATAAATAAGGCGCATGAACTTTCCTCCATACACCATTCCTCTTTCACTCCTTTCCTCCATACACCATTCCTCTTTCACTCCTTTCCTCAAGCCATTTGCTTTTACATGAGCAGATATAGAAACTACTCAGCTAAATCCAGATAGGTCAAAACTGATCCTTTAAAGGGCTCTAAACTGTCTATACTGGTAAAGCTTTGTTTCTTCAGACTTCAGTTAGAAGATGTGTAGGGAAATGTCTATAACTTGAATGGCTTGGTTCACGACCAGATTTTCTTCGAAGTCCCTGGAAGGTGTACCACCAGCTGTAGAAGAAATTGATTTGAGCAGTAGTCTGGGGTCATTCTGGGGAAGGATGAGAATAAGCAAAAGGTAGAAATGACAGTGTTTCTCCTGTCTGCAGATGGTTCATATTGTTTGAACTGATACTCAGGCTATAGAGAAACTAATTCAATTTGAATTTTCTCTTTTTTTTTTCATGTCATAGCCACTAGCAATAAAACTTAGAAAATGTGAAAAGATGACCAGTTGAACTAGAGATTATAGCAATTATATGAAAGAGAAATATAAAGTACTTTAAGGGAAAAAATAGCATTATCTGAAATACTTATAGTGAATTTTATACATGTGACCAATGCAGGTAGTGTCAACATTTGGATTACCAAAGATAACAACAAAAATTCAATTTCTGCATGCAAAATCCAAAATGTTTGCATCACAGAGGTTGTAACAGTGGTTGGAGTGAATTAAACTGGCTTTTTTTTTATAGTACTGTCCTAATTTTATATTACAGGTCAACGGTGGCGAGAAGAGACCTGCTTCAGATATAGGAAAGAAACCCAAAACTCCCAAAAAGAAGAAGAAGAAGGACCCAAATGAGCCACAGAAGCCTGTGTCTGCCTATGCATTATTTTTTCGAGACACTCAAGCAGCCATCAAGGGCCAAAACCCCAATGCTACTTTTGGTGAAGTCTCTAAAATTGTAGCTTCAATGTGGGACGGCTTAGGAGAAGAACAAAAACAGGTACAATATGTGCTGTAGCTCAGGGGCTTTGTTTCAGAAAAGTGTTATCGGGGTCATCTGAGCACTGTAGGGAGCTTCTTTTGTTTGCCAGGATGAAACTTGAGTATGTGCCATCTCAGGAGTATGATTTAAAGACACTGAGATAAGGAGAGTATTGTTTTATTTCATCTGTATGAAACCACTAAAAGAGTTTACCTTGTTTTGAGATGTGACACAAGTTTTAAGATTATATTTAGGAATGTTTTATTCTGAAATTGGTGGGCCTAGGATTTTACAATGTCATTGCCCTGTATGTGAAACTGTTGTGTAAGAGGACCTTGCTGCCAAAGCTTAGATCTGTGCAGTGTGACCAGACATATATCTGAGCTCCCACTTGCAGATGTTTCTCTTCCCCATGATCCCATGATGCTAGAAGGGGAGCTGGGCTCACGTTTGCTCCCAAACCACCTGGCTTTTATGAAAGAAGTTAGTGATGTGTTGACCCAAAGAGAGCTGGCAAAGGGCATCCTCTAGCATATACATGGGCTGTGGAAATCACTTCCTAAGGTTACTTCCATCTTCCATGGAAAGGCCTTGGTTCTGTAACGGGGCCAGCAGAGCTGGACCTGAAACTTTGCAGAAATCCTTCCAAGTCAGTCAAAGCTGTGTAAAAGTGAGCAGCTCTGGAAGCTCATTACGTTTGAGTGGTGACAGCTGGCAAATACCATTGATCCTCACTGTAGCATTGGTTTTCTGTTGTTTTTGGTTGCATTTTTACTAACTGCCAGCAGAATGGATTCGGTTGATAAAGAAAAGGGAACTTTAAGAAAGCAACAGATATGGAAGGAAAGGATATGCTAGGTGAGAGTTATATTGGCTGCAGGAGACCTGGGTTGGGGTTGATGTTAGCACAGAGAATGAAAAAGAACTGGGACTAAACTAAATCTCATTCATTCATACACTGTTATTAAAAAATTACAGTTAAAAATGTAAGAATTAAAGAAAACTTTTTTATGATTTTTTGGTACGTAAAATTATTTAGGCTTAAGAAAAAAAAAAGGAGTTACTTTGCTAATAACTGGGTGATGTAGGTACATCTAGGTCCTTGTTAAAGATACCAGTATAAAAAGAATCAAGATTTGGCACTCACTGACTAACTAAAAATAAAAAAAGCTTTTGTTATCTAGTATTCACCATTGAATAAGGCCAGAGTTTGGAAAGTTTAGCTGGAGGAAAGGTAACTTTCTGAACACGGGGAACAGAAAAGTCACTTGAACTGGCACATTAGAGTTATTTTGTTGTGTTGTCTCTTTCTTTTCCCTTTTTCAATATGCCCAGCAAAGGCAAACCTAAAAGACTGTAAAATGCACATTTCCTTTGAGCTTGTCATGTGTGTGCTACCACCAGAATATTAAAGCCCTTCTGTAGAAATGTGTAAGAAAAATGCATGAAACCCTAAATTTCCAGCTTTAACTTCGATTTCCTATTCATGGTTGCGAGCAAAAATTGAGTAAGTCCTATGCTGTAAGAGCAGAACAAAATTTATTTCTCTTATCTCTGTTGTTATTAATTTAAGTTGAAACAGAGCAAAATGATGTGTTATGGAATCCACCTGACAATCCATGTAAAAATGGCTGCAACTATGTTTTTTAAGCCAATTCTTTCAAGAGTTTGGGTTAGCATATCTTTGTTGCTTTTTGACTCCTTTTGCCTATTCGTTATAATCTATTAAGCACATTTTTAACAGGCCCAAGCCCTTTCTAATCTAGCACTGTACAAAAATAATAAAAGATAGTCCCCATTCTAAAAAAATAAAATTGGCAATTCTATTTTCTAGAATAAATTTAAACTCATTTTTATTCCTTTAGGGATCTAATAGCACAAAGTAATGATTACAAGACATCTTAACTGACTAGACAGTCTGTATTTTAAAGGCCTAATTTTTCAGATCTAGAGCATTTGTAACTGTTATGAAACCTATGTCTCTGGTAGGAAAATTGGACTCTAAAAATACAAATGATTAATGTAGTATTTGGTATTTGGCATTGAAGAAGCTTCAGAAATTCAAAAATAGTTAAAAAAACAATAACATCATTAGAGGACTACTTTATTGATGAATTATACTTGCTGAAAAGGATTCAATTATTGTAAAGCTTCTGGCTTGTTTTGGAAGCTAATGCTTACTCTGGAATTTAAATAGAAGTATGTTTCCAAATTGTGTTTCCTGAATTGGAACTCCTTTCACTATTTAAATAATAAATATAAATGAATCAGAAAGTAGAACATAATGCAGCTATTGAGAAAGAAGAATAGCCTCATGTTTTCATGGTAAAATGAAATCTTCTTTGTTCCTATGATCTAAGCCATTTTTTCCTAAAATGCATAGAATTCTTCTTGTTTATTCCTGAAGATTGACCGCAGAATAAATAAAAGCATAGAAACTCAGTACAATAATGACCTAAGGGCAGTATATGTATGTCCAAGCCTCTGCAACAAAATTTTGATAAGCTGACTTATTAGACTGTAACTTGAAAAGCTTTGTGCAATAACCACGTATGTTCTTCAAACTGTGAAGAACTAGGAAAGTGTTGTTTGAGAAAATAGGATTTGAATGACAAAAAGGAAATGTTATCATGGACTAGCTGATGGTGGGTACATTACTGAAGTTAGGGGAGGGTTATGCTTAAAATGGATTGCACTCTGATACTCTTACCGTGAGAATAATGCAATTTTTAGGTTAAAGCAGATACCAGAGTACTTCCCTCTTATTTTACCATATGAAGACATTTGCATTTTTGAATCACATTAATTTCTGTGTGTAAAAAGCCCATTTGCAAACAATGGTGGTGTGTGACTGTATTTTTTTTGTCCAAATCTATCTACACAGAGGAGTCTAGAAGTTAAAGGGAGTTTAGTGGTCATGGTGGACTTAGTCATGGACTTCACAAATTCTGAGTAGAGTACAATAATTACACATGATCAGAAGCAGGCACTGTGCATTTTCCTTCATTTTTCACTGTAAATGCTTTCTAAAATTTTTCAGATTAATGAATCTGCGAATGGTAGGCAGCTGTAGCAGTAGTATGTTGAGGTACGTTCTCCTCAGTGCTGTAGCCATCACACAGGGATTTTTTTTTCAGTGACTGTTTCAGTTCCTCTCTTATGATCACAAACTGTTTTCTCCTTAGTACTACACTCCTGTGCATCCCATTTCTATGGCTCATCTATGTACATCTTTGCCCTTTGCACCCTTTTTTACTGCAAAGGGGAGATAAAGAGCCCCTAGGAAAGAGGGTTCAGCATGCTAAATGGTTAAGTTTCTGGCTTTCAGACAGAACACTGGTTTAAACTGGGGAAAAGGCTATTTAGGTCATTTTCTGTCCTTAGATGAAAAAGGAAAGTAATTTTAAATCAGTACCACATGTGCATGTACGAAATGAACCTTAAGTTTCTAATTAGAGTACTAGTAAAGCTGTAATAGATGTGGCAAATTACAAACAAAATGTTCTTGTTTACATTAGTGTAACTTTAAAACTTCAGCCAAAGACCTTAATAAATGTTCTGTTATTCTAAAAATGGAATTGAATGTCTATTCAACATTCAACACAATTAATCTCTGGTGTAACTTCAGTGACTTAACTGGAATTCTACTAGGAATTAATTTGGCCTCCTATGAACAGCTTAGTGTGCATACTTGTGTGTGTATGTGTTCCTGTGTGTTTACTTCAACGTTGCACTGGCCCTACAGCTGGGAGAAGGAGGGATTCACCTCAGGCACCCCAAACTTAACAATCAGAAGAAGCAGGTGAAACGACGGTTTGAGTGCTGTGACAGATGCTTTCTTTCAGGCTGCATAATTCATAGACAGTAATATTAGCTGCAACAGTTCAGCTCAATAGCAACACCTCATTATTTTATCCCTCAGTATTTATTCCTATGGTTGACGCCTCATGAAATTACTGTTAATGTGTTTATATAAGGGCAGATCTGACACAAGTGGGAAGAATTTAATTTCCCACTCATTCTTTCCTGCTGATGTGTCCTCTTCCCCTGGTAGAAGTGGCAAGTGTAAATAGTTAATTTGCTTCAATTATGAGCCTGTCCTGCTAAATTAGAAGCAGCAGGAATATGCAGAGCCAGAATTATACATATGAGGCAGCTGACAAATCCTCTGAGCTCACAAAATCAAATCATTTACTCCTCATTGGTGCTCAAAGACCTACTAGATAAAAGCTACAGTTTATTCTTTAACATCTGATGGAACTTGGATTGTATGTTACCGATACTTATGTAAAACAAAGTCCCTGTGCATTAGTGTCAATATTTGTGATGCTGTTACCATTTTCACTGTAACCCACAAGCTTTCAGGGGTTTTTATTTTGTCTCTAAAAATAACCCAGACTGATTTGGGCATGAAAAATAACAAAGTGTGCTCTATAAGTTTCTCTTTTGACCACAGGGAAGTTTTAGACATAGCAGCACATTAGCCACTGCTGGGATGAACCAGGTAGATCAGCAGGGGGTTTACAAGTAATGCTGGCCAATACTTCATATCTCCACAGCTTCTTTCATGATGTGAGGCACCACAAGTCAGATCAAAGTGGATCCAAGATCAGTGTTTCAACAGGTCTTGACTCAGTCTGGCCTCTGGGAACACCTAACCTATATCCTCCCCGCAGGGTGCGATGGCATCCCATCCCTTGACATGGCAAATGAGATCATCCCTCCCATGGCTGCAAGAGCCATCATGTCCCCATTTCATTGCCATGCATGTGGGGTGCCCGGTGTCAGGATGTCAGACAGTTCAGGGGACTGGCTGCTGAAATAGCTTCAGAAGATGTGCAGACCATGAGGTCAAGGTAGTCAGTAGCATTTTAAAAACTTCAGTTTCTTCCCTTATATATGCTGATATACTCATACAGACGTGTTTATCTATCTCATTCTCCCGTTAAAAACCCTTACTTGCTCCATGCTAATGAAGCAATCTCCGAGGAATAACTAACACACTTGTAAGAGGATGAGAATGTGCCTCCAGTGTAGTAGATAAACAACCACACAAGGTTTAGCTTTGTTTTATTTTTGTAAATGAGAATAAGAGAAGATACATCTGTGTGTGCACACTGCCAAAGTGAATTATAAGCAAAATGGATTCAGGAATAGGCACAACAGAGAGCAACCTTACATCTCTCCTCTCAGCTACCTGCACCAGCAGTGTTGATTTTACCAGTGTAGCATCTTAGGCGTGTTTGGGAGATGCACTTTTTCTTTGCAAATTTCTATACTGAAATTGCATCTCTACCCTTTGAAAGTCTAGATTGGAGTGCCAAGATTTCAAAACAACTGATCCTCATCCTGGTGTGGATCCTCCTTCTCCCTTCCTCTGAAAGCATCTGGGCTTAATGAGCTGGAACACAAATGGGCCAATAACAGGCACACACTAAGCATAGATACAACTCATGTTTATGCACATATATGTACATATATGTAAATTTATATCTTCAGATTTTTCTATAACCCTGGCTTCTACATGGCCAGTTCTTGAACTCCTTAACTTCCATTGACTTCAGAGGGGAGAAGTATCAGGCCCTCTGGGACCACTGAAGTCACAGGGAACATCAGACACCCCCTGTCCAGGGTGGATTTCTAACATCCGTTTGCAGCACACAAAAAACACAGGTCCTAGAGAAATATTGCACAAGGCCACTGAGTTATGAAATGTTGACTTTAAGTCCACTACACCTTCTTATTGTACTTGGAAGCAGCTGGGCCAAAAGGACCCTGGGTTTCAAATACTGTTGTAGCAATGTGCATAAATAATGGCCTTGATTTTCTACTTATTCTTCCTCCCCAGCTTTTATCCATACATTTGACCTCAATAGGAACATGAATTTTAAGTCATTTGCATGCAAAACTGGATTTAGGCCCAATTATTATGCCTCCATTCAGCCTCACATCCTTAGGATTTTTTAAAAAGAGTAGTGGCAACTGGAAATAATCACCACATAAATCATATGTTTATTGTCACTTGTTTTGTACTCAACTTTCATCCAACATGCTTCTGATAAAGTGTACAGTCCTGCTCCTGTAAGCATCAAGACTATAAGGTCAAATTTAGGCCTGGCACAAATGGCTGCAATTTCCAGTGTTCTTCATAGAGTCTCACTGTTTGTGCTAGAGCTGAATTTGGCCTGTGATCCTTCCCCCCACATGCCAGAAAGACTGAAATTCTTTCCCCCAAGCCTCTAATATGTCATCAGTATCTTTTCCATGCTCTACGGTCAAAGAGACTACTGAGCCATATAGCTAGCCCTGGGCCTCTTTCTGTTTACTGTATGTACTTAGATTAAAAATCAAATGGTAACATATTTCAATGTCCATTAGGCAATTTTAAGGCATTTTTTTCTGACTGCTGTGGGAATATCTTTCTCCATATTTTAGATGAGTTTGTGAAGCTCTAGGTGCCTTTGCTGCAAAATCAGGAGATTAAAACTAGAGATATGTCTCCCACTTGAAAAAAAATACAAGTTTTCTCTCAGCCGACGTATTTAGGGCCAGGAACGACAATCGGAATGTGGAATTTAATTCTGGATTGGAGCCTACTGTATTTTATCAGACAACATTCCTGTAACTGTAGCCCGTGAAAATGACACTCCCATGGGATATAACACTGCAGAAACCAAGAATACAAAATTGGTCATGTTGCCTTTTGATTTACTACTTTTGCATATACTGTTTTTTGGGGCTTCTGGAACACTCCCACCAAAACAAATGTGGGCAGTTTTACATCATTTTAAAAAGACAAATATAACTTGCTTGCAAGTGTCAGCTCTAAGGAGATATCCACAAGATAAATGGAAAACTTCCCTTTCTTCGTCACCCTTGTACCATCTATTTATGCAAAGCCAGGGAAGTAGCATGGTTCTTTGTAATTTGCTTTGTCAGCTAGGAGACACAGAGCTTTTGCAGGCTTCCATGAAGCACAAATTCTGAAAGTCTCTTTTTCTCTTAAAATCATCAGTCAATTTAGTTTGCTGTCTCCAAGGCTAGTATCATCTCTAATATCAAAGGGGACTGAAGTCACAAGCAATAGTTTTCCATTAGCACTCAAAACTGAGGACATGGTTGCAGACATCTGAGTGTCTGTTCTGGCTCTTGTGATGACTTGGGGAAGGGATATCTGTTCCCCTCAGGCAATAAGAGTACAAGCCACAAGTGACAGGGTGGTAATCCTGCTGCCCAGTGAGTTGTGATGTGTTGATAATCTTCCACAAGCAAGCCAAGAGGAAGTTCATTGTGAAAAAATGACTAACCTGAACAAAAACCTGCCTTAAGACATTACAGGTATATTTCAACTATATTCATATCAGTAATGAATTTCATATTATGGAACACATAGAAAAGCACAGGAGACATAAAGCCTGCCTCAGGAATTTATGATCCAAAAAGATAAGAACTAAACAGCAGTTAAAATACATAAAGCAAAACATGACCAGAATTTGGCAACATAATGCAAAAGTGCTTAAGTTCTACTGTGGTTTTAATTTGGTGACTCTAGTATTTGTGAGTGGTTGTTCTGTAACTCACCACCCCTCTATCTCCAAGTGGAACTTTGGTGCATTCAGTTTAAGGATGTGTGTGTGTATCACCGTTAGTAAGAAGAGTTCAGTCCTTGCTGTAGGCTGCAAGTGGCCCACACGTATGGTCAGCCCAGAAAACCTGAGCTAAAGGTTGCTGGTCCAATGGCCTGGGGCTGGTACCAGCCTCTGAGAGCCCAGGGCACTCGTTTTCTCTGGTGGCTAATTCAAGTTTTATCTTATATATTATATGCACAAAGTAGGGTTTCATACTCACTCCTTTTTGCATGCTTTGCTAAACAGTGTAAGGGAACTTGAAGCTACCTTGGAAGTGTAATTAAATAAGGACCTGTGTATTATGCTGTCTACATTCGCGTGTGTGAAGCACAGTAGGAAAATAATGCCAGCAAGTTCCATTTGTAGACAAATTAATGTAGTCTAGGTGTTTTGGGGTTTCTATAAGATGCTGAAGAGAAAAAGAATAAATTAAACTGACCCACCCTGCATATACAAAATGATGGGTTTTTCTGCCAACATTCATTTTTCCACAACTGGGACAATATAGAAAATAAAATACTGTGTAAGGAAACAAATAAGCTGCTGAATCAGAATGGGCCTTTGCTGCCAGAGTGACAGTCAGTTGATGTTCAATTATCATGTTAATTGAATTAAAGCAAGATGGAAATTACTTAATTCCATAACTATATGTTCCTGTCAAGTTACTTATTTAATAATTGTTTCTTGCTTGACAGAGGACAGGAGATAGATATAGGAGATTTCTGAGATGCTATAAATAAAACTAAATATTCCCACTATACAGTATAGATAAGCAACAGAACAGAACACTGCTTCATGATACTGGAAAAATGTTAATTGTATTATTGGATATGATGTGTTTTATAATTTGTCACTGTCTTAAGCATGAAGCTCAAAAGAGCTTCAGTTATTTTCTAGAGCACACTTGAATGATGACACAAGCCTTTTTCCTCCCCTAAAGGGCTGCAAGGATGCAACTCTTATACTTACAACAACACAAAACTATTTAAGCCTGAGGGCTAAAAAGTTCTCACAGCTGCAGGAAAAAAAAGTTTGGGAGGAGCAGCTGACTTGCTCATACCTGTTTGAGGTACTGCTGCAAATGCTGAAGACGCTCCCCACTTGCCCAGCCTTCATAAGCCCCCAGTGCAAGTCCAGGCCAGCACAAAGCCAGTGAATTGGTACCACTGCCAGGGCCACATTCATTTGCCTTCAGAGAAAAATATTGGCGGCCAGACTAGACCTTGTTGCTGTTTATGTTATCAGGTGTTTACTCCCCAGACAGGCAGAACTTACCCTAACTTTTAGTCTAGACCATGACCAATCAGAATTTCCAAAACTAGCATGGGGATCATCAGCCTACTTGTACGCTGACCTAAGCAGTGGGCACTGTCAGAAGGACAGTGCACATAGACAGAGAGTTGTTCTCAAAGGACACACCAAAGCTTTTCCAGGGACAAAGTGGGGTGAGCTGATCACCCTCCAGACAAGCCAACCTGCAGGGACCATTCTTGCCAATGCAAAAATCGAAGCAGGCTGGGGTCATCTAAAACTTTTCCCCACCCAGTAAGGACTTTTTTACTACAATGACCTTCTGTTAAATTGTTTAAGTTTATAGTGGCAGGGAAGACACGGTGTTCATGTGATTATTATTCATTCACCAAAAGATTCAAGAGAATCTTGAGGGCAAGGCAGTGCATACACTGAACATGGTAGATGCATAGGTAGGAAATAACTAAATAACAACTCTCTGATGGTGTTCCTATGAAGTAGGGATGTTTTAGATGGAGATGCAGAATTGTTGTTAGCTTCATATTATTGAGTTAGCCTTGTGCAGTATGACTATTTGTGGGAAAAGTCAGGTCCCAGAGGACTCTTTCAACTATGCTGTGACTGTAAGAGCACAGCAGGAGTGTCTATTTTTTATATTTGCGTAATGCAAAATAAAACCCAATGTGGAAGCAGTAGATACATGATCTTTTCAAGAACATTATTCTGTGTAAAATTCTTTGTTCAACTCTGTTTTTTAAGTTAGCTATCAGAATGATGCAGAGGCATTGCAATATACAAGGCAGTATAACTTAGTCTTTGTTCTGTAGGTCAAGCTGAATTAATTTCAGCAGCTAGGAACAGACTGCTGACTAATTTCTTATTTGTTTTCAAAAGAAATAGTAATTCCCCTAATAATCACAAACGATTACAACTTAAGAAGCAAATTGCTACTTTTTTTTTTCTTTGCAGAACACTAGGAGATCAGCAAACACTACATATTTATCTTAATCTGCAGAAATTACAAGGGTGCAAAGATACAGTTGCACAGCTAAAACCAATCTTTTTCCCCCTCTGTCTTTATAGTTACAATTTTAGAAGCCTAAGACTTCTCTGTTTCCATTATGATCTTTTGCTTCCCTGGGAAGCAAAATCTTTAATCCTTTTAGGCAGCCTCTGAGTTTTGCCAGCCTGTATCTGAGGCTTGTTCTGTGTCTGAAAGCAAAGCCTCAGTGAAACAAAAAATTGTTTCACGAGTACATTCTTTATAAAAATGGTGTTGTGCTGGATCCTTCCAGCCTGACATTACCACTCTCCCTTTGTAGTCGGCAACTGTATTGTGCTCTGTGTGTACACTGTGTGCTGCCAGGTCCTCTCCATTACAGGACTTCTGGTTTTACTGAAGCATTGGAAGATCAAAGGAGAACACTTTAAAGTTTTGTAAAGTTTATCTTTCTGGGGAGGAGATGTTCATGCGTGCTTTTAGCTGTGGAATTCAGAAGAACACCCCAAAATTCTCCTCCTAAATAGCTTTGCCTGTCTTTCAGCTTTGAATCAATAGCCCAGTTAACTATGCAGTGAGAAGTGGGAAGGGGAAGGTGAACAGTCTTTACTTTCCTCCTGGAGGCTTTCCCCAGGTACCCAGGTTGTGCATTTGGCTGGAGAAGTGGACAACAGAGACACAAAGCTGCAGTTTCATTTTGTGCAATATTATGAATCCCAAATGCCTGTCCACATTGGATTAACCTCTGGCACTTAAAAATTTTGAAATATAACAATAAAAAAGTAAATTTTCTCTCCCTTTATTTGTCTCCCTCACTTTTAAACCTTTAGATGTTTTTTAAGCTTTTCATTTCAACAAGAAAGATGAGGAGTCAGTCCTACTTAGTTACATGAAGCCCAGATGCATGTATGACTCTTAAATCTACCCCTTCAGGAAAAAACCGAAAACATGAAGTAGTGAGAAACTCATGACAGTATGTGCAAACAGAAATGTTGAGTTGTTCCTGAATCTGTCACTGACATGGCTATCAGCAAGTCATTAGCTAGGCTCCATGGGTCAGAAGCTGGTTCTCCTCCTGAGAGCTTTCAACCTTAAACATCTACACATGTTTTTCTAACATCATGTTACTGTAGTGCTATGAGGTTCTGCCGAACCCTGCAGATAATCTTTGATCTTGAAATCCGGGCAAGATTGAAGTGGTTCTCCAAGGTCTTTAATCTATTATGAGATTGTGCACATGCCACATTTAAAATAATTTGGTGAGTTGAGAGAAATGTACAAAAATAGATCCATGCTTCTGAGAAGTTAATTAGACCGATATGGGATCAAGATTGGAATAATGACTAACATTTATTATCCTTAATAGCTCCATCGGCTTCTTTGACTGCCCCCAACAGTTCACCCAGGGAAGAGAGAAATCCTCTTGGCTGATCTGTGGTGCTGTCACCTCCTCCTTCATTTAGCTCAAATGTCTTTCTGCAGATTTTCATCTTCCCCAGGGGGTTTTAACTGGTCTCACGAGTGGAAGCCAAAGGAGAGGGTCGCCCTTACCTTCCCCCATCCCCAAAGGTCCCATTCAAAAGTACGCCCCTCACTTCACTTTGAGCAATTAAACCTGAGATGCTATGAGGAATATTGTTTTTTCAGTACTGCTGGTTAGTTAAAGGGTGTTTCACAGTTAGAACAATATTTTCTTTAAAATATTTGATTTTTATTATCTCACTCTTTAGGCAATATGATGAGGAAAGGCTGTTTACTTAGAAAGATGTTATGCAAATGCATGAGACACACCGGTGATGTACAAAAAACAAAACCAGATTCATTTACCAATGTGCCACTCTTTGTTTTTAGGTATACAAAAAGAAAACCGAAGCTGCCAAGAAGGAGTATCTGAAGCAGTTAGCTGCCTACAGAGCAAGCCTTGTATCCAAGGTAACACATAATGTATATACATACACACATATATATAGTGACATATTGCAAACCTTTTTCAGCTGAGCACCACAGTATTTAGTGCAAATAGCCTGGTTTATTATCACCTTAAACTTACGTTTAAGTTGCAAATGCTCAATAAACACAGTCATCTCTCCACGTAAAGATATCCTTTCCCACCTGGTCATCAAGATAGCACTACAGTTTGGGAGTAACATGCCAGTTCAACAGGGGAAGGAGGTAGTGGTAAACAGACCTCAATATAACAAACAGGCCAGGCAGCCACCATGCTACCTATAAGGGAAAAAGATATATCACGCACAAAATGCCTGGGTTTGGTTTTGTGGGTTTTTTTAGTACTGCTTTTTACCTTGAAATCACAATACAGAAATAGTCAAGCTCAGATGACAATGCAGATTTTCTTAAGAAATGTGAATTTCCGTTTTACATCCAGCAAGCTGTTGTGAGCACAGCATAGGTCACCACTAAGAGAATGGTGGAACATTCTTTACTGGAACACACCAGTATATCCCAGTAGCAATTTTCTAAATAGATTTATTCAAACATTCTCAGTGCCCATAATTTTGCAGTAGACTCTTTAGAATTTGTAATAGACTTTTAAATATGCAGAAGAATGTGAAATTACTGCACTGTGTCAATGTGAAAAACCAATTGAGCAACTTCAGAATCATACGAGTTAGAAGCACTTGTTTTGGGTCTATCAAAACAAATTTAGATACATTTTGTTCTTACTTAAATAAAATCAATTTTAGAGGTAAAGATCACAGTATGAAGGACTGGCGTATAGGACATGAGAAGAACTTCTCAGTTAGTTTCAAATGTTTTTGGGGCCCTGCATACAATACTACTCTGTATATTATATTAATTTATAAACATTTCAGGGGGTTGCTATATGATTAGCCATACAAGTACCTTTCGTGCATGTTTCCACATTATCTTCGTATTTGGTCAGTGTCTGTTCTGAATTTGAAACTTGAGGTGTCACCTCATTAATTTTTAGGGTTTTGTCCTATAACTTTCTATTTTTTATCTTCCATTATAAATACTCCTGCATTTAGTTAAAGTAATTTACAGAGTACCTTTAATTCCTGTATTAGGACTGTTTAATTCCAGAAATAATCATTGCCTTCAGAAAGAGTACCATGTGCACACAAGCAAATCTTTTTTAAATAGCTTGCTTACTGGCAAAAGATAGGTCTAAAAAGCTCAAAATATTCCAAGTTTTTTAAGAAATGCATTAACCCAGCTTTTCACTTGAGAAAATAACTTGGCTATCATTATTCAGCACATCATGAAATGTTTACTAACACTCTGTGTGGCTTAATTTTGAAATGCACAATATAAAAAACGAGGGGTTTTTTTAAGAGAAAGACACATATTATTGCATTTTCTGAAGTTTGTTTTTTAGAAAAAAATTTGGAAGACTCTTGATCAGTTCAGTGCATGAAGCCATTTGTGCAAATATTTAACATTGTTGTTAGTCAGAAAAGCACTGAAGCATTTTTTTAACTTTTAAGCAATTATTTAAATTCTGCCCATAACGTAATGTTTTCGTCTAGTGTGGAAAGTATAAAAATATAAACTTAATGAAGCTGAGTACTGATTGCTTATTCCCATGAACACATTCAGTGAATCTAACAAAGCTAGCATGTAACTAAAGCAAGTCCCTTTTGGAATAAGGCTTTAAAATAACCAGTTGTAATATAATATCAGTATATCCTACATTACCATTATTAAATATTTATATGGCACCAGAAGAGTTGTAGTTCTTTAGACAAGCCTGTAAGCTTGAGGAAATATATATAATACATAATTAAGATTATTTGGAGTCAATGTGGTCTTTTATGTCCATGTTGTTATATTATCATCCATAAAAACTACTTTTAGACAATATTATTAAGATTCCACGACCTCATTATCAAGAGTTTAGACATGCCAAAAGTAACACATTTTTTCCAAAAATGCTTTATTACCCTATTAATGATTTGCTCACATTTATATTTTATACTTTGTACCTCACTCTGTGGTACCTCACACTTATAATCAGGTGTTCACCCTGGATCCTCCTGAGTTATATTTATTGCATGTTGTTTAACCTTACTGCTTTATAGAATTTTCTGAGCTGCTCATCCCAACAGTGCTTTGGTGTAAAGAAATTCTCACTAATACTTGGGAGCAGGAAGTTTATATTGTCCGTATTTTCAAACACGATTAAATCATTGTGAAATCAGGTTCTCAGCAATTTTGTGTGTTCTCCTTGGAACATCTAGAACTTCATTTTTCGAAGTATTTGAACAATATTAAACTCTTTATGTTCATAGCAGAGCTCCAATGACTTCGGGGTGGCAGCTATGAGATGCACAATTGTGCTTCACATCCCATCAGGACATCCTTTTGCTATCCAAATGTTATCCAGTTATCAAACTTTCATATTCCCTCCTAGAGGACTGTCTGCAGGAAGAGGCAGGAACAAGCAGCAAGGGTTCTGCTCAGGTCCCCTCTGTCCAGCTCAGCAGGTGCCTTACACCTCCCAGAGCAGCTGCTTTTCCTGTTTCCTAACTTTTCAACACTGATTCTTCCACCTTTTTCATTGAGTATTACTGGTTTGTAAACAACTAGTGAACGTATGTGAATCTTTGTGCATGTTTTTCTGCATTTATTTGCAAGTCTTCTCTTTTCTGAAAAGCAAGGAATGGACATATGCCATGTCGTACCTCGGTGGTCTAGACTTGGAGCTGAATTCATGGCACCCATCTTGGCCATTCGACATTACAGAATAGTCAAAGTAGAAGACTACAGAGAAATGGGGTAGATGTCCTATTGCCAGGAGACTTCCTAGCCTCTGCCTGACAGCAGAATGATGACATTCAGACACGTTGGTGTTCATCCCAAGCTCTGGGGTGGAGGTGCAGCATCAGGTGGAGATGGAGGCCTTCTCCATGACACTCGGCTCCTTGCCCCTTTACTCTGCTTTTTTTCTCTCCTCTCCTCTCTCACCTCCCCTCCCCTCCAAGTTCATTTTTCAGAAAGCTGAGCAGTTCTGTTTGGAGTTTGTCACACACTCACACGGAGGTCACACACACCCCTAGTGTGTATCATATCAGACTGTGTTATGTGACAAAATCAGAGCTGAAAAGAGTGGAAGTGTCACCAGCAACTCTGGTAATAGGATTGCCAGCCCATCTCTAGTACACTTTTAAATGCTTTCATGATGTCCTTATGAGACATGTATGGCCACCACCCAGTCAATAAGGTAAACATATGATTGTATAAATACATCAGTATGTATTAAGTCCCTTTCATTTATAAGTATATTTCCTGTATTTTCCCCTTTTTTATTCTGGTTGAAATTAATGGGTCTGTTGTTGAGTTTGTTCATGTGTGTAGGAATTGATAGGTAACGTAAAAACACATAACAAAGCATTATATCTTCTGCTATGCAGATTGCCATATTGCTTATAGTACTGACTAAGCCTTTGCATTGTAAACAAGTGTCTTTATATTTGCCCTTAGTTGCAACTTTTAGTACTATTCAGGTACAGAAATGCAGTCTCTGGTATCTGGTAATTTGTACAGCATTACATAAAATGCTGTGAATTGCAATTTTACTTTTTCATAAAACAAGCACTTTTTCTAGCTTAACCAGCCTTTTTTCCAGCTGACATTAGAGTTTTTGCTGCATCTTTCAAATATATATATTTAATATAGATATGTATGGGTAAATGTTAAGTACTTTTATATATTGCATATGTTCATCTAGAACATATGTAATATATGAAAGTAACATCTATTATAAAACAATATATGCATGTTATGTATTCAACATGCATAATATATTTATGTGCATATAAGCTATACATATATGTATGTTAATTATAGCAGTACAAATGTAACTGTTTCAGTAGTACAAAAAAGATTTCCCTGTTTTATTCTTTTTTACTAGATGAATCTTTAATTCCCTCTGTGTAGTGTGACACAATTTCAGTTTTCATGAAGATATATATTAGCAACCATGGCTGAAGCTAAAACCTCTCAGCAAGGGGAATATTATTAAAATTCAAAATACTCAAGCGTATTTCAAAACTCTTATGTTGTATCTAAGTCAAAGTGGTGTCCTCACTTGACTTTGAAGTGAACGCATGGGACATTTTTCAGTTTTGTGGACAGTGCAAATCCTTTGGACATGTAAAATTGCTTCTTGAAACATATGGCAGACTTAGCTTTTCCTAGTCCATCATCTTGCAGTTGCAGTTCATAAGAAAACTAAAGGTCATATCTGTAAGTCTGACATTGCCTTCATGCCATTAGCACAGCAATTTGTAACCAGAGAGTTCCGGGGACCCAAAGTATCTGTTACACTGCCTGCGTTGTAATAAAAATGATCAGCCTAAGGAATTCAAGTTTCTTAAAAATGCAGTGGACATACATGAAAACATTTGGCGTACTTGTAAAAAGCAATATGGAGACCATGATAAAAAAAACAAAACAACAAAACCAACAAAACAAGCAAACAAAAACCAAACAAAAACAAAAAAGCAAAACCAAATATAAAGGAAAAAAAAAAGCAAAACCCAAAATAACCCAAAACTGAAATGGTAACATTGGCATTAGTTTCCAATTTCATATATGTATGTGGTGAGAACACTTGCCTAACATATAAAAAAGCAAAAAGATACATTAGGTCTCTCAGATTATTCATTTCCCAACTCCTAAATAAATGTGTGTGTGCAGGTGTGTTCTTGCCACAATTTGCTTTCTGTAACTGCATAGCTGCATAGCCGTCAAGCTTCAGATATAGGGGGGCA
The DNA here is from genome assembly GCA_013397775.1 of Eulacestoma nigropectus. NCBI lineage: Eukaryota > Metazoa > Chordata > Aves > Passeriformes > Eulacestoma > Eulacestoma nigropectus. Next base: position 480,515 of record VZTE01006457.1, on the reverse strand, counting down.
CTGTATCCTGGCTCACTCCTTCCTGAAATAAGAAGCTGCTGGGGTTTAGGACATTTCTTTTGGGAATAAAATTCTTAATATCTCTTGGCAAGAGTCAATGACTGACTGTCTTGTCTCCTGGTCAGTGCTTTAATAAGTCGGCTATTGCATGCAAGGAGACCAGCATCCCTTCTGCTGCTGGCAAAAAGGCACCTGCTTCTGAGAACAGCTTTTCCTACATTATATCTAGCCCTAGTCCATGCAGATGTTTTTGGAATTTCATAAATCAGTTCAGGCTGTTCTCAGTGAAAGCATAAGAGAAAGAATAAATAAAAAATATGGTTATGTTTGATGCATGATTTATTTTTGGTAGCTGTTAAAGTGCTACAAGGCATATGGCAATATTTCCCTTAAAACAATAACAAAAAAAATCCCAGAATGATGACACAGACATGCATGTTTTAATTTTTGCCATTATATTAGAATTGCTAGATGGAAAAACTATAATGAAAGGCTTCCAAAGCAGGTACTTCAAGCTTCTGTGATTTCATTATTTCTGGAGTTATTATGATGTAGTCCGAAATTTTCAAAGAATCATAAATAAAATCATGTATGCGCAAATACGTAATGTATCAAAGTATGTGCTAAGTAAACGTGTATTTATAAAACAATTGCCTAATCTCATCATAACACAAGTCCAAACATTTTTTTGTCTAGCAAGGAAACTAATGATCTACTGCAGCTGAAAATAAGGAGCAAACTATATTTAAGTTAGTGCCGTGAATTTGATTTGAGTCTAAATCATGTGACGCTTTACATTCAGCAGTGCAAAAACTGAGAGATGCTCTCACATAATTTCTGCCAAAAAGTGGCAGAAATGCCTTGATCTTGATAGAAGCCAGATTTTGATTTGAAGAGGAACTGTGTTTGTTTTTGAAGTGAGTTAATAAAACTAGATTTCACTATTAGCCTAGTGCTTCCATTTGGGGAATTAAAACATTTGTATCAAATTAAAGTTGCATATCTTTTATCACATGTACCCAGGTAACATTCATAAAACATCCATTTTCACTTACATACCCTAAATGAATCCATGACAATCCCCTCTAGATGATGACAAAATGTATATCTAGATTTGAAGATGTTCTTCTGAGCCATCTTGACTAATTATAGATGACAGCCCATGGCTTACTCCTTTGTTTCTGAAACATCAAGAATGTGTCAAAAAGCTTTCTGAACTCTCTGGGGTCCCAGATGTTGTTATTGCAATAGGTGACTGGAATTAACAAAATGGGAAACGTCATTTGCTAAGAGCCTCTGGTGACTCAGGTAGGAAAGCAGCTGCACTGCAAATATGCATATGAGTTATCTACCAGAGTGGATAGAGTTAAATAAAAGGAATCTCTAAAGGAGTTAAAGAGCTAAGCAGAAAGAGAAGGGGGTGCCAGAGAGAAGTCATTCTCTCATAAACATCTTCACAGGGGTATTAATAAAATGGCTGAGCCCATGCAGGCTAGAAAAAGGGATTCTTCTCAAGGACAGGCTTGAGGTTGGAAGTGACCTAAAATGTCAAAAACATTACAAACAGACAGGATTATGTGAACACAGAAAAGCTGAGAGAAGGAATAAACAATTCAAGATGCTCCTTCCACCAAAGAGACAGCAAAGACAACAGATGCAAACTTCAGCTTAGGTAAGCTTTGTAGGAGCTGCATAAATATGCAGCCAATTTCCTTCTATCTGCCTCTTTAATGTCACAGTACTGAAGATAACTCATTTTAAGCTGAGTCAGGCCTACCTAAGTTTGATCACAGCCTGCACAGCCTGGACCGTCCTGGTACTAGCTGACATAATCACTGCTGTTTCCTGAATGTAACCTTCATTCTCGTCACAGAGTCCAAAAATTGTTGAATTCCTCAGCATGGCTCAAGGGCAGACACCAGTCACTAGGTGTGAGCATGGCTCCATCATGAAAAAGGACAGTGTGGCAACTACGTAGGTTTATGATACATATTCATGTAAAACCTGAATTAGGTTCAGCTCTTTTCTAGGCTTTGAAATACTCACACAGTACATGTTCCGGTCTATAGAGAGAGAATGCCAGACCTCCATTTCTCATTTAAAGAGAAACACCTGTTTCTCATTTAAAATAGAACTATTTTACGCCATTATGGCTTTGTAAAAAAGAATTTCTGAATTTGGAATATATTGTGTTTGCCCACAAGTAAATCTGCTTGCATTGTTTGTTGTTTGCATGGTGGCCATAAGGCTCACTTTGCCCTTGAGAAGGTCTCTCAGCATATATTTAAAGGACACATATGCATCCAGTAGTAACAAGAACATTTACTGAATGTTCTGAATGTACTGAATGTATTTGCTGAATATTTTACTACAAAGGAGAGCTTAATTGGTGTCATTAATAAAGAAGCATTTTGATAATATCTCATCTGTAAACAACTGAAATTATATTGCTCCAACTGAAAGGCTTTGATCATTAACTAATTTTCTGAAATCAATAGAACAAGAAAAAAACCCTGTTTTTCTCTGTAAATAGAACATCTCTGGTTTCTTTGAGACAACACTAACTTTTTGGTTTTACATTGCAAGGTGCAATATTACTTGAGCACTGCCTACTAGAGTGAAATTATTGTAAAAATATATTTAATTCCCATGTATTATTCTATAGTAGATAAAAATTCTGAATATAAAGCATGTATAAATTACATAAGTCGAAGATGTCCATATACATTATGTGTGAATACATCTATGAAGTCCTACTTGCTGGCAACATTTCTAACAAAAACTGTATTAACACGTTAACAACGGAATTAAGTATAGGCAAGTTTCTAGGTGTGCTTCTGATGAATCAGAGGTCAAAAGTAGTGATTATTAATTAAGAATGATTCTCAGCCTCAGTTAGCCTTATCCTACCTGCTTTTCATGAAAAATAAAATGGACATCTAGACATTAGCACTTAAATAACAGTAACAGTGTTGGGCTGTGATCCAAATTCTGTTTGAATTAATAACAGATTTTCCTTTAAATTCAGTAGTCTAAGGATCAGGCCCTTAGAGTACTGCCTTGTTAAAACATGTCCTTGCTTTGCTTTCAATCACATGGATGTTTATGTTCCAACAGAAATGGGATTAGAAGCTCCAACAGGAGCCAGAAGGCAGACACAATTTAGAATCAATACTCATGTGTAGGTTTCAAGAGCTGTTTGATTACACAGATACAGAGGTGAGGGTTTAAAGCATGAGTTTTCAAAGTGAAAGTCAAATTATATCCCAAAGGGAGCTGTGGAGATGCCAAAATGGCATCACCTAGGATGATGGTTTTTTCTCTAACACAGCTAAATTGAGCAGGATGCCTCTACCAAAAATAATTTCTCAACAACAGGAGTGATTTGGATGTTATGGGATGAAGGAAATCCCAGTGTGACATTTCTCTAAGGAACAGACACACTCCCTGGGCCTGAATTCAGTCTGTGATAAGAATGACCATTAGTCCCAGAGCAGTTCTCTTCAGAAAAGAATAGCACAACTAAGTGAGCAATGCTTAACCCTTATCCTAATTTAATTCTTTAATTTGGCAATAAAGCATAAGGAGTTTTGGCACACAATAGGGGAGTAGAGGTGCACAGGAAAGTTCTGTTTGCTCTAAAATTGGAAGGAAAGTCACGAATTTGGTGAAAACCATGGGGAAGAACTTGATTCAGCACTTTCCAGACTTTGGGCAAAAATTATCCACTCTGAACACTTTCTCTTAAGAACAACACTCATCTGTATCATCACTCACTTCCTTGAAAATATTATAGGAGTAAAATAATTTTGTGGTCTGAGGGTCATGCACCACCAGTACTTTTAGTTGATGTAATAATACTTGTTATCATCAGAATTACAGTAGTACTTACTTTCTTCCTTTCCTTTGCTTATTTCTCTTCTACTTTCTTTACCTTTCTGTTGGGATTTCAAATTTTTCTTCCTTTTTTAAATTGTGTTTTAGTAAAACAACAGATTCTTTGGGGGGAGGGGACGGGAAGTGGATTTGTGTTGTGCCTAAAGGGCTGTCATACTTTCTCTGCAGCATTCCATTGCCTTGGCCTACCTACCTTGTCTTCACCTTGTGATTTATCTTTTCTTTAAATTTAGGCGAGAGTATTAGGTGATGATGTTAGATGGAAAGACAGGTCCATAGGAAATCCTTCTCCTAGACTATGAAGAATTTGAAGATTTAGAGTAAGGCTTCAACTTGATCTCCAGAACAAGTATAAGCCACTCAAAGAGCATAAAGGACTGCCAAGAAAAACTAATTTGTTGTCCCAGTGTATGTTTGCTAATGTATGTGTAAAATACCACCACCTACCATTAACTAAATGTAATATTCTGTCACCCTCTAGTGGTGGGTTTACACCACCATTTTTCAGCTAGTAGTGATGAAAGATGTTCTCACTACATGTCTAGTAGAAGACTTTTTAGCATTTATGAGTTACTAAGCCCCAGTGTTTGGTGGGCTGTGTGTATGGATTTGTAATTTTGGTCTCCACTGCATATATCTGAATTTTATCCTAGAACTTCATCCTATAAATTAGTGATGTAAATGATGTGTTGGTCTGGGGCAGATTAATTAGAGGTTTGGGGGGGCTTTTAGAATTATTTACGTGCTCTTCTCCTTGGATAAGTCAAAAGAAAATTGGCTGAAATCCAACCTGAAAAGTAAGTAGCATGACTGTACATTTGAAGCCCATGTTGGCCAATCAAATCCCTTCTTTCTTAGTTCCAATTTTTACCTGTAATAAAAATCCTTGTCTAAGACTGTCTGATGCTGCACTGGACCAGTGCAATGCCCACTCTAGTCTGTGAAAGCAGTAATTGTGCCCAAAATCATAGTGTGACCTATGCATCATTATATATGCCTCTTGGTTTATTTCACAGCAAAGTGACATCACAAAGCTGAAATACTTGACATCACCTATTTTATTAGCTCCAGCAATACTTACAAAATCTGTGTTTCTGACCCAGCTTCAGAAAAAAAGCTGAAAGTGCAGTATGCTGGAGAATAGCGTTTAATGGGTTCATTTATCAATAGTCCCAGTAACTGATAATATTGATGTGTTTTACACTGATATTGGACAATTTGGTTTCAGATCACATATGACTTAAAGCATCCTAAGTTACAGCAAAATACTTGGTCTTAAACTGAAGTGTTGTGTTTTTTACTGGATCAAGAGGTGGTAAAACATATAGAAAGCTGATTCAATGCTTGAGACAACTGAAACTGTCCCTTTTGATCACTTTGCAGAGCTCTTCTCAGAGGTATAAAAAATGTTAGTTATCTCTGACCAGAAACTGTGCAATTCCTCTTAACATAATTCAGTATTTAAAGGATCTAAATGCTGATGATACTAAATGATACTACCTATATGTCTGTAATTTTATCAGTGTGGGCCATGCATCCACCACTTACGTGTGAACTCAGAATTGTCCAGTAATTAGAGTGGTTCCCTGTATCTTTATTAAAGAGGTGCATGGCAGCATCTTTGTAGTTACAAATGCAATATAAATGTGTATCAGTATGTCAGCAAAGGCTTTCTGCAGCACTCACCTCACCAGGAGGATTAGTTTAACCAATCTGCCCTTAGACACTTCAGGAGCAACTATGCCTGCTTGGACCACATAGAGCCTGCCAGCTACATCATGGAAAGACAAGCAGTTTTCATGAGGGGACTATGCTCTCAGTAAAACTTCCAAGTCTCTCAGGAAAAAACACAGCCTACACTTCCTGTAATGTGTAATAAGCCTGGGACACCCAAGAGGAGTCTCCTGACCACACTGCTAATTAACAAACCTGAATTCCTGAAATTTCAGCAAACCTGCCAGTTGTTCCTTCTACACTCACAAGAGTGTTCTAGAAATGCAACTGGGAAGAGAGGGAGAAAACACTTCCCATGTTTTCATGAACATGAATTCAGTGTTTTAAAAATAATATCCAAATAATGGCAGATTTTTTAGCTATTTTCAGGCTTTTATGTCTGCATCTGAATCCTGCAAACATGCAGGAGGATACATATTGCACACGTGTACACCCACATGCGAGCAGAGCTAGGCAGATCCACAGAGGCAGAGATTTGCATTAATTTTTTCATATTCATTTAATTTTCCTTCATTTACTGGAGAAAACAAGGGGGGTTTTGCTAATGGAACTGCAGTTGCACATTGGGAAAAGGAAGTTATCGTTCTCATCTTTATCATGGCATATAATGAAGCAATTTCAGTAACATGCATGTCAACGGATTGTTGGTGATGGTGCATCCTCCAGAAAGAATACAAATAGACTTCCCTGACCCTGGAGTGCTGAGAGTAACATGAAACTTACTCTGACTTGTACACTGAGCAAACATGACACGGAGATCACAGAATAAGGGCATATATGCATCTTTCAGCCTTGTTTTGACAAAGTGACTCCTTTCTCCAGAGGGACATTTCTGCCATTTTTTTCCAGCATGTTTCACCTTTCACTGACTATTAATCCCAGTATGACTTAACTTCAAATTATGATTCCCACCTATAAGCATATGTGAGTTGTTTCTTAATTTTTTTGCATCATTTATTTGAGCACACAGTACTCAGGATATCTAAGAAAATAACTGTATGAAAACCAATTGAGCAAATTGAGTTTAATCAAATGTACCAAGTTATAAATATTAGAACAAAGAGTATTATTAAAATTCATATTCATTAATTGAGGGGTTTTATTACTAGCAACTTTAAGAATTCAGGCCAGACCAGAATATTCTGTAAAACTGTGCAGTTTCTAATATTCTACACAGTATTCTTCTAGCCTTAGACTAAAGATAACTTCCCTATGTCTGGTGCAGGCTAACATTTATATAGCCATAAGTTTTAAACAGAATTTTCAGAGCCTTATGAATTGGATTAATAAAGCATGTTTTGCTAAAAGAGAAATTATTCAGAATATTCTTATTTATCTTAATGCATGGCCTATGTAATATGCTTGATGACGTGAATACCATTCCAACACAAAATACTTCAAAATAAAGACATTGGCACAGCAGCTGGTGTATTTGTTCCATGCAGCAGAACATATGAGGATGGAGTTTAACTTCTTCATCATGTTAACTAACTGATAAATAACAATTAGCGCTATCAATGTACATGGTAAAAGACCCTGAAAATCTTATCTATGGTTTGCAAATAGGAAAACAAGACATGTCAAAAATCACTACAGAGTTTTGCTGTAACCCACCCTACTAACTCTCTTTTCAACTAGGCCATCAAATCTGAGGACATTAGTAGTGGCTGCTTATGTGAAAAAATGTGTCAGGCTTGGTTGTCTTGGTTGTGTAAGATGTTAGATCACTGATGCCAATTCTGAGTTTGGAAAAAGAACATGCCAGGCTAGACCAGGAAACAAGGACCTAAATTACTTTTTTTTACGATGTTGAAGACAGAAGTGTAAGGTGAAAGGGATTAATTATTTTTCTAGAGTAATAACCAAACTCCATCTCAAGGAAAATTTGGTGGTCCAGATAAATGTTTTCCTACAGTGTGGCTCTTTAACAGACTTTGGTGGGTAGAACAGCCATATTTGGTAGCTTCTAAGTATTGTCTGATTTTTGTTTTTCTCAACAGAGCTACAGTGAACCTGTTGATGTTAAAGCCTCCCCACAACCTCAGATGATGAATTCAAAGCAGTCAGTGTTTCATGGGCCTGCCCAGGCCCACTCTGCACTGTACCTCAGTTCCCACTACCACCAACAACCAGGAATGAATCCTCACATCACTGCCATGCATGCCAATATCCCCAGGAACATAGCGCCCAAGCCCAGCAACCAAATGCCAGTGACTGTTTCCATAGCAAACATGGCCGTGTCCCCACCGCCGCCTCTTCAGATCAGCCCCCCTCTGCACCAGCATCTCAACATCCAGCAGCACCAGCCGATCTCAATGCAGCAGTCCATTGGAAATCAGCTACCAATGCAGGTCCAGTCTGCTTTACACTCACCTACAATGCAGCAAGTAAGTTGGAGCTTTTCAGTTCTCTGGGGAATTATTTTATTTTTGGGGAGGGCATGGGGAGGGGAGTCATGCAGAAGTTGGCATAGTGAGAGAGATTTAGATTAGCTTTAGTTTTGCAGGTTCCAAAATCATGGTAGTATAGGCTTAGTCTTTCAAGGGCAAGAACAAATGAATGAGTTTACCTAGATGATGTAAAACTGCAGTAGTAGTGTTTGTGCTAGCAATGATGTCCATCATTGTCCGTAGATCCATCTGCAAATCTGTGAGTACCCTGAAACAGTGAAATACTTCACAGACAAAAGGCAGGCATGTCCAGAAAAAGATATGATTGTAGTTTATGCTGTTATCCTCGTGCTGACTGTGATGTGAAACTGTCAGAGGGAACATAAAGCAACCCAGGCAATGTTGAACATGCTAGATTAAGTGAACACGAGTGTGTTACCTTATGCCACATTCATAACTTCATTTTGCTAAATAGATATACCTTCTTTTTACTGGAAATAAATGGGCTGTGTCCACCATCCCAATATGGGACTTTTTTGTTTGGTTTTTTCCCCTACTCTGAATGTTTTAGATAGTTGATTCTCAATATATTTCCTACGAGTGATGAATTAATGCAGACCATCCATGGTATTGTGCCCTCCAGGCTTATGGAGGGGTATTAAGAGAGCAGATAAACTGCTGATTTCATGAGAGAAAATTTGTTTTTGTATTGTTAGAGATCTGACTATCAATAATAAGATCTTGCTTTGAAAAGTGGCATTAGAATGAAACTTTTTGAATGGAATTCAAAGAATCTACAAAATTTGTATACACAAAACTTGTCAGTACTGGCTGATAATACATAGTCATGAACTTGCTCTATGTTTTAAATTTCTTTGTAAATTCACCTTTGCTGACAAGGCATTTGCATTTGCTTTCCAAGCCAGAAACACTTCATCTCAAGATTGGTCTTTAGAGCTGGGAATACTTGAACATAAACCATAGCTTCTCACTGGGAGAACAATTTAACAGGGAAGGAAATTTTCCAAAGCAGGAAAAAACCCCAAAAGAGTTGAAAGCAATCTGGACTGATAAACTTTGTTCTTCAGAAGATAAATCAAGGTGTACTCAGGATGATTTGGATTTATTCAGAGACTTTGATCTTAGTCTCAAGAGTGATTTGGAGTAATGAGGAAGGAAAACTTGTGAAGTGTTCACAACTTTTTCCTAGTCCAGTTAATTTTTCACTATCAGAGAAAACAGACTGAACAGACTTATAACCACACATATGTGGAGTCATGTATTCATGAAGGTTTTCCTACAGTTAGTGTGAGTATCCCGGGAGAGCCATGCTCAAGTCTCAGAGAAACTCAGGAGCTGACCCCAAGCTTGGGCAGCTGGAGCTAACTAGAGGAAGTCCTAGGCAGGTGAGCCAGGAGGGTCTGTCTGGAGATCCTAAACCTGGTGGAATCCTGGTTGAACCTGAAGGCTCAGAGCAATGAGAGAAAAAACAATACTCTGGTTCATATGAAAAATTACATCTGTGACAGCAACCTGTTGAGATTGTATAGCTACATTTCAATGAGTTTTTATTGCACAGTGATTCAGTCTTCCAAGTTCAGATTGTTTGCCAAGTTCAGTATCACTTGTACATTACTTGTCCAGTGTAGAATTCCTTATGTCTTTTCCAGAATCGTTAGGCATAATTTACTGAATAGATTTGAAAATCTGTCTCTATTTAGTGGATTAATAGTACAGTTGGGGCTAGCAAAAGATGTAATGCAGATGTTAGATACTTACATATTTATACAAAGAACATCATTATTGTATGAATTAACACTTAAGCATTACTTTAAACTCTCTACAAAATAAAAGGTAATGTAATATGAATCTTCTAACGTTTCATTTTGCCAGGTTGCAAGCTTGTAGCATAAGGTGTGTGCATCCACTGTTTGAAAGTACTTTCAGTCGTCTGTGAGATGTGTGGCATGGAGTTGACTTGTTTCTAGCTTAAGAGAAAATACAGGACACTTGGTTGTAGAAAACAAAACTCAGCATGTAGACCTGTATCATGATGAAGTTTTTTAACTAAGGACAATTAAAGTCAAGTAAAAAATGCTGTACCTCTGCGTTCCTGTTAAACTCACGAAATTTTAGGTTAAATGCTTTTTACTGACTCCTATTCCTTAGTCAGAAAGGCTGATGCTTTTAATGAAGAAGCCGTGGTGAGATATTTCTGTTTCAGTCAAGGTGCTTGTTACTGGTTGAAATTATACACTGCCAATCTACATGTCTCTTTAAGCACTGTGTAATATCTACAAGCCAATTTATATTTCTTACGCTCCTGCTTTTGCTTTAAAGTAATGCAGCTTTTGAGCTCTGGAAAATCTACATCATTTCACTTTGGAATATTTGTTTGGGGTTTTTTAGCATACAACAGCTTATAGAGTTTGTGAATTGAATTTAAATATAGCAAAATTACAAAAAGTATTACATTTTAGGGCTACAGGTGTACTAACAACACCGTGATTTGCCATGACAGAACAGAACAGTGGTATCCTGTTCAGTTTCTTAGGAATGACTCTTTTTAGTCAAAAAATGACAGAAAATACTATCGCCAGGATTTCATACTGTGTTGGAACCCAGAAGACAGGTTGGCCACCAGGAGGCAAATAGCAAAAAGTCAAGAGACTACAACCTGAAAGTAAGGGCCACTTTCTGACTCAGTTGTCAAAGGACTCTGCTCTCCTTTCTGCTTGCAATAGAGCAAACACTCTGCTGATTACAGAGCTTGTTAAAGAGGAAAATTTGTAGTGGGAGAAAAATGGAGCTCTCCCAGCTGCTCAGAGTCAGCAGCAGTAAGGAGAAAGAGGAGGCACCACTCTGTCCGTCTGGCCTATGGTGAGGAGGGAAGGGGAACTCTGGATGTGAGGTTCAGTCCCTGTGTAGAACACCCTGCTACATAATAAGACAGCCAAGAAGAATGGGAGAATACGTGTTCTGATAAAGCAGAAGCAATAGTTGCCTTTAAGTCAACTTTTTTTCACTTCCTCTTCCCTCAAGTTATTTTATTTCCTCTATGCTTAGGTGTGGCCACTGTAAGCCTTTCCGAAGACTCCACATAAGCAGCAAGAACAGAAACTAGTTAACGTGCCACTCCCTAGAGGCTGACTTGCAACAGGAGTCATTTTCCTCTTTGGATGCCTCAGCACTACTCATACAAAATAGACTAATACACTGTAAGAAAAAAAGAGGCAAATTTTGTCATGTCACACTGCAGCATGAAGCTTAACAGGCAGGAGAAGAATAAGTCTGCCAACAGCTTCCTAGCAGTCTTCTAATGCAGGTGTTGGCGTGCTCACCTGGCTGGGCACCTTCATTGCAGACTGTACTGGAGGCATGTTAGAAGTCACCAATGGTGGGTTCTCTCTTTTTTTTTTTTCCTTTTTTCCCAAACATCTGTCTTTGAAATAGTTCATGGCTCACTAGTGTGGCATTCAACAGTAGCAGGCTCTGTGAATCCCTGCTCTCAACAGATCCCCTGCTTTAACTCTGGCTCCATGGCATTTGGTCAGTCATTTTCTGCAGGAAAAGGAGGATAGTTTCATATCAAAAACCATCTCGTAGTATGTCTGAAGGACTGCCAACTCCAAGAAAAACCACATAGAGATACAGATTTCAGTCCTGGCAGGCAGGAACACAGTTCTCCAAAAACTGTTGTGTGTGAAATTCACAAACTCTTCTGTGCAAACTTTGAGGAGGGAAAGATAAGAAGTGCTGACCTGAGGAAAGAGTTCTGTTCCCACTGCTTCCAGGACAATAAGCTGATCTTCATCAGCTCTACAGGGAACAGCATGTCCTTCTCCACATCCAGCACTCTTTGCCTGCACGTGTGCAGCTGCCAAATCAAGAGTGACTGCCAGCTGGAGAAGGGCAGTCTCTTTTGAGGATCCACAAAAACTACAGAACACCAAGAAAATCAGAAGTGTTGGTAGCCAAAAATCCTCAGTGACTGCACAATTTCTGTTATTTTTAAAATCAGTTAACTCTGTGGAGTATGCAGCTGATGCAATGCATCCAAATTTTTCTGAAATGCAATGTAAAATTTTGGTATTAGCATTTTGGTCATATGCCTAGAATTAGTAAATATTTTTTAATTCCTTTTAAACAATCTTCTCTATTTTGAGTTATCTAAATTGTAACTTCTGGGAGGTAGATTATTTTGTCTCTTTTCTGTTCCAACAGTTAATGAATAAATTAAAAAGGGTCACTACTGTAGACCTTTGGGGTGATTGTTTACAGTGATAATTCTTTAAACTGTAAAAAAATGACCATTAGTTCTATTCTCATATTTAGATTTAAATTAGATCCTGATTTTTAATTATCTTTAGCTTCTAAAATTTCTGAAATTTATTATATTTTTCCTAAATATCATTAACAGGAGCCATGTTAAAGTTTTAATTTTCAAAGTCAAAATCAGCTGTGCCGTAGTTTTTCTTTTATCCACTTTTGACACACAGGAAGACTCACGGTAGATTAGAAGAGTGTGATTTTTCTTTCATTAAATGCTCATGTGAGCATCTTATCACTGTATAATTTTTTAACTGATACAGAGTTGTTTCTCTCCAGTATGTTTCTTAGGTTTGACATGATGTTTAATTTTTACTCAGTTAGCTTTAGATGATCTGATTCTTAACCCTTGTCATTCAAATCAGCACAATTTCTCCAAAGTTCAGGCTAGAACAGCAGCTGAAGCTGCAGCCTGTCTTCACTTGCAAGGTTATTCTTTCCTTTCTCTACTCACGCAGACATTTGTGCCTCTTTCTGAGCATACCCTGCTATCCAGCCTGTTTACTGTGCTGTTTGGTGTGAAGAGTGATGAGACCGAGGATTCACTCCCTCCTAAATACACCCAGATCTTGTTAAGGAACACTTTTAAGTAGCCCTGCTGGAAGCATCACCTTCCCTGCTCAAAATCCTTCACCCAAGCATTGCATGGGATGGTGAGTCCCATTACCAACTCTGTCCCATTTCAGTTCACAGGTAGAGGAAGCAAAACTAGATCCTTAATATCTAGTAACCATGGCTGCAAGTGCATGTGCATAACAAAGCACCAGAAGATTAATGTATGTCACATTTTATTTTATTTTTTTTCAATAATAACTCATTTCAGTCTACTTTTAGGTTTTTCTTTTCCTTTCGAAAATAAATGCATACAGCAAGATGATTGCATAGCCTGCCAAAAATAATAACCTCATTTTTTCTGGTATGTATTTTATATACAGCAAACTCAGGGACCTGCTGTCTTTGTCCAGATTTCTTCTTCTTTTTTGTTAAGCTTTGTCTTCGAATGAAGTCAAGAGAAAAAAAAAATCATTAATATCTGTCAACTTCCTTTATAACCTTAAGGAAAAATCTTTGTATGATATCACACAGACAGATTTTCAATTTCCTTGTGTAATAAACAGATGCTTTAGGATTTGGGTATAATTTAAAGGTTTAAAATATCACATTGAGATTGATGAATAAATCAGTTGTGAAGACAAAAACATTGATGCCTGTTGAAAATACCTCTCCAGACAGGCAGGAAATGAAATTAGTTCCTAGTAAAGTGTGGAGATGAGGATCACTCTTTAGTTCTGCTGCAGGCCTTTTAGGACTTGCTACAGTGGCACAACGAAACTGCTAAGGCTACAGAAATCTAATTAAAGAGCAAATGTCCCTCCTGACATCGAATTAATCTTTATCAAGTTCCCTATTTTTATTTCAATCTGGGACAAGAAAATGAAATTTAAAATTCTAGGCATGTTGCAAAACAGTTGGTGATTTTCTCTTGAGCATTACAATGCAAAAACATTCAGCATTGTTTAATTAGGCCTCGAAGCACTCATTTTCTGAGTGCTTTTTATTTCATCATTGTTTGTTAAGGGCTTACATAAATAATACCCAAATATTTACCACAATCCTGGTACAAGACTGTTTCCCTCTGTTGTACAGATCTATATTTTCAGAGCTTTTTCTGTTGATGAAAAAGCTGAAGTAATTATTGTTTGCATCTTAAATAGCACCATACTTTACCAGTCCTTCACATTGAGTTGAGGTTGCTTAAATGACTTTGCTTTAACAAGCATGCTTTCCATCACCCACAGTGCAAGTATTCTGGTAGCCCTCAGTCCCCAAGAGGGACCACTGAGACCTTCTGGGACTGCAGTCTGGCTCAGATACCCCTGCACCATGTTAGCATGTATCCCCTGAGTGTGTCCTGAGAAACAGGCCCCAATCCCAGGCAGCTGTAAACCAAATAGACTTGCCAGGTACATGATGAAAATGTTGTTATGCCTTATTTTGCAGGTAGAAGAATTAAATTTGGCTCTGCAGTCCCAACCTTAACATGAGAGGTACCAACTCAGTCCAAACACACTTGCATGCATGCTTTGCTGGAAGAGAGCCAAAGCAATTTGGCTGTGGTCACACAGAAAACCTGAAAAAATATGAGAATGCATCCCCACCCAGCTCCTGAGTTAAAACACAGGACCATTCTCTGACATCTAAGCTATTTATTTGTCCTAATTCTAGAAGAAATGGGATGGATATTGTGCTGGTGGTCTCTTCCTCTGATTTGGAGGAACCATCTCCTTGCTGCATGAGTGTTGTCCACAGAGGATGTGGAAGCTCCCTCTCCCTGGAAGTGTTCAAGGCCAGGTTGGATGGGCCTATGAGCAACCTGGTATAGTGGAAGGTGTCCCTGCCCACAGCAGGGGGGTTGGAACTAGATGATCTTTAAGGTCTGTTCCAACCCAAACCATTCTATGATTTTATGAGTACTTGAGTCTCTGTGCCTGCTCACTTGCATGCTTTGCTACTGGTTACTGTCCCTATATAGTGTTTTCCTTGTATGTGTGATAGATCAAGGGATTTGCTACCAAAGGTAAATCTGAGTGCCTGAGGGTAGGACGTGTTTCTGTGGTTGGTTTCCTCCTACAGCTAAATTAGAAGGGCCTTATGGTTGATGTTTTGTATAAAAGTGATGACAGTGGTATACAAACCCAAATTTTCTGCCTTCTAATTACATAAAACTCCAATTAAAGTCATTGGGAAACCTGCTCAATTACTGTTTCCTTTGGATCTGTTGCAGGCGTGGGGGCTGTCTCCTCAGCTTGCTGCATAGGTTTAGAGCCTGATGAAAAGGCAGTGTACAGAGCATGGCAGTTACAGTCCCCATGGGTGTAAAACCCACCATGGGAAGGCTTTATTTAATCTCATTAGCAGGGCAATATATAAATAACATGGCAACTAGATGCAGAATTCAGCTGTGAACTTGCTCCCTACTAATAGTCCGTTTCTTGGAGTCAACAGGGACAAAGTGAGGCTTCAAAGTGTTTAAGGTACTGAAGTGTTACTCAGGGTATTCTCCATATGGAAAAGATTAAGGAACAAAGTTGCAGTCATTTGTGGTCTAGACTAAAATCCATGATCAGGATGAGTGGAGTGATGTGGCAGTGCACACAAGAGGCAAAACACCTGCAGGACCTCAGGGAATAGCCAAGGAAGAGGGATGAGAAGAAGGAAGTGACGTTCCGTTTGAAGGAAGGTAATTTCTGTGGATGGAGGGGGCCAATTGAAAGCTGAGAATATTCATTTATCTTGACAAAAGGTAGCACGGCTGCCTTCTTATACCTGCAGAAAAATACATCTGTCCACAAAATTCCTGTCCTAATGAAGGCTGTGTAAAAAAAGCAATCACACACTAACACTAAACTAAACTAAAAGCTTTGAGCATTAATTCTATCTATTATGTATGTGGGCTTTGGCTGGGAGGAGTGAGTTTCCAAACCAGGCATCTTGGTGCAAGTTCAGTTTCTGGTTTAGTAGCTACACCTCCGGTTAACTTGAGTGGGAATTGTATGCCCTTGCCCCAGGAAGGAGTTTGGTCTGGTTTTTTTCAGCCGACATCGATTGCTTTTATACAACATTCCCATGATTTTACCCAGTGTAGCTCTTCCTACTTTGCAGGGACACAAAGTAGAGGGTGAACCAGATACACTAGCCTTGAAATTTCAATTGTTCTCCTGGGTTTGAAACACAATATTTAAACATCAGAATATATCAAAAGAGCTAAAAATTATTATGACTTTTCATGTGACAGATATTTCAGGGAGCAGGTTAGATGTCTCTTTGTAACTTCCACTTTTTTTTTTTTCTCGTCTCCTTGGTTTCAAAAACGAGTTATTCTGTGCTACTTTCACTACATTAGTCCAACAACTGTTAAAAAGCTTTGGTTGAATTTCCGTTTAGTTGAGAGAGAAGTGCAAATAAAAGAAGCAGCAGATGGTCCCTTTGTGACTGAATGAAGAAAAAGGGTTTTGAGAACAATACGTGAATAGGTGTAGTCTAATAAAATAGTCAGCCACCTGCTGCCTGCATCCTTCAAAAAGATTCTGTTGCATATTCTGGGAATTAGTGACTAGTGTGTACGCTTACGTTTAATCTAAATGGAAGCTCTAAGGAGCAAACAGACCTTTTTGTCCCAGTGCTGATTGAGTTGTTCTCTTGGTTTTGAATTGTTTCTGCTCTGTCTCTTTTAGTTCCGTCCTGTGACTCTGTAACAGCTAACAATGCTTTGGTAGTGTTT
Organism: Eulacestoma nigropectus; assembly: GCA_013397775.1. Taxonomy (NCBI): domain Eukaryota; kingdom Metazoa; phylum Chordata; class Aves; order Passeriformes; genus Eulacestoma; species Eulacestoma nigropectus. Next base: position 463,883 of record VZTE01006457.1, on the reverse strand, counting down.
CATTTCTCAAACCAAAGAAAGATTTTAAAACTTAGAAAGAACCTACACATTTTTGCCATTTTAGGTTTTATAACCAAAATCACACCTGGAAAAGAAGTATTGTCTACCATTTCTCAGTACACACTGCATTTTTACTTTTTTTAATGCACCCAACCTGTTACTTTGTTTCCATACTTTGTAATGTACTTGTTTTCTCCTCTAGGGATTTACTCTTCAGCCTGATTATCAGAATATCATCAATCCAACATCAACAGCTGCACAAGTTGTTACCCAGGCAATGGAGTATGTTCGTTCAGGGTGCAGAAATCCTCCAGCACAGACTGTGGACTGGAATAATGACTACTGCAGTAATGGGTAAGCAGCCAGTGAATGCCACCTTGTGTTGAGCAACATTCATGACACAAGTATACGACAGAATTTGGGAACAGTGTTGTTGCCCATTTCCCTATAGTGTTTCTGAAGTGTATCTGTGATGGCACTGTATTTATTCAGCAGTTAGACTGTTGTGGGAGAACAAGTTTTCAATATATACATTTATTAGACATTGTTGTCACCTTATCTCAGCACATACACTTACTAGTTCTCAGAGAACTTGCATTCCATAGAAGATCAGAACTGAAATCTTAGGGAGAAGGATTAAGAAAGAAGTTTTAAGATCACTGCCTCCTCAATGAGAGGCAAATGACATGAACTGTTTTCTAGTCTGGGTCATGAAAATGTCTGGGTCATGAAAAACCACATCACTGAGAAGCAGGGCTGATACACGGGGTACAAGATACACAGAAGGGAATGGCATGAAGACCACATGACTGTAACCAGAAACAAAACGCCATACCTATAGGAGCCCTATGCCCCCAGTATAAGGTTAGTAAATCTTTCCAACCTCCAACTTCTCTGCAGCATGGTTTTTGTGGAGCCATGTTTCTGTGCCAGGAACTGCCTGGAACCATTTAAGACTGAACAGAAGGTTTAGGTTTTAAATTATAGATGTTGTGCCTTGTGAACATGCCCACCAGCCTGACCTCCCCTTGACTTAGCCTGAATCCCCAAGGCAATGGCAGATAAAAGCTCTTGGTTGCTCCCAAAGTGCCAAATCTAGCCCAGACAAATGAACAGAAAGCAGAACTAAAGACCAGTTTCATCCATTACATTCACTTAAACCGAGAATTTCACTTGCCTTATTGTTTTAAAGTGTTTCTGGAACTCAAACTAGAACTGAATAAAAATCTTTTTCTGGCTAGTAGTTCAGAATAACACCTTTGCTACAACCTGATGACACGGAGGCAGACTAACTAGTCTCCACAGCAGCACCACTCTTTCCCATACCTATCACTGTTGCCCCATGACTTGCCCACTTGTTCAGCAGAACAGAACTTCTGTGCTCTACCACCATCATGTCTTGACACATGCTGCAGGCCCTCGTAGAAGTCTGTCCAGCCCACAGACTTTCACAACCACTTACACTGAGCTCTGAATAGACTGTCCTCTGTCAAACAATCCATAGCCACCTGTGCATTTGATTCCTGGCCTCTTCTGGAAAAAAGCAATATGTCATCGTTCCCAGAACTGCTCTCCAGGTGTGCACTGGGTGTAACTTTCCATCACCAGCAGCTTTCTCTGACCAGATATGCCTGTAGATATGCCTACTCTGTGTAGATAAGCCTTTGTGAATCTGTGTGCCTGAATTTAACTTATCTTTGCTAAGCTTCTGCTGTCCCCTTGCAAGTGCTTACCTGAACCTGCCAACCCAACACGTTTTGGCTATGTCTGTACTAGTAAATAAAATATACCAGAGGTATCAGTGGCTGGCACCCATGTTCATGTAACCAAGCTCTCCTGCCCTCTAAAGAAAGTGGCTGCTTTGTATAGGGCACTTATGGAGCATCATTCCAAGGTCTATGCTAAATCCACAGCTCTACCCAAGCAGCCTTTGATAGTCAGTGCTGCCAGCCCACTAGTGCAAGTTATCCCAAAGCAGCGCTTAAACCCATGTCTCAGTCCTGTACAGTTTTAGAGCCAGATGTGTTCTCCAGGTTGCAACATGTCACTATGATTTTTCTTGTTATTACCATGGTAATGCAGCTGTACTTCAGTGATATGCTTGGAATTAATGACATGCAGTGGGGTTGTGGGGCTGGTTTTTTTTTTTTTTTTTTTTTTTGAAGAATAGAACTAAAAATTTTTCAAATGTAAAAAAAAAAAAAAATCACATTTATTCTTTTTCTTTTTGAACAGGGGCATGCAGAGGGACAAAGCACTCTACCTTACCTGAAAATCTGAAACACCTCTCCTTTCCACTGAGGAATGCAGGGAAGTCTTTTCATCATGGATTGCTTTATGCAGTCAAGGCAGTTCTGCATTTTATTAGAAAATACAAGTTGCTAAGCACTTAGGACTATTTGAGCTTGTGGGTCACCCACTCTGGAAAAAATAGTCTTGCTTCTTTCCTTTTCTTTTTTTTTCCCCCCATTTTTTCTCTTTCTTTCTCCTTTCCACCTCTTCCCTGAGATCCTTTAACGGACATTGCTTTTCTTCTTCCCTGAAGGAAACTTGGACCATTCAGATTTTATGTTGGTTTTTGCTGTGAAGTGCTGCGATAGTAACTGCCTTAGCAACTGTAGATGTCTCGGATAAAAGTCCTGGATTTTCCATTGGTTTTTCATAATGGGTGTTTATATGAAACTACTAAAGACTTTTTAAATGGCTTGATGTAGCAGTCATAGCAAGTTTGTAAATAGCATCTATGTTACACTCTCCTAGAGTATAAAATGTGAATGTTTTTGTAGCTAATTGTAATTGAAACTGGCTCATTCCAGTTTATTGATTTCACAATAAGGGTAAAATTGGCAAACATTCATATTTTTACTTCATTTTTAAACAACTGACTGATAGTCTATATTTTCAAAGTATTTGGAGGAAAAAAGTAAAATAGTCCCAAATTATATTAATTAAAAATATTGGCTTTGTCTCACGAAATAAACAGAAAAAACTTAGGAGAAAAAACTAATGTTGATAAAGAGCAAACACATTTATTTTGTACTGCCTAAAAAAATGCTTCTTTTTTTTTAAAGAAAATCACTTTATGTGTACTGGTTAGTAAACGTCATTTAAGTCCTTTTATGTATAAAACTGCCAAATGCTTACCTGATATTTTATTAGATGCAGAAACAGATTGGAGACAGCTAAATTATAACCTCTACATATGGCTATGTATTATTGTTTCTTCATACTGTGTCTGTATTTAATCTTTTTTATGGAACCTGTTGCGCCTATTTATGAAATAATAAATATAGGTGTTTGTAAGTAAATTTGTTAGCATTTTAAAGAGGTTTCTTTGACGCTTTAACTTTTGCTGGCACAAATTGTTCACAACTGATGTGAATACTTTATTTAGTTTTTACAGTGACATATATAACAACAAACCTGCTTTATTGGCAGAAAATGAAGGTAACCAAGAACTATTTCTCTATTTCTTTGGTTGTTATGGAAAAGAAAAAAAGGTATTTTAAGTAATTCCCTTTCTAAAGCATTTTAGCAGGAAGTTGCCCAAAACTAAGACTTGAACCAACAAAACTAACTAAATAAAACTGCATAATGCTGCTTCTTGAAACTTCATCATGTTTTGTTAATTTGTCAAGTGGAATAAACATATTACCAAAAGAAATACTACTAAATATGCTTCAGCCATTTTATTATATATGCAAAAGGTCCTACAGAATTTTAGGGAGTACATCAGAAATAAATCCTAAAATGAAAGGTTAAGTTCAACAGCCACAGGGAAAGGGATAAAAATATCCAAAAGAAGGTATTTTGTCAATGTTTGGGATCAGGGATAGCTCTGAAAATACATTTCTGGATGATTTTGTCCCAAATGCCTGTCCCATTTATGGACAGTACCACTGATTTGTATTTTCTGTGTGAAATAAAGGAAGCAATTTGGATAGAATACACATTAGGCAATGCCATTGATTTTTCTTTATAAAACAAAACAGAAACAAAGGCATGCTTGCTTCTGAATGATTTCAGGCAATGTACAATCGGAATCACTTGGCATGTAATAACTAATAAATAATGCAGATCAGATGTGATTACTCAAATGACTGTAGCTGAGAGCTCTAATTTTCATGTCTTGAAACTGTATGAGAACTCGTGATTAAATTCACAGTTTATTGTTTGTCTGTTTAGTACTTTAGAAATGTATCAGCACTACTAATTACCCAATGTCTTCTATTTATTATATTATAGTAAACTACATTTTCCACTCATATTAATTCTAAAGCAAAAAGATAATTACTGGGAATGAGAAAAATCAACTTTGATTTTGACAGGCAGTTTTCCTTTTTCTTTTACGGGAAAGAACTGTGTTATCTTCATTTCTTTTAGAGCAGGTGCGCAGTCACATAAAGTTGTTAATTTCGGTATCCAAGCAGAGTTCGAAATACAAGAAAACTTTAATGTAAATAAAAAAATACATCATGAATAAAATACTTATTCTGTATGAACCTCTGGCTAGTTGGTATCTCTCAGTCTGTAAGCACGGGAACCTGTGGTGTGTTTGCTGTGCAGCACTTCACACATGCAGTGCTCTGAGTGTGGTTCTGTGTCTGGGCTCTGTTCAGATGGGACAACTGTGCTGGAAGAGCAGCAGTTTTGGCTATGGGTATACTGAAACCATTTTTTTTTTCCAAAAGAAAGATCAAACTTCAATGCATGAATGTCAGTTCTTCATGTCTGACCTTGGGAAAAAGAAATGGTTGCCAGCCATGGGCAATCTGCTGTTTGTTTTTGCCTGTGTATTGACAGATACAAATCGCCAATAGACAGTTGGGATCCTTTTGTAAGCAGGTGAAACTCCACTGGAGCTGGTGAAGACATGCCCCATCCTTCACTGCAGCACTGTGCCTTAGGCACCACGGTAACACAGACACCCCAGTCACTGGTTGTGAGTCGCCATCTGTCCGAACCATGATAATGAGAAAGCCCACAGGAACTAAACAACCTGCACATGGAAGCAGCACAGTAACAGCAAGAAAATATGATAAAAACATCTGTCAGAGTGATAGAAACCAAAACAAATAACGTCTTCCCTTCATTGAAATTCATATATTTTTAATTATTTTTAAAGTGTGGTGGGAGAAAAGCAAATTTGGCAACATATGCACTCTGCAGGTTGTAAATCCCATCTGTTTGCACCAAGGTAAGCAGAGGTTTTGAAAAGGAAAGGCTCTTTGATTTTACTGCTGCTCCCAGTGTGCCATGTTCTGGTGACAGGAGATATCCTGGTCTCTCTATCCCCAGACTCACATGTGTTCAAGCAGAAATCTCACCCAGCTGCTGCCTCTGACCAAAGAAGCCAAATTCCAATTCAAATGGGCCTGCCATAGGATTTTTCCCTCACATTCATCCACAGGCAGTAAGTAAGTAATGTATTCATAGAGGGCCCCAGCCATTCACAGGGAAATGTAATGTATTCATGCCCACTTTTCTCTCTCTCACCAAATACCAGCTCCTGATTCCAGTGGCGTCTCTGCCAAATATTCCCTATGAGGCTCCTCTGTAAACAGGAAACCCAGCAATAAAAGAGCTCATTACTGGAAGGTAAAACACTGTCTTACCACCTTCCTTAGCCTTTTGAGACATCATCTCACCCTGAACTACCATCTCCAAGTCTGTGTCTGCCCGTTTCTTACCCAGTCCTGTAAACATGGCAGATCCACAGAGATATCTTTCTGTGCTCTGGGAAAATGGAGTAGGTAAAAATCCTTATTTGCACACACTGTGAGAAGTAGCTAAAGAGCTGTTATGTAGCCAATACAGGAGTTACTCCCCTGGACTCCCATTGATAAGTAGGTATGGAGACAGATATAGCTACAGATAGAGGTATAGATATAGACAAAACACTAGATAGATAGACAGGCAGATAAACAACCATTACCCTGTTAATTATTTTTTCTGGTATTTTCAAGCCCTTTTGCATTGAAATTAAATATTATTTGGTGAGTATAGCAGCGAGCTGGCAGTGCTGCAGGAGGTGCTGAGCACCTTGGAGAACAGGAGGTGCTTTGTGCCAGGTCTCACAGACACCATTTGCTTTCCTTTGCAAATCCATGTATTTTATTATTACCCAGCAGCACATTAAATCACATCTCAAATGTAGCTCTTACTTCACCAACAAGAGGACAAGTGAGAACAATGACTTGTAACATTTCAGAGTCTGTCACAGTTACTGCCTAATTAGAGAAACCCACTAGCAAATGTGCATCTGCATGGATCCTGTGACTGTCATCATTTCACATTCTATTAAGGACTTGCTGTGATAGACACTTTACAAAGAAATTTTGTTCAGGCTAATACCAAGCTGGCAATCATGTAATTGGCCAGAAAATAAAATGAGGGGAGGAGGGGGGAAGAGAGAGAGAGGAAGAGGAAAAGAAAAGGAAACCTACCTATTTGGAAAACAAGCTGTGTGCAAAAATCCACAGTATATTGCAGAGAAGATCCTTACCCTCTGACAACTGTGTGTTTACAATGAGTCTGAGTATAATTGCTCTGATGGGCTGTCAAGGAAAAGATTAATTTGGCAAAGATTAGTATTGACTTGCTGTTTATTAAGGCTTTTAAACAGCTGTATCTGGCAACATTCCTATAAGTGCTTGTCATGTCTGAAAATCAGGCTCACACCCGGGTGCTTGCCAGCTGTTGCTAAACAATCTTACCACTTAGAGTATCTTTCTCCAGGCCAAACAGCAAGAGCAAAGTATTGCCAAATCAGTCTCTTTCATCCTGTCACTTTTCAGGGGATCTGAGAGCTCAGCTATCAGTTGATGGCTGAACAGCTGAGCTGATAGCAGCTGCCAGGAGAAGCAGGGTAGTTAGAGAGATGTTACACCATGCCTAGAGGAGGGGTGCTGCTCTTAGTCACCTCACCGACATGGAAAAGCACAGCTTGCAACTGGTGTTATGCGAAAGGGCTTTAAACCCCTTAACGTCTGGGATTCAAGTTGGTTAGGATGCAGAACTCCAGAGCAAGTGGTTCATCCCCTCGGGCTCTGACGGATAAAGCCAACAGGATAGGAGGGTACAGTAGACACCATTAATCTTTATAAAATAACCCAGCATTTTTTTCTATTACTTTTTACCCAGACTGCTGATAAACAAAAGTCATAAAAGCCATGCACACAAAATACCCTGGGTCAGTGGAAACCTGTAAAAGGAAAGATGTCAGCTGTTATTTTTGTTACATTACTTAAAACATTTCAGCTGGCATTGTAGGCTTTAGTAGCAAGCTCAGAAACAAATAATACCAGTGGAAAGAAGGATAAACGGCTGCAGCTAAATGCCAATACAAATAGCCATGTGTTACAATTAAAGTTGATTTGGCCTTTCAAATAGAAGTCTGATTTTCTGGGATTAATCTCGACCTTTTCAAGTTGCATCAGGCTGAAATAAGTTGTCAGAACAGATGTGAATTTTGTTTGCAGAGAGCAATTGTAATCCAGTAACCCTTAGAACATCAGCATTTTCCAGACTGCCGGCCAGCTGAGCAGTGAGGATGCAGACGGCAGACACTGAACACACACAGCAGGCAGAACCAGAGAACTCAGAGCCATGTCCAGAGGCTGGATGTTTAGGTCATAAAATTTCAAAATCAAACCAAAAACTTTTCCTTTTAACTCTGAATTTACCAAACAGCAAGGTGTATACACAACTGCCTGGGGAAAAAAAATAAAGTTAGATCAAGGATGGATATCTTTGTTATCTTTATAAACTGTGTTCTTTAGCTAAATCAAACACAGAAGTAGGTGATCTTTCATGAGCCACTTTTTCACAAAAGGCTGGGCACACATTTTGTAATGCATAAGTCTCTGAAGGCTCCAAGAATCACACATTTCAGATGCTGCTCTAAACTGCTTTCTAAGAAGTTCTGACTTACAGTCTGCCTGGCTCCAATACTTTCAAAAAAATAAAATAGAAAGGAAGACGAAGAAAACCTCTAGTGAACATTCAAGTTTCTAATACTTTGATACATTCAGTCAAAAAATTCCCAGCTTTATGCACAGCATATATGCTGACCTTGGTGCTCCCATAGTGCCAAGTTTCAGTGGAAAGTAAAAAAAGTCCAAAACCTTTCCAATATGGGCTGGGGGTGGGGGCACACAGGGTGCTAGCACAATACTTGTGGCAGCATAAGCCCTTTGGAGACAAAAAGCCTGCAGGCTGCTTTTGTAATTCCAACTTTCTTCACGATGAATCACCTGGATCCATGTTTGTGCCATCAGTACAGTCATATTGTTAAATACTGAAGATGCAAGAAAGATTTTTCCTGCTGTCTATGTAGCACAGCTTAGATAGCAACATGAAGATCCAAAGTTCATTCAAAAACATGTCACCACTTGAATAAATAAGGCTGATGCCCTCATTAGCAGAGGAAGCCTTCATGTTTTGCTGAGAGTTCTAAATAATGAGCTGAGCCTCTCCACTCCACTGGCATACAAGCATGTGCTACATGATTTTGTTAAAGAGTTGAATATGAAAGGAGGTAAGTGATGTGCCCAGGGACAGAGACTAATTTAGACGAAAGGTAGCTGAGATCTGAGAGTTTTGAAAAACAGTCTTCTGCTTTAGTCATAACTAAAGTTCAAAACCTGTGAAGCGGTGCTCAGATCCATGGGGGCAGCTTTAACTTAGGTGAGATTTTACAAATAATAAATGGGGTAAGTTGCCAGGTCTTATTTGTCTTCAGCAGTTTCACTTTTAAGTCATATGTGGACAGCTGAGAGCTATTTTCGAACTTAACTCTAAATTAATTTTAAAAGATTAAAATAAAAAGAGAGAGATGTATGAGTAATCTCTGGTCCTAGGTTCCTGGAATCCTTGATTAAATTATCAAAGCTCATGAGACTGGAATTTTGACTATGTCATTCATATCATTCAAACTGATTTATTTCTCTCTCTCTTTTTTTTTTTTTTTTCCAGAATTTCTGCCTAGAACTCAATGAAGCTTTTTACCTGCCTTTCTACATCAGACCTAACAAAGCACCATACATACACATGTATCTGCCACCAAGAAGACTGATAAGACTCACCAGGAGAGAGTCATGACAGCTGCATGGGACTGTCCCGCATCTGCGTCCGCAGCAGAAGCTGCCCTCTGCAAGCAGGCTGGAAGCAGCCACACAGTGAACTCCTGGCAGGAAAGTCGTGCCTCTGCAGTACATGGCTGGTAGATTTTTCAAGGCTGAGTGTTTCCAAACTCTCAAGGGAGAACTTTTTGAGGACAATTTGACCAAAAGTCAGAAATAGGCTATCCTATCTTCTTGTAGCGTTGTCACCTTCAGACTGGGAAGGAACATAACTCTAGAAGTGGGAACCTTTCCAGAAGAGACCCCCAATACAAGGAAAACATTGACATACTGGAGTGAATCCAGAGGAGTCCATCATGATGGTCAGGAACTGCAACACAGGGCTACGGTGGAGGGCTGAGAATGCTGGAACTGGTCAGTCTCAAGGAGAGGAGTTCCTTCTGCAGTCTGTAACTGCACAGTGGATCTTTGTAGAGAAGACAGACCTCAAATCTTTCTGGAGGCATACATGAAGGGCAAGAGACAACAGACATAAGCTGAAATAAGGAAACTCCTGATTACATATTTGGGAAAAAAAATAATCACCAGGGGAAGGTTGAAAACACTGAAACAGGAGCCCAAAGAGACTGTGGGGTTTCTGTACTTCAAGCTATTCAAAAGTCAACAGGATAGCCCTGAAGAGCCCTTTCTAAGTTGTACCAGCTTTGCCTGTGGGCATTGGATAGACCAGAAAACCTGCAGAGATCCCTTCCAGTCTAGGCTAGTCTGTGATTCAGTTTCACACAAAATCCCCTACATGTGGGATAGAAAGAAAGCTCAGAAGATCATGGTTGTTTGGCATCAAATTGTGAAAGGGAGTGAGAGTTGGTTACTTCCTGTTACACAGCTCGTGCTACAGTAAATTGTGCTATTTTAAACTGAGGTTTTGCAGCCTAGTTTTACATGTACAGAAAAAACAAAAGTGAACGTCATTTGTATCTGAGTTTCCTGTAGAGGTTTATTTAAGGGGGAAAAAAACCTCCCAAGCAAACCATAAACGCTAATCCACTAATCACTTTTCTGAAATGAATTTAGATTGCATTATTGGGAGCACAACTTTTAAGCAAAGACCAGGAGGAGTGTATTGGTTTTGCCAAAGCAAAACTAACTAGTTAAAGCTTGGACTCTGAAGAGCAAGGCCTCAGATAAATGAAGGAAAAGATAGAGTTTTCCTTTTTTATATTTTTTTAACATATAGCATTCAGAATAAGTCTCTGTGGGCTTCAATATGTGACTTTACATTTTAATGCTTTTCCTCTACCAGATGGTTTAGATAAAAACCTATTAGTTTCATTTGTGCAAAATAGTTTCATACAAAAAAATGTCTATTTTTAACATTTTTGCCTGAAAGCTTAGATACAGGGTTTTTTTTAGAAGTGGAGAAGTTTTAACTGGTGTCTAATATTTTAATCATCATTCTTACCATTAAATAAGATTCATATTAGAAAGTGGTTGATGAGCTTCTAAAAGAACTTATGTCAAAAAGTGCATTAAAATTACTTCATAATTTGATTTATGCATCTGTTCATACAACCTTTATGTGTTTGCAATTTTCCATGAGCTTAGTTATGATTATTTCAATGTCTGCAAAAGTAGTGTATATGTTCTGTCAAGCATAATGATGCAAACCCTTAATCTTCCTTTTTTTTATTTTTCTTTTCGTCTTGATGTCATTACTTTGGAGAATACATTCAGTGTGTGAAAACTGGAGGGGTTTCACTACTGGAAACTCTAATTGCCATTACACGCAAAATCCTCTCCAGTTTCTGGAGATAGGAAATTCCCCCTAGCATTGAAATAAAACTTGCTCTGCTTTGCACATGCTGAGGGGAGGTTAGGAGGGCATACCTGAGCCATTTTCAGTGTGTGATGTCTTCCTATATCATTCAAAGAAGTCTTTTGGGACTGAGTGAAGCAGAATATGAGAAACACCAGAATCTGTTCATGGTCATCATGGTTGGTCCAGACCAGACACTACGTCGCATTTTCTCTCATTTCAGCAGGGCTCTCCAGGTGCTCAGGGGTGTCCAGCACCCAGCCATTGGTCCTGTAGAACAATAGGACCTAACAGTTACACCTGATGGAGGCACACTCTTAGGAACCTGATCGTGCTGGCCTCCCTTTGCAGCCAGAGGAGAAGGATCAGTACCTCCATGGGCCATATTACGTAGGAAAAAATTCTCACTCCTTTGCCTAATTATCTAAAACACATGGAGATCTTAAATACCTATGCCTACACTGGGAAATAATTTTGCTGAGTAGGAGTTGATCAGCTGGTTGAAGAAATGCAGGGGACCAAAGCTCTGACAGATCCTCTGCATCAAGTTCAGACATTTCACATAGGACTGAATTTATGGTCTTCCCCTGCACTGCACCTCATCACCTGTAACTTAGCAATCCACGCATCAGCAATTAGGCGGCTGAACTCACATTTAAACCCTGACAGATATTTAGCAAGCTAAATGCCCTAACTGTTAACATAGAGATTTAAAACAAACAAATAAACCTTACATGTGTTTTCCTGGATTGGGCACTTCAGGTACTGTGCCAGAAAAAAATGTTGACAAGTAGCTGTGGGAAAAAGGTGGTAAGGGAGTCAAAAGCAAGAAAAGAAGGAGTAAAAGAAAGGAAAAAAATCCCCATCTGTCTTCAAGATGTGGGTTGGTGTAGTATCACATTCTGTTGGACATTCAGAGAACCTGAGCATGTGTAAATAGAAACCACTCAGAAGAACAAAACTCTCCATGCAATAAAGGGATTTCCAGTCATGAGTATATTGCTTGCAGGGTTTACACCACAGAGGCAATACATTGACAGACCATGACTTCATATATACATCACTGTATTATTATAGCTCTTAGGACGTTCAGGAGGTTGTAATTAGTGAGCATCAGGGTGTATAAGCCCCCTGCATGGTGCTGCCAAGGCTAATCCATGTCAGTGCCTACAGGCAATGGTGGAAAATAAAACATTTCTCTGAACAGCACCAGGAAAATCTAAGCCCTAAGCCAGGCTGAGACAGCCACAAGCCCCTGTGATATGAAACAAAAGCAAACAAAATAATCAATGGGTCAGAAACAGCTGCCAATCCAAGAATTATTTTTATGGCATGCCTCCTGAATCAAGATAAAAATCTATATAGGAAAATAGCAAATGGGAATGTTGTGGTGTTTATTTCCTCACAAAATAAACCAAACAGATATGAGCACATCACTTATACTGAGGGCTGGATGAGACATCTCCACCCCACAGAGATTTTTACACCAGGAATAGGTAACTGTCCCATCTGATGCTCCTCAGTGGACTGTGAGATGTGGATCCATTTGCCAAGGTCAAAAGTTAGCAAACTCCTTTTGTCATTGGTGACCCTCAGCTTTCCATTTGACAGCAGGTAAAGGTTTCAGGGTTTTATTTCCTTTTGGGTCAGTCTGTCCCTTCCTTGGCAGCCCTGCTCCACCATAATGCCTTGGTCCCACTGCCTGGCCTCCCAGACACCCACCCCAGGAGTACAGCAGACACTTAGACTATTGGAGATATCTCTCACAGGCTGGTAGAGTCTAATAAGTGCATTTTGAGGGATTTCCACACCCAAAATGCTGCATCAGCACACCAACACAGCAGCAGGTGGATGGGCAAAGCTACTGAGTTACATCTTCATTTATCATTCTCCTCCAGCATTTTTTTTGTTCTTATCTCCACTGCTCTCGATGCTTGAAGTCAACTGGGTCATCAGCCTTTGGAGTTGGGTCAGCAGCCATTTCCAACTATTTCAGTCACACCTGAAAAATTAACTATTGTGTGCCATGTAAAACTGAGGCAGACTAAGAACCATCCCCATGGCTGGTATTTTAGGGAATTGTATTCCCATTGTACGGAAGATTTTCAGCACATTCCTTTGGGTGAGCAGACCTTCCCCTCCCCCCTGTGCTCCAAGGGAACTCTCATCACAGCAGCAAATAGTCATTACAGTGATTCTGTCATGATGAACATTTATACCAGGGAAATAGCTTCTAAAAGAATAATGTGTATCCAGTTAGAGAAAACAGACCCAAACCATGACCTGTGTGCCCTCAAAAGAGCCATGAGTTGAATTATGATGAACCATTCATGAATAAGCTGCATATCCAGAAACAGCCAGTTCATCTCTCTAAACACCAGGCTCATGGCACATATTTGCAAACAGAAAAACAATGTAACTCATCTTATGAACAATCTTCTGTAACTGATTTGCCTGCATTGGTTACTTTCCAAATGGTTCCTTTTATCTTGTTTGGGGAAAAAAAATTGATCTTGAGATTTTCACGCCCTTTCCAAAATGAATCAGAAGGTGTCCTCTTGAGAGACACATGCAAGTCAAGAAGCCCAAGAAGGTGTTTCTTAAGTAAGACCTCATTCTCTATCATCAAAATTAAAGGGACTTTGCCATTGTTTTGAATACAACTGAATAAAAAAGTAGAAAACCAATATAGGCTGCAGAAATACGTGAGTGAAGCCAAGCACTGAACGGTGTTGAATGAATGCCTTAATTCCATGTTATGCTGTTTTTCAAAAGGGAAACAAATAAAATAGGTTAAGGCACAGAAGCAAACACTTAAAATGAATGAAGTCGTGTTTCAAGAAAGAGACAAAATTCCCTATTGTCCTCAAAACAGAGACTTCCTTCCTTGTCCTTAGACAAGCCAGAGATTTAATTTTCCTCACACAAAGGAGGAGTTCCCAAAGGAATACGCACCCAATTTGCAATATGACATGTGAATGTTCCACCTGCTTTGGGCCATGCAGAGAACCTGCCTCTCTCCAGAGGACACTGCTACAGGAAGATCTCCACGGAGATTTAAAAAGTTACAGCCTGTGATGACTTCTGGACATGAGCAAGTTTGCCCTGAACAGTGATAAAAAAGCTCAGGTAAAAAAAATTTGTATTACACTTCAGCACATCTTTGGGATTCAAAACATATAGCAGCACTGTCAAATAACCTATTCACCAGTTCAGTCTTGGACCCTGATATCTGTGTTTCTTGAGTGGTAGCTCACCTGAGGGGTCTCTCTTGGAATCAGAATCACTGAATAGCTTGCATTTTAAATGTCATCTAGTCCAACTCCCTTGCAATGGGCAGGGACAATTTTTGCTAGATCAGGTTGCTACAGGCCCCATCGTGACCTGATTCCTGCTCAGGGCCCCATCAAGCCTGGCCTTGAATGTTTCCATTCATGGAATGGGATGTCCAACATGGGGTGTCCAACAAATTCCTCATCTGTCAAACAGTCCATCCATCAAATCCACATCTCTCCAATTTAGAGAGAGGGATGTTGTGGGGGACTCTGTCAAAGGCCTTACAAAAGTCCAGGTAGATGACATCTGTAGGTCTTCCCTTGTCCACTGCTGTAGTCACTCCATTATAGAAGGCCACTAGTTTGGTCAGGTGGGACATGTCCTTGCTGAAGTCCAGAAGTTCCTCTTTACTCCAGGCCTAAGGATGGTTTTAAGCCCATTTCCCTACAAAAACCCCTTAGTCCCGTCCTTGAGGTTGAACAGGACCGCACCAACCCCAGCACCATCCGCACAATGACCATCACCCCTAAGGAGCCTGTTCCCATTCCCTATGTTTCCTGATGTTCCAACAGACTCCAAAATCCTCATCTCTTCATGCAAACTGATCTGTGTGTTGTGGCTCTGGCATAGGAGAGGGCCTCTTCTGGAGTTGTATGTACATGTGAGAGGAAAGGAGTTTTCGTTTCAGTTTTGAGTTTGCAAGCTATCTCTCTGAGATAGTAAAAATAATTTTGTAAATGCAATCGCATTTTTTTAAGGTAGGTTGTGCCAAACATAGCGTGCCAACTGAAGGAAACTCCAGAGGGAATAAAATAAAACAGCTAATGGGAGAACACAATGGACAACAGCAAGGCTCAGTATTTGATAGTTTCCCTCTACTAAGTATTATCAGTAGCACTATGTTCAGCCATGTGAATTATTATCCCGAGTCATGCTTCATCTTACAATATGAAAAAGGCCATGTCTCAAAACTGATCAATGTAAATTATGCAGCTTATAAGTAATTTCAAATTTATGTTTTGTTTCATTTTGTGACTCATGGCTGTAGCGAGATCTCAATCTCAAAGCACTGAAGAGTCTGCTATATGCCAAGAAAAAATGCATCAATTCTGCTAGCAGCAAACGGACTGAGGTGGGCAGGGTGCACAGCCAGATCTGGAGATGACTGGGTGGTGAAGAGGTTTGCTACTAAGTGAGATTCCTGTCATTATCCATAGATGTTTGAATAAAAGCAGGAGAGTTCCTACTCTTTGGGGATGAAGAAAGTTATCTGCCAAGACAGGCATGGATGGAATGAGAAGATGATCACTTGTGAGCAGTGACTGTCACTCACTTTGGGGGTAAACCCAGTGGTGTAGTTGTTGCTCGCAGTTGAGTACCATAGGACATACAATCCTGAGTGATACTCTCCAGATGGTCGAGTTCTTTTCAGCCTCTATACCTAGGTCAGGTGGCATTAGCACAGGCCTTTTCTATCCCCTAGCCATGGAGTTTTAGCCCAAAGTCTAAGGCCGGTCTTTTCCAATACAGAATGAGACAGAGAAGCAGATGCACAGTGTCCCACTGTCATGAAGCAAGACATTACCATAATAGCAGCCAGATGGCCAGGCTCTGCCTTTATTATTGGAATTACCATTCATCTCACAGGAGTGCTGAGATTTCCCAGCCAAAATTGGCACTTGACAGACACATGATAAAATGCATCCTTCACCTACAGAGGTTTCCATCTAAAACATCAGGACACACAAAAAGGAAGAAGCAGGTACACAGAGAAGTTAATGGTTGACCAGTGGTTCTAAGCAGAGCAGTGGCAGAGCTGGAGAGCTGGCAGGTGCTGCGCTGCCCTCTGGGCCACACCAATCACCCCACGGCTGCAAGGGCTTACAGCTTCCAGCCTGCTTGACACCTGCACAGGCCCCAGTGTAAAAGCTCTCAATCACTTCCTAGGCATGTGCTGGGATTACTCCTGCTGCGCCACAGTAAATGCTAATGTGGCAATACCTGAGGGCAAAGTGAAGTTTCAACATGTTAAAGACAGATTGTTCCTGGAAACCATCCTATCCTGGCCACCCCTGGATTAAAAATGATGACAAATAAGTTTTTCCAGCATCTCCTTGCTCTGTTACTGATACAAACTGATAGATTTTATCTTTGTCCACTCCCACTAGGGGAAAAATATCTCAATGGTTAGTAAGAGTGTAGAGAAAGATCCACCATCAGATACTACCTGTGCACTGGCTTTGTTTACTGTAAACCCACAAGGAGTCATAAAGGCATAAAAACATGCCTTTTTGTTTTTAATTTTGCTGAGATCAGAAAAATCAGTTTAACAGAAGCAACAAAAACTTACCCACAAAGGTAAAAAGCCCTGGGCAAAAGATAATCATACGGGGGTTTATCAAGGTAGGTCACATTTTTCTCTAAAGTTGAGTAAACACCTCACACTGATAAAATCTTGCAGCCACACTTCATTTGATACGAGAAAGCATCTGTGGGAGGGACGCATCTGCTCATTATCACTCATGGGTATTGTATGGTTCTTATCACCCAGTGCTGTTTTCATATTTACCACAGGCACTACTGTATGTCCAACTTCAACAAGAGAGAATATTGTAGTGATGAGTGACTTGTTTCAAAACGGAAGATAGTTCCAAATAACCTGTTCTGCTTCTGAGAAAAGGGAAAGGAGCAAAATCTGGGCAGTGGTGTCTTCTGTAGGAGTTAAACTGATACCTTGGAGAATAACAGGCTATTTTGAAAGGCCATCCAGCTCCAATGAGTTAGCTATTACTCTGCCTAGCAGTCACTGGAGCTAAAGTGATTCCTTTTTCTCCAGAGAAGAAGACTTACCCCTTTGCCTTACTTTAAAATAAATAAGTGCACCAAAACAATTTTCTATTTCTTTTGAAAAAGCAACTTGGAGCTCAGAAACAAAAAGGAATTCAGGGTGAGAGGCAAAAAGCAGTAGGAATACAGAAAAGAAATATGAAAGGGGAACAAATTGATATGAGGGGTGATGTTATGAGAGAGATTTTGTCCATGCTTTCTTGCAGTGATGCCCTCAATGCTTGTCACCTCTCCCCTCATGCTCTGCTCCCAGACTCAGGTCTATGGTTTGAGTTCTAGTTATCACTCAAAGCCTCCAACATCAGAAAATGAAAAAAAAGGTCACCAAATTCTTTTCAAATCACTTTTCCTACTTTCCCATGAAAAAAGAAATAATCATTGCAGGGCTGAAATAGTCCTCTCAGTGTGAGTTTAATTAATTGAAGCAAGATAGTCCCCAGGAACCGAGTCATAATTCCCATCAAAAACACTGTAGTAAGTAACCCCATAGCTATAGATGAGGGAATTTTTTCATTACTGTTTCAATCTCAACCCTTCAGAAATCCCTTTTGTATTTCAGCCATGACTCAGCTGATTTAGGTACTTTAATTCCTCCTTTCTCCCTTCTTGCTTTCCATATTGTTCTGCATTCTCTAACAATGCAGACACGAAATTCACGCTGTGAAAGATGAGAGGTAATCTCTGATAGCTACTTGAAAGCTCGAGTTCAAAATAATCTTGTGACACAAAGGGCTGCTTCTCCTTGTTCTGTAGATTTATACTCAATACCGGTCACATGCCAAGGAGTTTATCAAGATGTTTATTTCCCCACATATGGCCATCTCAGTGTGCCAGTCTATTGAACTACACTCAAGAGTAGCCATCCACCGCAATTAGGTGACAAATTACATTAAAAAAAAATAAGCAAACACATTACAATGACATGTGAGGATTTCTTCTCCCTAATGCTCTAAGAAGCTTAAGTTCCCAAAACTGTTTGTTTATCCAAAACCTTGTTATCACAGACACTGAGATTTAGGTGGTTCAATCTCTCTCTCTCTCTCTCTCTTTTTTTTTTTTTTAATTGAAAACCCCTAGATTTGGCTGGGGTTAAGGCAGTAAGGCAGAGAGTTTTGAATGTTCAGCACCTTTTGGCTTGCACTCCCTCTGGTGCCTTTCCTGTGCTCAGAGTCCTGCTGTTCCTGACTGGTCCCAGAGGTGCTTTTCTTGCTGCCCTGCAGGAAGGCACTGCCTCTGGCTCGCCACCTCCCTTTCAGCCCCTGCCACAGGCAGCGAGCTGGGCACAGTAAACTCAGGCTGGTCTCAGGAACTTTTTCTCCTCTTTCCTTTCCAGGACTGGTCCACACCCAAGCTTGCCTTGTTAATCATTCTTTAAGCTGCCCTGACCAAAATTACTGCAAATCCTTTAGAATTTGAACCCGAGGAAGAAATTCTCTAAAATCTACTGAGCATCCACTATACTCAACATTTTCTTGTTGAGCTGGTGCCTTTCTTTTTGTCTTTTCTCTGTCCTTGGAGTAAAACAGTACTAAGTGTCCTGCATATACTGACACTGGCTCTACCATAGAGCCCCATGATTGCAGCTGTGCCCCCTCCCCTCCCAGGACTTGCTTCTGCCAACCAAAATTAGTTGCTGCTGGAACTAGCAGAGTTGTGTCCTTTAGGATAGAGCAAACCCTTCATTCAGCTGCTGGCCCTGACCCCAGTGGTACTTTTGAGTTCAAAATAAATGTAAGTTCCCCAAATTAGGACTTTCAGATCTTGTGCTCCCCACCTTCACATGTCCTTTGTCTATAAACTAGACCAGCACCATTCAGAGGGCTTTGTCACAACTCATCTGATTCTGTGTCATTTCAGATGTCTATTAAATCCAAGCAGTTTTAGTAATATTGTGCTGTATTTCCACCACTCAAATTCAAATATACTGAATTATGTTTCCTATAGCTGTTGACCACACAAAAACAGTACAGCATATCAAGATACTACTCATTTAACCAGAAAAAGAGAACACAGAAGAGTTTGTATACGTCCCCTGCAGCCAAGGCATTGCTTCTGTAAGAAATGTAATTTTTGCTTCTTTCAAGTTTTAAATTTTTTTCCTATGCAGATTTTGTAGGTTTGCATTTTATTTCCTGGTTTGGGTTGGATTTTTTTTTAAATTAAAAAAAAAGGTGGAGTTATTTGACTTGAGAAAATTATTGATTCTTTGGACATGAACTCCTAAGTTAAGGGGCATTTTTATGGTGCCCATACTTTCCTTACCTCATGAAAACACTGCCCTTGAAAAATAGAAAACACTTTCTTCCAAGTTTTTTTTGTGTGTGGTTGGACATTTTCAGTCATAAACCCAGAATTTAAACTTAGAATGCATTTTTCAGCATGCTTTTTCTACCTTCTGCTTTTCCTTGAACAGTGACTAATGTGGTCCCTTGCTTACAGTACTAAGTTCCCAAAGAAAGGGGGCAAAATTATGCTTGGGGAAATTTTCCTGTACTTCGCTTCAAAGGGCAAAGTCCAGTTATCACCAACTGATGGTCTCCTAAATGATGGACATCATTTATATCAGGGACTGTGCAGCCTGGTGGGCAGTGCCTTCACTCCATCTGAAAATTTGTCTCTTGGCAGAGTAAAGAAGACTTATCACTCCCCATTGCTAACACTTTGGAGGATAAATCCACAGATCTACCACACAAATCTGTATCTTTATGCTCTTCCAAAATGTAATGCAAGTGAAAAACCAGTCCCCATCCCTGACAGCTACTTATAAACACTTACTGGAAGCACAGGGAAGCAGTTCTCCTACTGACATTCAAAGCCACTTTCAGCACTGGGAAAGCACAGCAGGGGCGTAGCTATTGACACCACTGTTATACACTCAAGGTACCAATGCCTTCTCTCCTAAGGTATTAGTAATTATATTCCTCTGTACTAAAATAATAGTAAGAACTATCAAATCAAATCATAAAGGTAAACAAGGGGCTAATCAGAAAGGAGATTTAGGAGTTACAGTATAATTCCCCCAAAGCCCCCAGTCTAATTAGTGAAGAAGATAAACTGGTTGACAGATTGCACAGCTAGAAAAACATAAAGCAAAGAAGGTTATAATATTTATTATTACTGTATAAGACAGTGATTAGACCCCCAACCTATGTACAGTTCTAATCACCATCCTCTGGAAAGGATAATAGCCAGCCCTGTGAGTCTAGTTTGACAAATTAATCCAAGCCTGATCCAAATAAAGAGATTTGTGTTTTCAATGAAAAATTAACTCCCTGGCTGTGCAGTGGGAACATCATCACATGCACTAATGGCTTTGTTACCGAAAGACAGTGCTGCACCGTGCCTGGGCTCAAGGGTGTGTCACACAGGACATGGTTTGGTGCTGCAGCAAGGGCAAAGAATTAATGTAAAAATTTGTGTGTTTGTGAAGCATTAGTCATCATAGGACACAAAACCTAATCCTAGGATGTAGAGAGTAGTCTACAAAGCATGGGTTGACAAAGCTGGTCATTATCTATTCCATGGCCTTCTTGAAGGACATCTATATATTCCTGAAAAGTTACAGTAAGGAAATTCCTCACACTGAGTATCCCACCCACAGTGTAGAAAAAATCACACAAAACAGATTTCATTACATATTTGTACTATGATGTGGCAACTTGACAGCAACATGAGAAAGAAGCAGCATGAGTAGTAGGTAGATGAGATGTCATGTGGACACCTACGTTTTGGCCATAAAAAGGAAAAGTGCATGGAGGTTGAAGAACTTAGGAAGCTTCAGAAAACTGCTGGAGCAAAAAGCAGAATTGGAGCAAAGAATTTACCCAGCTGAAAAACAGTGGGGAAAAGGAAGGCCTGAATTTTTTTCCATGTAATGAAGCAGGTTTGTCAGTTTGTGTTCTACAAGAGCTCTAAGGATTTCACACGCTTCCATATATTTGAGGAAATGTCACGGCCATTTATTTCAGTGCTGTGGTCAGCATGGCATTCCCTTGCAGAATATTAAAAAATGTTGTCCAGATCGTAGGCTTTACTTTGTTCACCTGAACAGTACAAAAACTACATGCTGATACATCAAGCAAGCACATTTTCTGCTACAGTGCTTTTAATGAGATGTAGAGGAAGACTGAGACTACAAAGCTCAGCAGTTTGCCAAAGTAGGTTCCTACTTTTTATGTGTCTAGACTCCTGAAATGAAAGCCTTCATGTGGAGTTAGGCAGTAAGCACTCAGTGCGATCACAGGGCAAGCTTGGTGTCTCAGAACAGCTTCCACAGCACTCAGCAGCCTGAGAGAATTCAGGCAGTTACGGGGAGTAGCTGAGGACAGAGGTACATCTGCCCATCCCTTGCCCTGTGGCACATGTTTCTGTGCTGCCAGGAGACACTCACTGACTTCCCTGGGTTTTCTCCAAACCGCTCTCTAAAAGCATTCAGGAGGAACCAATTCATCTTCTCAGATGACAGCTGCAGCAACAACCTTCTGTCAAGAGAGCAGAGAAAACCTGAGCTCATTTTCTGCTGTTTCCAAAGAGGACACCAACCCGTTGTTGCACATTGTTCCAAACACAGGACTGAAAGATTTCCCCTAGTAGAAGTGGAGAAGATGACCCTGAAGGAAAGCTCTAAGAAATATTTGTGTAAAGTGTGCAGGTACCTTTGGGATTAGACAGCATTATCACAGTATCTGACAGCCGCGTTAAACTTGGAAATTAGGCTGGACTGTGAATCTAACCTAATTTTCTACCTACATGTAATCTTCCTTTCCAAACTGTGTAAAATTCAGTGTAATCTTCCTCTCTGATTTTCATTCTGAATGCTTTTTGCAGTTTCGGCCAAAGAGCAAAACTTTTTAAGAGATCCCTTTCCAACCTTCTGAGATTAAAGCCTTTACTAAAGCAATGAGGTGTGTTTGCCATTCTTTGTGCCTGTATCTGAGTGATTTAGAGAAGCAACATTATGTTATTGTCTAGTGTCTTTTGAACAGCTGGGCTTTACAACAGTACAGAAAAATAGCTGAGGAGAATTCAGGCTTTTACAATACTATCAACTCAATATTCAGAGAACAGAAATTACAAAAAAATCTCCTTTTATTCCAACAGATAAGTGTTTCCCTGAAATTCATATTTGATGGGACTAGATAACTAGCAGCAAGTTCTTAATCTAAATGCCCAAAACACTATTATGTATGTGCTGTACAAAGATCGTATGTGGTGATAATCAGATCCAGACACTGAGAGAGGAAAACTCTCATAAAACACTTTCTGGAACTAGTAAATGAAGAAAAATACAATGGAAGTAAAAAGATAAAAGTGAGGAGGATTTAAAAGCAGGGTTGGTTTTTTTTTTTCAGAAAGGGTTTGTCCACTGACTCTAAATCATCTCCCACGATATGGTTAGGCTAGGGAAAAGTTATCAGGAAAAATATTTTCGGGTCACAAAGTCTAGCAAGGGCACCTAAGACCCATTGGTGCGCTTAGATAAATATGCAGTGTTTTTCTGTGTATAAGGTTAGTTTGCTGTTAGACTGTCCCAATGAGGCTGCCTCTGGTGCTGCTGACCAAATGGGCCTTGACGTGCTATCCACAGTCCTGCTAAAGAGTTATACTAACGAAAGTCACACAGGCTTACCTTAAGTTGCTTAACTAGACTGAAAGATTATGTAGGGAGAAGATACCACTGTGATCACCTAACCTGCTTTCCTGTCTGTGTGGTACAAGCCTATTTGAAACTACACTACAATGCAGGCGCAGTCCTGAGTGCCGAGCCGTGAGCAGATGGCATAGGAGACGACTCCAGCAATAATTGCTTATCCCATGCAAATATAACAGCTCCTGGCTCTGAGAGGCTCTCTGTGTACAGGAGTACTGAAATGGCTGGTTTTCATCTCCTGCCAAACAGTGAAATAAATACGCTGGATTGGAAGAATCTTGGGGTAGGATTTGACTCAGAGATCAGCATTCAGATATTGACCATTGGGCTTCACACAGCTGGTTCCTGCCTGTAATGAAAAACACTTTAAAGAGCATGTGATCTCAACTTAGATATTTCCAAATGACCTCACCATGGATTTTGGTAAACAATTAGTCTTCAACTACCACGGAATGTGTGTGTCCTCAGCTTCTCAATGCTGGATCTTTTCATGCATCAACATCCAGACCAAAGAACCCTTTATTCTAACCTATTTTCCTCCTGCAGTCAGCTGTAGATTGTGACCAAAGGCATCCTCCTAACTGCTCCTTGTTGAGCCAAACAGGCACAGCTTTTGCATTCTCTCTCTCTCTCTCTCCAAGGTATGTTTACTTGTTCTTCTGTATCTGTCATGACTGTTCCCTGAATGCTCTCCAAATTGCAAACATTTTCCTCAGGCTGCAGAGAAAACATTAACACAGGATTGCAGTAACAGTCAGATTCATGCCAAATGAAGAAGAAATCTATTTTTCCAGCTCTTAAGATCACTCTGTTTACAGTCCAAGGATCACATCAGCACTGCAGCCCAGTGCCATACAATAAGCATTTGTATTGAGCTGAGCTATTTCTTCACTACTTGGTGATTTCATTTGCACAAAGAGGGCTAACTTGAGAGACATTATATGTGACTGTCTGAAAAATAAAATTTGTTTAAAATGAGCAGCTTACCCCTTTCTCTTCATCACTCACCTTTTCCCACAGCGTCCCTGACATCTGCAAACCCAATCAGAAATGCTAGACACATTAAATGGTTCCAGATCTGCTCCCAGTGGGAAGAAATAACTCTGCTCAACATGTTCCCCACTTTTGCAAGGACTAGTTAGTAAGTTTTCTATTCAGTTATATGTGCTATGCTACTTTCTATCATTCCAGCTTTCACCCCTAAGATTGCTCTGAACTCCATCAAAAACTTTTAGAAGTCAAGCACCACTACACTTATCACCCAGCTTCCCTAAATAAACCTATCAGGCTGGTCAGACTGGATCTGTTTTCCATCTGTGCATGTGAATTGATGTTAAATTCATTAGTACCATATTAGCACTTTAAAGGAACCATAGCACAGAACTATATTAGCACTCAGGTTTGCGTAGTCTATGTCAGCTGCTTATTATTTGGACAGGAAGGGGCTGATAGGTCCATAATTACCTAGACTGCTACCTCTTGCCTATTAAAATACAATGGGAACTTTTAAAAATGTCTGATGGAATTTTTTTAGTGCTTCAATACTGACTAAATTTCATGTTCATTGACTTCCTTTGCCAGCTCTTTTAAACTCATTTGTACGGGATGACCAAACTGCTGATTTGAAACCACCTTCTTCCACAGCTGTTCTCTGACATATTCTTCAGTTACAATTGGAGAGTACATATTTGACATTGATATATTCTACACTATATACTGTACATACATATAAATAGAAATGTTTCCCTTCGTTTACAGTACTATAGTACTGTCATAACTTGGCATTTTTGCCTTAATAAATTTCAGAAAGAATCACATTATTCTTTAATTTGTGATCATTTCAGAAATCAACATTTATGATTAATATTTATTACTAGTAATTTCTCCTTTCTCACAAAATATAGAAGGACAATTTTAATCTTTTCTTTAAGTAAGTTTAACTGAGTTAGGCTTTTCTTTTTCACTTGGAAAATGTGGTTTCTAGACTAGTGGATACAATGTCCATAATAATTTGCAATTAATAATTCACATCAATTACTTACTACCACTTTTTTTTACAAATTTTTGGAAATTACTTAATTCTGTATGTCTGGCTTCCTCAAACTGTACATTTACACAGTTGTGCAATATAATAAAGAGGAAATGTGCAATATAACAAAGTATTTGTATCAGTTTATTATTGGAAGGAGCCATGAAGGCAAATAGAAGCATCTTATGTTCAACATAATAAACAAAAGTGGAGCCAGTGCAGCTATGCAAGAGGTGAGTATATTTGTAAGAATATAAATTTGAAAGCAGTTTCTGCGCTCTGACTAGATATTTCTTAATCACTATTAGCTTCAGTGCCAGCAGTTCTGAATAAAGCTGAGCGCTTCTTCAGAATTAAAAATGATCTTCAGTAAAACTCTTCAAAATAACTCCCAAGTCAGTACCAAGACTGTCTATGGGAAGAGGTCACTTAGTCACTACATGATCACACCATTAGTGTCAAAGATCTGCTTGCTGTAAAGAAGGCACTAAGGTTATCACCATTTGTAGTGATCTACCCACAGAATACAGAACTGCAAATGGAAGTACTTGTGAGTGCGACAATAATGACAATGATACGTTTTACAGCTCTTCTCATGTTGTTTATTGACTTCATTTAGTCCAATTTTAATCACATAACCTGCATTTTTAGCTTACATACCTCTTCCTCAATCTGCTTGACATCAGGAGAAGAAAGGTTACTTCTTCCTTTGTGCTATTCAAAGCACAGAAATGAAATTTATTTATGAAATGAAAGTTTATCTGGTTCAACATTTGCAGCTTGGGCAGATGTTTGTGCTTTTTTCTGTGCTTTTGTGTACAGAGGAACAACTTTTTTTTCTTTTTTCCCCCTGATGAAAAGGAGAAAATAGTAAAATTTGTTTTGACAATATTTTTCACATGTACACAAAGAAAATCCCTTTTAAATGCATATATGTGTATATATATATGTGTGCATGTGGATATGGATATGTGTATACATATATAAACACATGTACACAGACACACATAATCCTTGTTCCTCTGTTATAACTTTACACGAAAACAAAGAAAAAAATAAGCAAGTTCTTCTTCAAGTAGATGCTTCAAGATCTACAGCTGACGCCATGGATTCCACAACCATTTACAAACATTTTATCATATTAAAAACAACAGTAAACCATCATAAATGAAACCTGTGCTAACATATTTTATCTGTTGCATTAATGTTTAGATTTTGCATCCAGATGCCTCATGGACTATCAGCTTATAAATGGGATCTCTCTAGAAGATAGGAGAGCAGAGCAGAGAGAAGATATTTAAAACCCATCTGGGTTTTAGGCAACCTATTCTAGTCAACTCTACTTGAACATGGGAGTTTGGCCTAGACAGTCTCCAGAACTGTCTCCTGAGAACCCTGCCTCGCTGAAGGATGAGATGACAAGGAGTCTGCTTGCTGATATGTACAAATGCAGGAAAGAGGAGATGAGGTAAGGTAGTTATTAAGAGTGGAGGGTAGGGATGGCATTCACAGGCTGGAAAAACAATGATCACAGGATAGCATGTAGACTTCCCTGCTCTGCTTGATGCTGGTCCCTGTACTGCTAATTAAAGAAAAGAGACCCTATAGTGGGCTTTATGGTAAGAGTCAGATTTCTGAAATGAAAAAATTTCATGATTTCAATGACCTGTGGGGATGAACCGGATTTAAGTGGTGACAGCAGTGGTGTCATGGAGCTACGAGGGGGAAGGGAGGGCTTGCCAATGGCAACACCCTGTTACATGCAATGGTGCAAGGGGAGGACTCTCCAGAAATGAGACATTAAAATGAAGGAGTGAGAAAAAATGTCCTAACTACTGACTTGTGATTATGATGGTCTAAGGTCTTGGGGTCTGTGAGACCACCTGACAGTTTCAGACAACGCAAGACTTCTCTATAGTGCCTTTTATGGAACAGGTTTGTCATACAGTCTTAAAGTCTGGACTCATGTCTTCAGTATTCACCCACACACTTTGACTTCAGACTGATTGCAGACCTGACATGTTTTTGAATAGGAATGCTTGTATGATGATTTAAGGTAGTGGTTGTAACAGAGCTTATAAAGCTTGTTATTTTCTGTGATTGTCATCATCTTATTCACTAGGTTTTTATGTAGTCTTTTATGGTTATAACTTAAAAAGCAAGCACTGAAATGTAGTGTTATTAATATAAAACTATGACAAGCACCCAGTCTTTCTCCATTCCAAAATATGAGAAGAAGTTATATGATGTAATTAATGGCAGTTAAATGAAGAACAAATTCAAGGAAATATTATTTCATGCAAAGCATGGGATTTACTGCCCCAAGAGACTTTTTGAGTGAAATAGTGAATTGAGTGATTGGATTTTAAAAAGATCTAGATAATTATGTGACCATTAGCATTTATAATTATGCTAAGACAATTAAGTATAATGAAACATCATGCTTCTTGATATAAACACATTACTTATATAAGTCAGGAAGGAATATGTTTTAGGAAATCAGCATTTGACAACTGGATAGGTGTATTTTGATTTTGTCGTGCAGACCTTTTTTTTAAACTTTTACAATCAGACAATGAACACATCTGTAGGCAGAATGACAGATTGAATGGGGCAGCCATCTATTTTACTCTAGAATACTCTATCTCCTCACCAGTTGAAGATAATAAAGTTTCACTGTCTATTTGTGAAACTCTTTATAAATGTTCAAAATTGACTATTCAGAATTGCCACAGAGGAAATCCTATTTGGAGATATGTCAGTAACCTTATCTGCTATATCACCTGCTTGTTGCTTTTTCACAATGAAGAATTTCAGTGATGGACATTGTAGTCTCAGAAGCCAGATGCTTTTCAAAGGAAATGTCATTGATCTAATAGAGGGCAGGCTTTTGGCAGAAGACAAAAAGTTACTGCATGTATATTTTTAACATCGACAAGATTTAAAAGGGTTTTTTTTTTCTTTATAAAAAAGTGCAAATCAGAGGTATGTCACCGCTGTTTATGAGGTTGAAAATCTGTGTTATTTTATTGCCCAGTCTGGTTCTTTTTTATTCATTCATTTGAAATATGACAGTTGCTACATTTTGCTGGTGAATATCTTTGCTTACAAGTTGCATGCCTGATTTATATAACCCTGCACTTTGCGTAGATATTCAGAGTACACAAAGTAAATGTGGTTTGACTGAAATACCATTCTATTTTGGCTGTGTTTTGCGCTTGCTTTCACATAATATTGTCACAAAGAACAAACCTGATATACAGCCTAGGTATTTCCTGCCCATTTTGTTCATTAGGTGATAAGCAGTAACTGTTTTGCAGAGGTTGAAGTACAAATCTATAGTGGTTTGTTGCTCTGAAAGTAGCTGCACTTAAACTACTGAAGAGAAGTTTAAAAATTAGCTGGAAGTCAACAGACATGGCATATACACCTGGTTCAAACAAAGACTTTCTGTGTTGGCAAGTTATGCAATACTTCAGTATGTTGTTTTCCCTGTCTGTTATGTGATAACAGCATTTATTTCAACCACTCTGAAACTGCAAAGATTTCCTAAGCTCCTTGAGATCCACCTGTCAAACGTTCAAAGGATAATGGTTAAGACACTGAGAACTGTGGATACTTCTAGAATTTATTTTAAAAACAACAACAACAACAACAACAACAACAACAACAACAACAATACCCTCCTGCAGCACACCTAGTGCACTTCAGTCACTGACAGGCATTCAGCCTATATGATGAGAATAGAATAAGCCCAAAGTAACACCTTCTGAAATGTATATAATTAAAAGTATTGCAGATCCACTCCTGGATTCATCTGCATATTTGCTAAGGTAGGCATAGCCAAAGGGCTTTTCAAGTTAAAGGACAATCTGTTATTTCAAAAACTAAATAAATGCAAGAACTCTTTTTGCACAAACAAGGTACATAAAATAAGCATCATTATAAAACTTGATAGCTGGAATTTCTGTTTAGAATTTTTTGCCAAGCAGAGGCTGACACAGAACACATTGCTATAAATTGTATATTATGTATATATATATGTGTATATATATGGTGCTGCACAGGGCCAGGAGTTGGACCTGATGATCCTTGTGGGTTCCTTTCCACGCAGCTTATTCTGTGATTCTGTGATTCTGTGATTCTGTGATGATTCTGGGATTTTGTGTATGAGCATAATGAACTGTTCTAAGAGCTGAATGGAAAAGTAACACTCCCATGACAATGGACCACCATAGTAGTTTATTCCGGTAACCAGAGCTAAGGTACCAGTAACTGGACAGAATTCCCTCCTCATTTGCAATGGCTACAGAAGACCAGAGTTCTGATTTCACCTCCCTTGTGTCCTTCAGGAATTGCTCTTATCTAGTGAACAGCCTGCAGCTCTGATAGTTGAGCCTCATATAAGCAATCCCCTACCCAGACTGCAGCCTGAGGAGAGGTTCAGCTACATCTAATTGATGTCATACATGTACTGATGGCGTCAACTTTTGAGAACATTTCTGTGTATATCTGCCTGCATATAGATCTATCAATCTTATACAATGCATAGCACTGTAGTGTCTGTAACTTGTAATACATGAGCAAACATTCAACTCTAATTTCTATGTACTCTTGAAGAAAGAGGAATCTGCAGACATTTTAATAGGTCCAATGATTATTCCCATCAAAGCAGCTAATGGGGCAGAATTCATTGAGATGGACACTCCTTGTTTGTAAGGAAAAAAATCTGTTATTCTGCAGCTATGAAATAGCATTTTCTAGTCCTCATAAAGCTCCTTGGAAGTTTCAGAAAAAGTAACATACTCCTGAAGTATCAACACACAGGATCTTTAAAGACTCATTTCTTGTTAAGCTGTCTCAGCTTCAGCCTGCCAGCTGAGTCAGCCCAGCTTGGGTTATATTTCACTCACTTTTCCAAAATCCACTGCTGCTGAGTCCTGCATTATCCCTGTCTAAAAATTCAGTCCCCCTGTGTCTGAAGGTGAAATTTGGTTTAGCAGCAGGAAAGTGTTAACACAACCGCACTGTGGAGATTAACGTTACAGCAAATCCTCAAAAGAACCAGAAATATCCAACACACTCGAGATATCTATTTTTGATGAAAGCTTCAAGAAAGTAAAAAAAGAATAGCATTTTGTAGTAGGTCAGTTATTAATTTTCTTGGAACACCAACAAGAGCTTGGTAAGAAGCAACATGTCTGCAATACAATTTTTTGCTTTTTATGTAATAAGAAGTTCCATATACCATTTAACTTTCCCTGCTCAAACTACATATTTATTGTTTCAGCTGCTTTGAACTAGCAACTGTGATCTCATTAATGAAAGGTTAGAAACAGTGTTCAGTTTCATTGCAGTTGCTTTAGTATCTACTGCTGCCCCTGGTGAGTTTTATGTGTGAAGTCCCACTTTGCTAATGGTGATTCTGGAAGCATTTTGAGAAGGAATCTGAAAATCTTTTAAAGAACCAGCGACTGTAATCATTCCAGTAATTTGAAGTAATCCCAGTCATTTAAAACAAAATCACCTAAAGTATATACTAGATGTAATAGATATAATGCTGAGAAAGGCAACCTGAACGAAAAGACATAATTTCATAGGGGATTGTCATCTATGATGTCTGCTACACCAACATTTGATCCATATGGTTGAATTAGAACAAAACATTTGTATCTGTCAATTAGTGCTTGGCCCGCATTGGCCACACTTACAGAATTAAGTTCATGCTGTAGAATTACTACCTTCCCTATTTAATATGTCTGATCTACATGAGATACACTGGAAAGGAAAAGATCGTGCAGCAACTGCTAGAAAGCAGCCTAAACAAATGGCTGTGCAAAGTGAAGTGGACTTTCTCACCCAAGGTTTCATGCACATATTTCACAGGTATCTAAACTTCATCAGTCTATGAATACATAGTCATTTGGTTTGAGAATTTTCCCACTTGAGCTTAAATGTTTCTAATACTTCTGTTATTGTAAGAAAGCAAAGCAGCAAAGGGAAAATAAACCTTTTCCCTAAAGCCCCTCACAGAGCTATCATTACTGCTTTAGACACAGCAACAAAACAAACTAAGATGTGTTTGGAACCACTGACTTAAAAACTGCAGTATGTGCACTCGAGTATGGGTGCTAGTCATGCATGTGCCTAATCATGTTAAAACTGAGACCCCACGAGCCGAAGCTCAGGTTCAAATCACAGTTCTCTGAAATGACTTGGACAAAACAGGCTTTTCCTAAGTATCTTCTGGCTCTTCTACATCATATCCTCATATACTGTGTTGGGGAATGAAGAGAAATATGATTAAGGTATTTCAAGCCTGACATGAATATTTTTCCAGTGGAGAGGGTTTTGATTATGTAGCCTTGTGGACTGAATTTGGAATTCGCTTTGGTTCTGTAATTGGGCTTCTAATGCCAGCAAATTCCGGCCTGAACAGCAAAGTAAAAATATATTTCAAGGGAATGACACATCTGTGGTACAGTAAAACCATTAGTCTACTGAATGCCTGTTTTGAATTACATCAAATCACCTGAAGACCATATGGCAAATGGAAATTTTTTAAGTTAACATTTACTGCCCTGTACAGGATTAAGAAAGATTTTTTTTTTTTTTTTTTTTAGCTAAACCTATATATGTAAACTCACTTGCTTTCAAGTTTTTGTAGTCAATAACTGAAGGCCAAATGCAATCTGCTAGGAATGCACAATCTGCTATGAATGTTTAATCTGCAAAACAGTGAGCCACCTTGCAGTGGACAAGCATGTCTGCGTTTTTTAAAATCCAGTGAATAAAGGACCAGTCACCTAATCCTTAGACAGTATCACTGATTCTTCTCAAATTCACTGGAGGAATCAGGACCAAGACTCACGTGCCTAACTTTAGGAGCTAATATTTAAAAAAACTGACCTATTTATCTATCCCCAAGAGGAGAAAGTGTATTAGGAAGTTTAATTTCCCTGTGCACTTTTCCATGTACATTCCATGCTGTTTGTGGGTTGCAGATGGAGAGAGCAGACAGCAGTCCTAAGAAAGTTTTTGTGCAATGTGGCAGAAGATCTCAAATAAAATGTCAAACAGAATTTCGTCATTTTCTAAGCACATTTACACATATACATGTAGCAAGTAGCCAAATTATTGCCCAAACCAGTTGTCTAACAGATCTAGTGAGCCTTTACCTTTGTCCTTGTACTGACAAAATGTGACTTTCACTCTGTATTGATGTCAACACCATTTCATCTAAATTATACCATTTCGATCAGGTCCATAGTTTCATATTGATTCCCAATTCCTAAGAAAATCTAACCCTTTTAGACTAGAATGTCCATCACAATGGAAACTAATTTAAAGGCCATTCTGAATACATATTTCTCATTGCTGGGATGTTTTTTGTCTCTCCAGGCCCAGGATTTGTAATGTTTTTCCAGCTATGCTTGAAGAGGATTTTCTGTAGTGGGTCTTGAGCTTTCTGTCTCAAGAATATTTACTCTCAATAACTGAACATGAATATTTAGAACTTGTAAAGCACAGATCAGCACTAAATACACATTTAATGCAATAAGCATTGTGTGAGCATAGCTGAGTAATGACTACCTGGACTTAAATGTGCTCCTACCTAATGTTTTCAAAAATAGCCATGTCTCAGTTGGAAGATGCTTTTCCTGGGGTTTTTTGCCTTTCTAACTTACATAAGAAAGAAAGAACACTGGTCTCTTAGAGGTACCACCTAGTTTATTATTCATATTCTTAATTCATCCCAGTGAGAAAAAAAGAAACCTCTCTAGATGGAAAAGTTTGCATTATGCATTCTGTCCAATAAAACATGGAGTTTTATTATTGTTGGGTTCTGGTTTGCTAGGCAGAATACAGCATATCAATGAGACACGTTTGTTAAAAATTTAGGACTTTATTTTAAAAGGCATATTTTTTAAAATAATTACTGTATTGAAAAACGCATGCCAGATTTATACTTTGACACCATGGCTTATTTTTATGTCTTTACATTAATGTGCTTACCTAAACCATGTGTAGGATCAGGGCCTTTCCTATGTTTGTACCTGCTATGTTCTGGCAGGTGGCATTTCAGTTCACAGAAATGTTACTTGGCAACACTAACATCCATTGTTTGTCCCTGATACGGCAGTGGCTGTGACTGTGGCTGAACTGCCAAATAATACCTGTTCAGGGACCATTCTCCAGCTCTGAAGTGAGGTGGCCTGGCCTGATCCTGTCTACACCAGGTTTCTCCTGTCCTTCAGGTCTCCTTCGGGCCAATGTGGTACCTCTGAGGCCCTAATATACGGTTGTCATTGTATTTGTGTGTGCTCACACTGTTCACAGTAAGACAGAAGGGCACTGCAGCTTACCAAAACAATGCTTTTGCTGCATGAAAATAAAATTAGGGTTGCACAGTTTGGGTTTGCTATGCGGATATGTTTGAGGTAAAAAAGCTGCTAGCATGGTTTGGGAGAACTGTGGAGGGAGGAGGCTGAGGGTGGAGGGAGCCAAGTTGTGTCACTCTTGTTCACACTGCCCTTTTGGGAATGGTCTTTAATGACTCCAAACCCCAAATCTGACTCCGGTCTTATGGCAGAGCATGCCAGCTGGCACAGGACAAAATCATTACTCAGCAGGCTACTGAGCAATCATGCAGTGTGGCTGAGCAGAGTGTGAGTTTCTCCATGACTCCTGCTATGAGGCTGGGTAGGTGTGTGTTACACATTTCCATGGCTTCCAATGGTTCAGAAGCACAGCATTTGGGTGTGTGCATTTATCTGGGTGAGTACATCATCTGGTCAGTTTTCCAAATGAAGCCATTAATTTTGATCTAATTATTCCTGATTTCCACTGGTGACTGAAAGTCAAAACTTCCATTTTGTCATGTTTAACCCATGATAATTGGAAAGCCACACCTATTTTCAGCTCTGAATTCTGGGGCTCTGCTTGGTCTCATAGACTTGCCCAATCTGTGATTCATGGTCTGGCAAGTCAGTTCATTTTACCTGTATAACATTTGCTAGGATATACTTGAGTTTCCATCCCTGGAGTTATTTAAAAGGCTTGTAGATAGCACACTCAAGGACATGGTTTAGTGGTGGTGGGCTTGCCAGTGTTAGGTTACATGGTTGCACTCAATGATCTTAAGAGTCCATTCCAACCTAAATGAATCTGATTCTACAATCTTTAGAGAGGCTCTGTGCTTGTCTGCCCTCCACCATGGTCTCCTCCAGGACCCCACAGCCTCCCAGGCCCCTTGTACGAGGGCCTGCAGGGCACAGGGGTCCTCGACAGGCATAGAAGCTGCAAAGGCTTCCTTTGGAGAGAGGATGGTCGTCATCAAGGTACTGCACCAGCAATGCACACAACTATAATTGCAGTTCTTTGTTAAAGACTAAGTCTTTCCAAAATTTCACACATTATTCAGGAATGAAATTGAGAGATTAAAAGGAGCATGAGCAGTTAGTAACAAGGGGAAAGAAAGTCTTTGCTCCTTTTACAACACTTAAGTCCTAAGAGAAGCCAGTTAAATTAAGTCTGATTTCTTGAGCAGATCGTCACACACACAGCTGTCAATTTGGGGTAAAGGAATGCACTTGATTTGAACTCCATAGCCTTCTTTATTTTAATTCGGGGTTTTTTGTTTTTTTTTTTTAATTCTATTAATTTTTTTTTTTGAAATCACAACATTTCTGTTTCTTTCAGGGAACAATATTAGCACTTTCCAGTGGCCAAAAATAATATGTCTTAATTCCACTGGATTTTAACCAAAGACTGCATAGACCTGTGGATAAAAAGTCTGCTTTATACTTCAAAGTAGAAAGGTCAGATTCAGCAGGTACTTGTAGATTTATTTTAAATTTTAATGGGCCAGATTCTCAGTTTGTGTAAATCAGAAGAACTCCACTGATGTTAAGGGAATTATGCCAAGCTGCATTAGCTTAGTATCTGGCCTCACAACATTTTTTCGCTTTGTATTGAACTCAGCCTTCAGTACTCACGTACTAATAATTTGTCTGTAGTCTGTAACTTCATGCTTTTTTTTTTATTATTATTATAATTAAAAATATAGCCTGTGAATTTTTGAAAATTAGTAGGCTCTGTGAAGGGAAGGTTCATCTTTTCATTTGTACATTCTCCAAACAGGATGTCCTATACCTAAAACTGTTTGCAAGGAAGAGGTAGTTAGGCTATAGATCTGTCAGATGTATATATCTTAGCATGTATGTGTGTATGTAATTATAAGAAAGAAGACAGAACTGAATGCAGCAGAGCTATGGGTCTGCCCTGTTAGGTAGCTAATGGCTGATCAGGGTTAAAAGGGATAAACAGTGGAGTGAGTGGACATGGGAGGCCTTCCTAGGAGCTTCCAGGAATGTTTCTGGTTGAGTCACAGTCATTTTATCTGACTTTTATCCAACTCTGCATTTTATCCGACTTTATTCAGGTAGAATCCAAATTGTTTGAATAGGCATCACGAGGTTGCATGAAGACACAGGCAAGGCAGCAGTGCCCATGCCATTCAGGCAGCGCACTCACCCCTCAACCAGGCAGACCTACTGAGTTTCCCTGTGTCTGTCCTCCTGAAAGTCCCTCTAGCAGCTCTTTCACTGAATGCTAGATTTTTGATTAAAAATTTTTACAGACTGATTAAGTTTAAAATGTTTTTAAAACCCTTTAGAAATTTATAGGAGCAAAGCCAACTCAATCTATTGCTGCATGAAAAAAAGATGATTTGAAAAATAGCAACATAAGGAGAGGGCAGTTTCTAAGCCACATACATACAACCATAATCAAACTTTCACATAATTAAAATTATGATCATTTTTTACCATGCCTATAAAAAATTAGGATTTGTGCTATGTGATTCCAGCACATGTATACAGAGCACAAAAGACTAAGAAATGTACTAGTGAAAAACTTATATGACAGTGTGTGATATTGAAAGGACAGTTTCTTGAGCTTTTCCTCATTTCTCTTCTTTGCTTCTCCGGCAGCAAGCTTGCAAACTCATATTTGAGATCCTATGATTTTATTTATCATGTAAAAATAGACATGTATCTAAAAACTACACATTCATCTACTATTTTTGAGAAGATTTTAATATATATTTCTATACTTTCATATAAAGTTCAAATACTATTTGACTGGTACTGCATAGAACAGGGTGACTTTTCACATGGCTTATATTAGCTTAGCTCACATGTATCCAACTTTCTGAACAGATTCATTTGTTGTAGTTGGATTAAATTTAGTGCAGATAGCCATGAAAACAAGGTATTTTTTAAGCCAAGAAAGCCAAATTTGTCCTCATTTACCTCCTGTGGAAAGCCATTAACTTTCATGAGCAGAAAGGAGAGCTGAAATTGGCTTTGCATACTGTGGAAATTGCTTCAATGCTTTGCAACTCCTTTCCTTAAGCTTATCATGGTTAAGGGTACATGAGATGACAAATGCAACCAAAATTCTGACAATGGATTCACTGGCTAGAAAGTTGAAAATCTTCCATTTAATTGAAATCTTTATAAAGTCCAAAAAACTCCCAGAAAATATCATATTTATTTAGCTCAGTTGGTTAGAGCATGGTGCTAATAACACGAAGGTTGTTGGTTTAGCCCCTGTATCAGCCATTCGCTTCAGAGTTTGACTTGATGATCTCTGTGGGCCCCCTTTCAACTCAGAATAACCTGTGATTTGTGATCTATTTCTCAACAGTTGCAGAATCACTGAAGATAGAAACTTATGAGTATATGAGAAAGTGAAGTTCATCATGGCCTTATCTCTGCAGCAGTTAAACCACAACACGATGAAAAGATCTGCAGATAAATGCTCCACTGCTCCAGAAGTGGTGAAATCATGGACTTTCTCCCCTTCAAGACGAGTACCATCCAAGTTTCCCATATTGCACATAGATGAAAATGTAACAGGTAGTAAGAATGGGAACACATAGCACAGATTTTGATTGTCTAGAGCTTAATGATGGTGCTGATAGGGTTGAGTGTGGATAAGAATCAGAGAGAAGTCCAACAAGGCAGATATCCTAGTGGGACTGTTACAGACAAGCTAATGATGAAGAGGCAGAAGAAATATTCTATAAGCAGCTGAGAGAAGTCTCACAATCGCTAGTCCTTGTTCTCATGGGGAAATTCAACTTACCAGATAGCTGCTGGTAATACAACACAGCAGAGACTAAACAGTCCAGAAGGTCCTGGAGCGTGTGGAAGAAAAGTTCCTGACAGAGCTGGTGAGGGAGCCACCTAGGGAATGCACTCACTGGACCTATAGTTTGTGTACACAGAAGGGCTGTTGGGTGATTTGATGGTTGGAGGCCATCTGGGGCAAAGCTATCACAAGTTTTCAGCTCTCAAAGTAAGGGAAGTGGCCAGCAGAAGTGCCACCTTGGACTTCCAGAAGGCAGACTTTGGCCTGTGTAGGAGACTGTTTGAAGGGCAGTCCTGAAGGGCAAAGAAGCCCAGGAAGGCTAGACATTCTTCAAGAAGGAAATCTTAAAGGTTCAGGAGCAGGCTGTCTTCATGTGCCAAAAGACAAGATGGTGGGGAAGGAGACCAGCCTGACTGGACAGAGAGCTTTGGCTGGAACTGTGGAAAAAAATCAGAGTCTATGACCTTTGGAAGAAGGGGCAGGCAACTCAGGAGGACTACAAGGATGTTATGAGGTTCTGCAGGGAGAAAATCAGAAGGGCCAAAGTCTAGGTAGAACTTAAGTTGGAGATTTTGAAATGCAAGTAACTTCCTGTTAAATAGGAATTAAAGACATCGAGAGAAAAAGCATTATCAGGAGAAAATATGTTCTTTGATCCAACAAAAGCATTTTGGGTTGCTAATCTGTGAAAATTTTTTAAAAGTGTGGTTTTCTTTCCTTTGTAGAAGAAGAAAATGTTGAAAGATTAAAACTTCTGACAATTAAATTAGTGTAGCTCCCTTGCTACACTATTAGACCCTGAAAAGTTCCCCCAAAAGATCCATTTAACTGAGGATTTCTCAGATTTCAGTACAAATAAATACAATATAGACATTTTGCTGGACAGTCTGTGAGGAGATGCCTTTATTGGGAGACACAGTCGACCTGCAATCCCTTCTTCACACATGTAGCACAGCAGAGGCTTCTTATTACATGACTGAGACCATCAAAGCAAAGTTCTCCCTGCTTCACTTCTAATTCACACAATAAACCAAACATTTAGCCTTGAAATATTGGCAATTTCCTCAAAGACATTGAGATATGGAAAATTTGAGGATGTCCACATGTTCTGCCTCATGTAGGTGGTCGCCTTATGGCCACAGACTTTGGTGGAAATGCCACTGTCCAAAGTGCAGATATTTCTCTCAGATTTTACACTGGGAGGCTTGGTTTGGTCTTTGGTGTATTACATTGGAAAACTGACTTTTGTTCTGCTCAGAAAAGCTACATGTTCCATTTCATCGTGGTATTTGTAGTATGTCATGAACTTTAACAAGACAGACGGAACACAGTCAGCCAGATTTCACTACTGCTTCTTGGGTTTATGTTTGTTTATTTTCAATCTCCATTGTGTCTGAAATCTGCCCTCAACAAAACAAAGCACTTTGATCAGGCCAAGCCTTAAAAAAAAAAAGTACACTGGCACAGAAATATTTTTATATTATTGGTGATTAATATGTATACAGTGTTAGTTTAGTGCCATCAAGTGACCAAAAATATGAAAGCGCACTCCTATTTTTTTCAAGTTTTTTTTGTTTGTTTGTTTTGGGGTTTCTTGGGG
>VZTE01006457.1:346219-425332 GCA_013397775.1 Eulacestoma nigropectus | reverse complement strand
TGGTGTGGTGGTTTGTTTTTTTTGTTTTTGTTTTTTGGGGGGTTTGGGGGTTTTTTTCTTTGTTTGGTTTGGTTTTTTTGTTTTGGT
The DNA here is from genome assembly GCA_013397775.1 of Eulacestoma nigropectus. Taxonomy (NCBI): domain Eukaryota; kingdom Metazoa; phylum Chordata; class Aves; order Passeriformes; genus Eulacestoma; species Eulacestoma nigropectus. The sequence goes on along the minus strand of VZTE01006457.1, from coordinate 425,245 downwards.
GTTTTTTGGGTTTTTTTTTTTTAAATCTAAAGAAAGCTGATATGTTATCCTTTTGAGATAAGCACAGGAAAATAGCTTCACCGGCAGTTTACCATCTACATCTAGGACATTTCAAGAATGAAATTTTCAAGTAAGAATTCCAAAGTTAGCTTCAAAATTTCTTCCACATCTTTTCCAATTTATTTGATACATCAAGCTCTCCTCTGTTTTCACAGTTTATGAGGTTTGAAGTACTTGACTCACCTCTGGCTGAAATCTTTGCTCTGAGATTTGCTGAGAGAACTCAACAGGAGATCTCTCCAAGGTGAAAACTTGTAACAATTTTTATTGTGTAGTGGTATCCAAAGGCTTGGATAGAGGGTTTTTTAATGAAGGACATCATAAACTGTGTGTATAAATCTTTATTTTCTTTTCTGAAATGCAGTAGCTATCTCTGTCAAAAACAAGAATCTTAAATGAAGTGGATGCACCAAGAAAAAATGTTTAGGTTTTAATATGTCCACTTATGATATGAACAAACTTTGCATAAACAAGCACAAGTAATGTAAGCTTCTAAGAAAATATTTCTGGAAATTATTTTTCCAGATTTTGTCGGTCTAAAATATATGTAAATTTCATTTCTAAATTTCAAACACTCATTAACGTAGTAGATGAATACATATTAAGTTTCTGATTTATTAGGCTGGAACCAACCTCAGAAGAGGCTGAGTGAGTCTGTTTTCTGTCTGTCTCTGTCACACTGATTTCCCACCAGGAGACAGAAATGTGTATCAGTCACCAGGTCACTTAAGCCCTAGAACTGGCAGAAAAACAATACAAACACTTCATTAAACATACTAGAAAGTGAAGGGAGAAGTTGGGAGAGCTTCCACAGACAGGACAGTAAATAGAAGTGTTTTAAAAGTCCCAGGTCATGCCTTGGTGTGCAATAAACAAGCTTCAAGGTTACTGGTCTGTCAGGGCCTGCTGTGGTTGAGAGCACAGTGAAACATCACTACAAATCATATTTGCTACCTGGTAGTCCCAACAGCAGAAATAACACCACAGGTGATTTTGTAAAAGTATTCTCTTAATAGTTTGCTGCATCTCTTCCTCTACAAACTAATTCCTGTATCATCTGTAGACAGCTGGCACTCATGGTGACAGCTTCTGCTGAAATATAAGGAAGAACAAACCTTTGTGGTGTTGCTATTTCACAAGAGCCTGTGGTTTACAGTTAGGTCTATTTTGTGAAAAAGCCTGCAAGAATTGAAAGCTCTGCACACATCCCCTAGCTTTTAAAGTGGTTTCATGTGTTCGGTGGCCGGGTCTCAAGTGCACTGAGAGCTATGTAATGTGTATTCATATATTTAGACACTGCAGCATATTTAAATGTGTGATAACTTCCTGTCTATTCATTGTACTTCCTCATGGTTTGTTTCTAACTTTCCTATGAAGACATAAAAATTTATAAGTTAAAAACTATTTATTTCTTAATAAAGTTTCTAAATGTCTCTAGAAAAAGGAGGGAGAGAAAAAAGTTGTTCAATACATGGAGTCATGTGACAGTGACAAGAGCACAGAGAACAGCACAGACCAGAGAAACACCTGCACCGGTTGTAAAGATAGATGCATTTGCTGGCAAAAATTGAAAAACATTTTTTAAAAGAAAAAATCCTTTAAACATCACTCCTAAATGACAAGCTTTCAAACTGTGGAAAGGTTTTGGTACTGCTGTAGTGATTGATTGAGAAGTACCAGTCAGAGAAGAGGAAAACTTGAATGTCAATCAAATTCTGTCAGTAATTGACTAGTAGAATCTTACCCTGTCCATCACAACATTTCCTTTTAGTAATGGCATTTGCTATTATATGTTAAGTGATGCTCTCATCACTTAACTTAGACTTTTGTAATCTTGCTGGTTTCCTTGACTTTCTTATCATCCAGGTGCCATCATTAGTGACTAATGTAGCTCTACTGCTGTAATGGATTTAATGTCATGGACCACAATATCCTGCCACATATTATACAAATGCAACCAAGAGATGCTCCTCTTCCCAAAGAATTAGCTTTCTTCTTACATAAAGACATAACAAATCCTTACAGACAGATGAAGGAAAATAAACAGAGTCAAAACCATCCAACACACAGGTACAACTGGCTAAAAGAATGCAGCCACTTGTTGGACATAGATATGGTGATCCATATAGCAATGAAAAACCGTACTTTTGTCTTTTTTTCTTCTGTTCCTGTCTTCCCACCACAGCTCATTGCTTAAGTCGTCAACCAGAATGCTGTATCCTTTAATGCCTGACCATTATAGATGCTGAGCATACATGCTTCCTTTGAAGCATGGATTTTAGGTTCAAAATCTCAGAAGAAGAGTAGGTGCCTTTTGCTTTAGACTTCTAAAAATTCTTGGGTACTTGAAGTATCTCTTTGCAACATGTGAAGTCTTTAATCTTTACCATTCAAGAGCGACAAGCCAAATACTGCTTCATTGTCTAAACCGTCTTTCCAATATCCTTTTAAAAGAAGTGATCTGGTAACTTGAAGTTGAACTTCTTCCATTAATGGTCTTTCACTTTAGGAATTTCAAAAAAATGTAAGTATCAGAAGGCATAAGCATGAGGAGCTGTTCAATTTATTTTCTGCATAGTGCTGAGTGATGTAGTCCTAAGCAGTTTCTCACACCCTATTCTGTTCCAATTCTTTGAACAGAAGGCTATTGAAGTCAAGCTATTATACTGAGACAGCAATATCAAATACTGAATTTTTCTCTTTCATATCACACCAAGTGGGAATTCTAAATGTGATCCTGTAAAAATCACCATATGCTTATGAGTTCTGAGCAGAAGCTCTAGCTTGGTTTTGGAAATTTTTCAGAACACACAATACCCCAGAATTTCACCTCTGCTCCTCTTAAAATGCAAAAGACTGCTTTTCCTCTCTCCTTCGAACCAGTCAGCTGATAGCAGATATGTTTCCACCACAATTAAAAGCACAACTTACAAAACAGCTATAAGAGCAGTGTGCTTCATGTCCAGGGAACTTTTCCCTCCACAATGCTGCCTGGTGTCCAGCCTCTCCAGGAATGTCTGATCACTATGAGATCAACATGGTCACAGAGATTTTGAAATGCTTAAAATGTGCTACAAGTTACTCCTGCATGTGTGTGAATATGGCAAGGGGTAAGTTTAATCTTTAGGGCAAATTTGGGGTTGCTGTTAACAAATACTGTAACATAATCCATGACTTTTCTTTGAAAAGCACATCCTGCAGCACATGGCTCATTTTACTCAGCTGTACTTACCTTAAAATTGAATGTCTAATTTAAGACAGTCATCCGGACTCTCTCCAGAGTGAACAGAGATCCTATAGGAAGCAATCCATTCTCCTTAGGTGTGATGTCCAAGGTAAGAATGGTGAATCACCCACCTCTCTCCATGATCCACAGTGGAAGCATGGAAGACTATCTTAGACTAGAGGCTTAACTTGCATATTTGGCTAAATTTAGATGAGAAGAATCCATTCTTAGTGCCTCATGTGCAATTATTTCCTGAAGAAATTCTGTTCTAAACAACTGCTCTTAATAGAAAAGTTGTTTGTATTCATTACTTCTCCAGCTGCTATAAAAAAAACATATATATAACTCTATTGACTGCTGACAAAGAAAGCATTTTCCACTTTAGAAAAATTCTAGTCTTACATTCAGAAATAGTCATAGGACTTCGCTATTATACATCATACAAAGCATGCCAAATTTTCTAGATAGGAATGAAGAGGGAAAGGCCTTTATGCATTTGTTGTATGTTCTTCAATATAGGAAAAACAGTTTAATTTGTTTATGCAGGCCTTACCTGCGCTGATCTTGTATCTCCCCAGTTGCTCACACTGTCTTAGCTTTTAGAAGGACTTATGACAACATAGGCTTGCTCTTTATCTTTTCTGTTTTAGGGAAAGCAGGATAAAGTCATCCAATAGATGAGAATGTATGTCAAAGAAATAATATGTTTGTATGCATGTCTCAAAATTAATCTAAATTATGCATTTGTTTTACTGATATAAAATGGAAGCATGAATATTATTCTGTCACAACTCTTCTTTGCAGCAAGAATGCTGTTGGACACAGAGCTGAAGTAGTTACTAAACAAATGGCCTAACATACCTGGGACTGTTACCTATGCAAAAAATACTGGCATTTAAAATATCCTTCGCTGAAACATTTTAAGAGTTTTAAAGGCCAACTACTTAAGCAAATTAAACAATTTAGTTCTGCATCTCTATTCTTCTGCTTTCTTTTCCCTCCCCTACATCCAAGATAAACACCCTCTGCCAGAACACTGAACCCATTGGCCAAAAAAAGGGAGACCAGTGATTTTACCATTTACAGAGTGGGATTTAAACTTCCTTTGGAATTTTATACACATATACTCTTAGACATCTAGTCACGTGCAATTGCTCAGGAGCAAAGGAATAAAACAATCTATTCATCAGCTAACTAATGTTCTGCCAACAAATTAAATGTGCCTATACAAAAATAGAGAAAACCCAGTGACACTACAAGTTACTTTTTAAATTTACATTTAAGTGATATGTTATGGTGATGGACAAAATGGAAACTGGTATTTAGTCTGTGTTGTTTATTAAATACTATGTTTGCATAGAGTATCTGTCCTTAATAATGCTTCCTTCTCCCCTGAGACTTTTTAGGTTTTCTCTCACCACAACTATCCATGTTTATTTTCATTACTATGATATAAAATACAGCTCCATTGTCCTGCGGACTATACTTAACAAGCTTACTAAAAGGCTTTTCCTTAAAACACCAGCTATACTGAAAAATGACTCAAGGGCTCATCCATTTTTCAAATCAACATTTGTGGTACCACATTTAGCAGCTCTACAGCAGAGCAGAGTGACTCATGCATCTAATGACATGAAGTATGTATGGGTGTTGGAGGGGAGCCAAGTCATCAGCTCCATAAAGTAGCTGGAACAGTGAAGGGGTATGGGAGTATCTTACTTGATGAACACATTCGGCTGTTTTTTCCATATAGTTCACATATGTTCTAAATCTGTTTTAATAACGTAAATATATTCTTTTCTGTTACAAATTTGTCTCTGATCTTTAAAATTTACATGCCTTTGAAGAGACTAAATTAGTATTATTTTATTTCCCAGCAGTGCAGATATATAAAAGTGTACCAGGTTATTTCTGGATTACCATGCACTCTGTCCTATTTTATGAGCCCTCTTCAGGATGCTTCCAAAATGATGTGCAGGGATCTGTATATGCAGTGTGTACCAAACCAGTGGCTGAAAATCCAGCTTTCAAATTCTACAGATTAACCCATGAAAAAGAGCTGTTAGTAATGTTAGCAAAGGAGTACAGAGACCTAAAGGAGATGTAATCTTTCAAGGAGTACTAAAACCAAAACAATTTATAATCAACTATTGTATTTCAGAATGGGTGTGGTTCAGAGGGATTTCACTGGAAACATGAATTTTACATAAAATCTTCAATTTAAATTGACACGTAAAATAATTGTACAAGTTTCTCTCATCCCTGCCTTTACAATTTGACTTATAGAACATCTTTAAATGTTGACACTTTAAATCTGCCTCTAGGATTACTTCTTTCTCCAGGGAAAATGGTAAATCATACATTTGTTTATTGATAAAAATTGGTTTAATTAAAATTGATTTTAGATCAAACACACTGTGTACAAATATAAATTGACTTACAACTAGCTCAAAAAAGCTTAGCAGAAATATGATTACAAACTAGTTTAAATGTGTTCAGAAGTGAGCTTGCAATTCTACGATCAAGGTAAATTTTACATGATTATTTTTAAACTAGTGGAGTTTCTTCATGTACCTCCAGGTCATCACTCAGATCAGGACAACAGGTAAGCCATGGCACAACTAATTGTTGTTGATTCTGCTGTCATTACTGTGGTAAAAGCAAGATGTACCAGTTAAGGATCTATATTATTCTTAGCTCTGAGTACACATACAGTGAAAAGACAGTGTGTGTCACAGAAGACTCGGGCCAGTGTTTGCCTTGCAGAACTTAGTCTGTCCTAAACTTTTCCCTGAAAGCAAAACTATTCATTCATCTCTTTCAAAAAATGTTTTCTTTACAAAAATGCAAATTTATATTAACTAGTTTAAATGTCATTGTAATGAGATGTAACAATGTTGGTTTTTTCCTCATGAAAAAAATGTGTTTCTGTTTTCTGACTAGTTCTACTAACAATTAGCTAAAGTACTCTTTGCAAGTTTTGCCTTTGGTTAATGTGTCATAGGTTGGCTATTGACATATCTTTCATATATAAATACATTATTGGACGAATCCTTGAACTACACACTCAGGAGTCTTTTATACTCTTAACAGGAACTTCACCACTGACTACAACAGTTGAGGTTAAGCCTACTATGAACATGCTTAAAAATGCCCGATAGAATAGAATGGATTGACAAGAAGCACTTGAGCATTGTATTTAATGAAGCTTTTTAGATAAATAAAAGACAAAGCTTTAGTGGTTAAATATCATTGGGAATATCTGCCAGAAACAAAAAATGAAAAAAAAAAAAGAAAACCAACTTGGAATATTTGAAGTCAAATGCCAAGGATCCAGTGAACCCATGGAAAAAATACAGGTTTAGTAGCCTCCCAGAGATATGGTAGCACACGAGTGATAGCCATACATAAGAATGCTACAGTAAACGGGCACAGTAAATCAGGGGATGATGATTCAACGTGTATTGAAACCAGGAAGAGACAAAAGATCCTGTTCTTGGTGAAAATTAAAAGGAGGAAGCAAAATTATGTTATGATTGGGGTCTATTTTTCATAATAGACTACAGCTGTATTCAAAAGGAGGAAGTTGGTGATTTTTCTGATTTATTCTGAGCAACTAATGAAGATATTCAAGAAGCTTGCCCATGAGATAACAATGGATTTCAATCACTTGAATATCAGTGAGAAGAACATGGCAGGACACAAAATGTCCATCAAACTCTTGTAGTATTTTAGGGATGAATTTTTGCTTAACAGTACAGAGGAAGTTACAAGAGGCATTACCAATTGGAACTGCATGATAAGTAGAAAGGAGCTAATTTCGATTTTAAAGGCAGAAAGTAAACTGAGTGAAAGTGATCATGACACATTTGACCAAAATAGGCTTCCCTACTCTGAGAAAAAGAGGAAGAAAAAGCATGCCAGCACTGCAACGCTGGATTGCATTGTTATGTAGAAATAGTTAAGATAGCTTTAATCAAGCTAGTCTAGGTACTAAAAGCAGGCTCATGATAACAGCATGCCATTCTATATGAGTTAATTAACCTCCTTTCTGTACAGTCTAGGCCTGAGCTCAGTCATTTAAAGCTAACCTAGTTTTCTGCAGAGAACAATACACTCATTTTTAATTAAACATACAATAGCAAGCTATCTTGATGTGAACAAAAAGAAGGAAAGGAAGCTTAAGTAGACTGTGTTAACATCACATTAAAAGCTCTTCAAGGATTTGAAGAAAGAAGTCACAATAAGAGGACATAACTGAAGAGTAACATAAAAGAACATGAATAAAAGAATAAAATTACAAAGCCTACAGTACAAAATGAGTGACAGGCAAAAAGAAGTATAAAATGCAACAAGAAAATGTTCTGGAAATACATTAGAAGTGCCCAGATACTTAGCCGAATTTATCTTACCACTGAGTTTAAAGAAGGAATGAATTAAAAACTATGTAAATTTTATGTAATCAAGTTAATAAGACCTAAAGAAATTTACTTAATAATATAGCAAAAATAATCTCTGGTTGCTAAAAGACTATATAGATTTAAAGAGACAAGAAAAGGATAAAATGCATCTGTCTAAGGAAAGCTTGTCTAAAGCAATCCAGATTAATTTTGATGTCAAGGAATAATCTAGAATAAATTTCATGACTAAGAAGTTACTGTAAGGTTGTCAGGAACAGATGCTCTCACACTAATGCCCTTTTTACAAGCAATTTCACTGATTCAGTAGAAAAAGAGAAACAGTAAGTATCATAGATCTTGAGTTTAGTATAATTTAGACACTGTCTCATGACAGTTTCATTAAAACAAAAAGCAAAAGAGACATAATTTTCATGGAAGCACCAAGAAATTGGCATGCTGCTTACAAAAATCAAACTTGGAGAGAACCTGCAATGAGAACCCATAAGGGTCTGTTGCCATGTCACTTCTAAACAGTATTTCCCTTAGTGATCTGCAAGGCGCAACAGAATATAGATATATTAAAAATCTGGTTCTCACCAACCTGGGTGCTAGAAAGTAGTATCAAATTTCAAAACTAGTTTCTTAACTACAATAAATGTCTAAAGTTAGTAGGATGAAATCATCAAGGCTAAGGCAAAATATATCTGAGAAGAACTTACATGTATAGCATAAAATGGGGAGAAAAAGGTGGCATTATGTTAGAAAAGGTTTTGAACAGAAATTTCTGTCACAATAAGAAAAGCAAGTTCTTTCTGGGATGTATTTATGAATATTCCTCTCATGTGTAACAGAAGGGGCATAATTACTGCACTCTAGTTGGTGTTGATGCCTTATACCTTAAGATAAAGGTAAAAGTCATGCTGGAAAGAAGGCAGAATAAAGCTGTAAAAATAAATCACTTATGAGTGTAGTCTATAAGAAAAGTCAAGAAATGTTTAGTCCATGAGAGGATGATATACATATCTGCACATATAAACAATTATATAAACAATTATATACTTACACACAAATATTTATTAAAACATATATAAGGCACATAAATACTGTTCACCTTCAAGTACTGCATCCAGCTCTGGGGTTCTCAACACAGGAAGGATATCTACCTGCTGGAGCAAGTCCAGAGGAGGCCACCAAGATTATTAGAGGGATGAAGCACCTCTCCTATGAGGAAAAGCTGAGAGAATTGGGATTTTTCACCCTGGAAGAGAGAAGGCTTCAGGGTGACCTAATTGTGTCCTTCCAGTACCTGAAGCCTATAAGAAAGATGGAGAGAGACTATTTATAAGAGCATGTAGTGACAAGGACAAGGGGTAATGGTGTCAAACCAGAAGAGAGAAAGTTTAGATTAAATGTTAGGAAGAAATTCTTTATTGTGAAGGGTGGTGAGGCACTGGAACAGGTTGCCCAGAGAAGTGGTGGATACCCCATCCCTGGAAGTGTTCAAGGCCAGACTGGATGGGGAACTGAGCCATCTGGTCTAGTGGAAGGTGTCCCTGCCCACAGCAGGGGGGTTGGAACTAGATTTTTAAGGTCCCTTCCAACCCAAGCCTTTCCATGATTCTGTGATTCCATGATTTTCACTGGAAGTATGACAACAAGGAATGCAGCAAAGAAAATTCAGGTTGGCTATTGGACAAATATATATCCATAGATGCTGTTAAAATTCATATAAGCTACATGCAAATGTTGCAGATTTTCTTCAAACAGGTGCTTTTACAAATTGATTAGAGAAATAGCTCATGCAGATGATAGAAGTGGTTTTTAAACTGTGATCTGTTGTCTCCTTAGATTCTGTGAAGTACTCCTAAGAGGACTCTGAAAGACAATTAGCCGGAGTAAACCTGTCTTCTGTAAATACAACACTTCTTATATTCACATCCACAAAATGAAAATATTTGAGTAACACTGACCAACATGTACCTGAATCTGCCTCAGTGCAGCGAGTACATCAGACAATCTCTTCAGGCCTAGAAGCCTCTAATTCTTTTAATTCCTATGTGAAAAATTATATACTCTCCATGAATCCATTTTTCTAACTTATAAATATGCAAAAAGTGGCATTTTTCTACTGCACAAGAGATAGTGTCTGTAAACACATTATAAATTGTTCAGCTACAGTGGCAGTTCTATGAATTGAAGGAGTTTTATACCAACTAAGGGATTTTACTTAACTCCTCTTTCCATAGAGGTCTTTTTAGGCAATGATAAGACTTGAGGAAACAGCATGAAGCTGTCAGGGGAGGTTTTGATTGGATATGAGGAAAAAGTTTTTCACCTAGGGGGTGATTGGTAACTGGAACAGGCTCCCCAGGGAAGTGGTGACAGCACCAAGCCCTACAGGAGTTCAAGAAGCGTTTGGACAATGCTCTCAGGCACATGGTGTGACTCTTGGGGATGTCCTGGGCAGGGCAGGGGTTGGACTCGATGATTCTGATGGATCCCCTCCAACTCTGCATATTCTGTGATTCTAGGCTTTGAACACATCTCCTGCCCGGACAGCTTCTGTCACATGCATTACGGGCACAATGATCTCACTGCAGTGGCACTACATTTAAAACTTTTACTTAAATCCACGTAAATAAGCTGTTTCGCAAGGTAATAAAGCGTGAGCTTCCCTCCGTGTGCGCCGCGGAGGCCCCGAAGGGCCGCAGAGACGCAGCAGCCCGAGCGAGGGCGCAGTCAGAAATGGACTGACTCCATTTCCCCGGCCTTTTCCCTGTGCCACCTTCCCCCGCCTCTCCGGCGGTATAAACGGGGCGGGCCAGGCTCCCCAGCCCGGCTGCGGCCGCGGCCGGCCCGCTCTCCCCGCCTCCCTGAGGCGCGGCCTGGCCCGGCCCGGCCTGCTGTGGCGGCGGCACTGGCACCTCGGCCGGGCGGCTCCATGGCTTTCATCCGCAGGCGGCGGCTGGAGCGGGAGCTGTACTCCAAGGAGAGGTGAGCGGCACTGCCCTGCCGGCCCCGGCCGCCCCCGCTCGGCCCAGGCCCCTCGGAGGGCCCGGCGGAGCTGCGGGTGGCGGGGCCTCCGGAGAGGCCGCAGCGCAGCGCCCGGAGGAGAGCCCGGGTGCTGTGCTGCCCTCGTTGCTGTTACTGTTGAGATCAGGTGGCTGATGGTTCCTCTGAGTTACGGCTGAAAAGGGTGTAGAAAGGACCTGGGAAAATAGGAATGCTGCTTGCCTTGCATAAACTGCATGAAAAATAGCGTCTTGTAGATTTTTGTATATTTGTTTATTCTCAGTGATGCTTGTGGCAGTGAGCTTTGCTTCATTGTAGGTTGTTGTAGTTTGCTGGGATTTTTGTCTTTTATTCTTGAACACTATAGTCAGTGTATTGTCAGCCCTTAAATTACAGACTCTGTGTTGCCTCTTTAAAGTGCTAAATTCAATTAGCCCGTTCCTGCTTGCTGACTGTAATCTTTGTTTTGTTTCTGAACGTACAACAAAGGCTTATCACACATGCTTGAGCGTATCCTGAGTTTACTCTCTTATTTTTAGATAGTGTCCCACTTTCCTTTACCTGGCTTAGCTGTATCTGTCTTGTCACAAAGTTTCAAAATCTTTTGCAAGCTTAATATTTCCACGTAGGAGATCTCTGTGAGAGCAGTAGGTCGGCATGGGTCACACAGCAGAAGGACACATTGCCTTCTCCGGGGGGATCAGGGATCCCCAGTTGTCCGCAGGAACCAGGCGGACAGCGGGCTGGTCCCGTGCGAGCCCTGTGCAAATTCCTGGTGCAGGTCTCTGCTGGTTACACAGCACTGTTTATTGTTGATGAGAAAACCACATGATGAAGCGCTGGACTCACTCTGTCCGTATAAATTCTGATTCATAGCTGTACAGCCCATGAAGCTACCACATCCTCTGAAGTGGTTTTTTTTTTTTAAGTACAGATGTGTTCTGGATCACGTTTTGTCATCTTGTATGTCTTGTTGCTTTGCGGGGCTGCTGTGGTTTCAGTTGTGTGTAAGGGGCTGCAGGGAGGAAGGACAAACTTCCTGTGTGGAAGGAAAAGAGAAATATTTTTAATTGTAAAGTATCTTAATTGTAGGAAAAGCAAGTAAAATGACTGTGTTAGCTGTGTTATGGATTTAATGTAAATAGTCTTTTTTTTTTTTTTCGGGAAGCTGAGAAAAAAAAGGCCAAAACTCATCAGACTTGTCCCAAAGAACCCAAGTGGGATCTAAATCTCTTCTAAAAAGCCCCGAGAACAAACTCAGCGTATCAGTGTCAGCATTACTAATCTGCAATTATTGATGAGAACTTTTTTTCTTTGCTCATACTTGAAAGCATATCAGGATCTTATTATTTGAGTTTGTAATCTGAGCACTTCATGAAAGATTAGTCTCGTTCTCATTTGTACTGGCAGATTTTTCTATATCTGCAAACCCATTTCTCTGTTTCTTCCCCTTGCCTACCAATTGATGTTAGTATAAAATCCAAGTAAATTTATATGTTTTGTATCCTGTATCAGGTCCCTGCCTCTCCCTCTTTTCCTGTGCTTTTCTCAATTAGGAAATCTTAAAAGCATTTAAGTGATTTAAAATATTTTGAGCTTTGAAATATCATATCAGAAACTCTGTATTTTTATTGCATGCTGTCCTTACAGTTCTGCCTTAAAGCAGCAAAAAACCAGAAGGGACAGGTTCTGAGAATTTTTTACCTAGGTGCTGGGTAGCAGTTAGAGACACCAACTTCTGCTTGAAGGCTTTACTTGATCTTTGTATCCTTGGTGTAGATATTTCCTGGTAAGGTGAGCAGGACTTTTAAAAATTTTGTGGCAACTGTATTCGATGTGTGTTTTGATTTGGGGTTTGTTAGGTTTTTTTTGGTTGGTTGGGCTTTTTTGTTGCTTGTACACGGCTTTCTACAAAACTTTAAGCTATAAAAGTTCCACTTAAGAGTACTGTGAAACTTGGTAAGTAAGAAGTTAATCTTCTTATGCAGCTGCTTTGGAGGGAAGGAAGATCAGATTAGTTTTAAGTGATCTGAAAAAAAAAATTTCTTCTTAACTGATTAGTTAGTCCACTTTAATATCTGGTTACATAAACCTTCTTTTCTGACTATATGCCATTTTCTAGTAGAAAACAAGAAAGTACTGAAATGTCCTGTGTTCAGGGCAGTTTGTTTAATCCCTAAAATATTCATCCTTCATGAACAGCAATCCTTTTTCGCAAACAATTTTAGTTACAAAACATCAAGTTAGATGATGTGGTGTTTGGCTCAGGTCGTTGCTTTCTTCATAAATTGATTTCTCACTTCTGTTGGCAGTGTGCCCAAATGCAGGCAAGTGTGAACACTTGATACAGGGGCTCTCTATACAGTTCTGCTGGTTTGTCTTGCCTGCTGCTCAGCATCTTGTGTGAGGGGTTCATCTCTTCTGCTGGAAACATCACTCACATGAAGCAACCTACTGGCAGAATGTAGGTGCTCCAGGTGGATCTTTGGTGTGATGGCTGCTTGGGCACTGGGATTATTTATTTATTTGTTTTATTGTAGCGGGTTTGGTTTGCCAACCGGGTGCAAACACCAATTTAGTGCAGTGGTTTGATCACATCTATTTCACTCTGTGAGATAAGGATTACAAGAAACGCAAAGCAGGCCTAAAACTTTAAAGAATATAAAGAAGTTTACTACTAACAGAGTTAAAAGTAACAAGAAATAATAAGAAGTTAAAGCAAAACCTCTTCCCTCCAGCACTCTCAAGCAAAAACTCCTCCTCCCCCCTTTCTCTCTCCAGTGCTCCCCCTCCTTTACCACCTCGCACAAAGCGTAACAATTTTGGTCAGTGTTGCAGTCCTTAAAAGTCTCCTTCTTATGCTTAGGAAAAAAAGGTTCCCTTCTGCTGATGCCGTAGACATTTCTTCACAACTCAGTAGTCCGCCTGGAAATTATCTACTGAAGTGAAGTCTCTCCCATGAAAATTCCACAGTATATTCATACTGCAATCATGGGCCGTCATATGGGGTTACAAGTCCTTTTAAAGATGAATTCTTCCAGCCCAAAAACAAAGGTTCTCTGCTTCCAGTCTCTTTTAAACATGAATTATTTCAGCTTAAACACAAAGGCTTCTCTGCTTCTTCACAAACCTCTAAAAGCTGCTTCACAACTACATGGCCTGGCATAGGCATCTTCTTACATCTTCACAGGCTGCAACATAAATTCTCACAGGCATGGATTTTCATCTCCCCATACTTTAAAATGATTTAAAGAGTTCAGTCCTCCGCAGCTGCTAGAAGGGGTTTTAAGATTGGCGCCAGAACGCACACGCCCTTTTCTCCCGCCGCCATCTCAGCGTCGTCCCACGTGCCTGACTTTCTCTTTCTCCTGACCGTGCAGCCTCCATGTTCTTCTCCCTCACGTCTTTCCCCGCAGGCTGCGCTGCTGTTCAGTTCAGTGCGAGCTGTGCAGGCTGGAAAAGGAGGCTCCGCTGGTCCCGCTGGGTCTGCGCGGGCTGCAGGAGGGAGAGAGGAGGCTCCCCTGGGCTGCATGAAGGGGGAGGGGAGGCCCCTCCTGATTTCTCCAGAAGCCAAGCTGGATGGATTCGGCTATCGGGCAGTCCATAGATAGTTTAGCTGCCCACAGATCTGAGGGAAGGGAGAGGGGTGAGGGGGAGCAGGCAGGAGCCCGGGCCGGGCCTGGAGGCCACCCGGAGGCTCAGAGGTCCCCCCTTCTCCCTCAGGAGACCAGGAACAAGAGAGGAACTTCCTGCCCTTGCACGGGGTTTAAATATGCAAAAGCGCATTGGCTTAAAAGCTTGTCAATCAACTCAGTTTCAACCCATTACATTTATTTATTTATTTTAAAACAGTAGCCTTATCTTACTCTCTTGAGACAAAATGTGCATAATGAAGGCTTTTATCCAAACATCAGCAAATGAGTCCTACAGCTGGCATATAGATAATTTGTTCTTGTTGGGAGGAGGTTTAATTTTAGAACTGGTTTTGCATAGCTGTGGGCTGCTGCTAGATTGGGCTGCTCTGCTTTTTCCTCCCTGGCAGTTTCCTTCTGTTATCAGGATTGTACTTCCAGTGTCAAGTCAAGTGATTGTGCAAGGTGTGCTGGATCAGCCCCTTGAAACCCTTGTGCCAAGTAGATTTCCAGCATGTGCTTTTCTGATGAAAGGATGAAAATAGTAAGACTTCAACCACAGATTATGAATTTAAAGCAGGATCAATGGGTACCTTTCCTGGGTGGTATAAACAGGATTTTGCCAAGGCATTGGTCTCTGCATGGACTTTCCTGTGTCCAGTTTGATTAAGTCCAGTGCTTCAGTTGGTAGGTGAAATTGGTATATAAAATAAACTGTGGATTTGTTGTTTTGTTTTCTTTTTTTTTTCTTCCCAGACATTGTTGGACCTCTGAGTCTTTTTCGAACTGAAGTATAGAGGTACATGCACATCAAGCAAAATAACATTAAATTCTCAAGTAGGCTAAGCCTGATGCAACACACTTTTAATTGGAGGATATTTTGTAGCATCTTGGCAGGACTTATAAACCTCAGCTTGTGGTTTGTAAAGAGTAATTGGCTTCTTGGCTGCATACTCTGAACAATGCTAGGAATGTTTGGGTGCCTTTGGGTTCCCAAACCTTGTGTATTGGGAATGACATCATATGAGCTGAAGTTTTGCAAGTGTTTTCCTGATACTTAGTGCTGAGTTTTCCTATGCGTCTTGGGTGTGTTCTTGACTCATGTTCCTCAGACCTTTTCTGAGTGGCAATTACATGGGAGCTCTTTGAAAAAGGCAGTGAGTTCTGTTTTTCTTGGCAAGATAGTTACCTTTTTTCTTTTTTCTACCTGGAGCTGCTTCTCAAAGGAATACTGATTCCCTTCACCTTCCAAGTGACTGGCATATGAATTTTTCAGTTATTCTTAATAAAATCTTTCTGGGACTATACAAAGACAGGAATTTGAAATAGGTCTTCAAGCAAAATTATGTTGGCATGCTTTAATTTACCTCTCCCCTTAAGTGTAGGTGCTTACCTTTAAAGCTCAAACAGCTCCTCATAGACTGTTAAAAGATTAACTCTTTACTCCACCAGGTTCCGTATACTTTTAACACTGTGTGGGAATAGAAGATGTTCCAACATGAAAGCTCTTAAAGCCTTCATTAAAGTTATCTGGGGGGATGTAGAGATACGTGTGTATACACTATATTGATCATCCATTGCTGTAGCTCCTACCCCCCAAGCATAGACCCTCAGACAGACAGGCACAACTATGGCTGAAAATCTTCTTTCCATTTTGAATCTGGGAAACTCCTTGTTAAGTTGCTGGTGTTGGTTTTTCTAGCTATGTTAGTTGTTGTAATAGAAGATATTCCTTTATGTAGCATGTTCTTTCTTCCCGCTCCAACCTGCTACTGCTGTTGAGTTTTGAATGCAGAACTTGCATTAAACCTGAGATGTAACAGTGTAAGTGCCTTTTCCACTTTAAAGCTCAAGGCTTTGCCATAGTGGCTGTGGTGGCTACCGATTTATTTTACCCTGGAAAGTGAAACTGCCTCTTTCCCAGCATCTCTGCCAGCAGAGCTGCTGTGCAGGTTTGCCACATTCCAAAGGGTTGTCTCATTCCTGACCACCTTGTTCTTGTGCCTGACTCCTTCACATGGTACTGTTTCTGGTATTCCATGTACCCTTCCATGTACAAAACTATTGTGGGAAAACTCCACAGCTCTGAACAGAAGCTTGTATTATGGCCTATCTGCTACTGTAATAACTTTTAAACTCAAAAAGTCTGGCTGGTCTCCAGAACTGGAAGTAGTTTTTGAGGCATTGCAAGTGTGTAGGACCAGCAAAGTTAGTGAAGCTGCTTTTTTTTCCCCTCAAGTTCCATTTTTCAAATATTACATGTAATAAGAAAATACAGTCATCTTGGAAGTTCTCTGAAGGTTTATTTGCTGTTGGTGAGACATTGAGGACAAAGACTGGACTGTTAAGAAGCTACAGTATAAGGCATTGAACATCTTGCAGACCCTCAACCCTTATAGCTACTTCCATAGGGTTTGAACTTTTTTCAAAAATCTTGTCTGATTTGTCTCTGTCATTTTCAGAATAACATATTGGGGTTTTTTTGGATAGCCTAGTATGTCAAGTTCATTGTACAAGAAAAAAATGGTCAATGATCCCTGAAGACATGTCTGTGGCTTACTAACTTCATCAGTATGTTGCAAAGCATTAAATAGCATTATGACCACAACATTTGTGGACAAAAACCTGTCCTTATTAGGAAGCAAGCATAAAAATATCCTGTAATAAACCTTAAGGTGTGAGTTTTATTTCTTGTTTTCAAAGGATTTTGTGTCAACAAATATTCGAGTTGCTTTCCAAGCTATAGCATTACCTTTCTCTAAGTAGACTTTTAATAAACACTCATTAATGATTTATACTTGGGAAGTTTCAAGTAACAATTGGGTTATTAATTTTGAAAATGAATCAAAATGAACCACATGCTGATAATAAGAAAAAAGTCTGAAACTTGATCCTTTTCTGTTTGCCTGAAAAAGAACTTTGTGGTATTTGTTTATTACTGTATTATAGGAATACAAAGTTTTAGAGCACCAGGCAAATATGTTTAATAGAAACTGAAGGGATCTCCTAAAAATGTGTAAGAACCAGAACTGAGCTTTGTTTGTTTGTTGGCTTGATGGTTTTTTAGATGCTGGTTCTGGCTGATAATTTAAAAGTTTAAAAAAAAAAAAAAAACCAAAAACCTTTTTCATTTTAAATACCAAAGCGTTTTTGTACATTACCCAGTTAAAACTTATGATTTGCCTGACTAACCTCTTAGATTGAGGGGTTTTTACATCTTGGGATCAGACTTGAAGGCAAGGAAGGGTAGACTGGGGACAGAGTTGCTTATTGTTATTTGTCTTGACATTGGTTTTGTGATCCAGGCTGTTATTCCAGGTCAGTGTGATAAAGTCATACAGTGTTTGCTGTTAATTACACAGCACTGGGAACAGTACAGCTGCTCAGTGGCTGAAGACCAAAGTACAGTTCTCAACTGTTACAGGTTTAACCAGTTTCTTGTACAGGGTACCTCATGCGTTCTCTTCCTACTGTTTTGGTTTGGTTTTTTTAATTTATTTTTTTGTAAGTCTTCCTGTCATGTGCAGAATTAAATTACTATTTTACATCTATACTAAGTGTGCATCTTTTACATAAACAGAGCCTTTTGTTTACACAAACAAAATCTACTTGTAGGACCACACAGCAGTTGATAGGATATAAATTTTGTATGCCAGTCATCTTGGTATCACAAGTGTCTTTGGAATACCTCTTTTAGCTCTTTGGAAGGCAGTCAGCCCAAAGCCCAATTGCTTAGCTGTGCATTGAAGATCCCATTGCTGCAATTTTATCGCTATTATGGTTGATGTCCTGTTTTTTTCAGGCCTTCACTACACTGTTTGCATACTTATGCAACATGCCAGAGGACTGATCTGTACCCTTGCTATCTGTAGACACTTGTTAAACCTCCTGGCAAGCCTGAAGTATCATCATGTGCAGTGATGGTTCTCAAGAGGGACCCTGTTGATACAGTAACTATCAGTGGCTCTGTTTATGTAAAAGATGTTTCTTCTGTGAAGATAAAAAGCTCTGACTGTACTCTAGTAACATGTGATGAAACTTGACTTTTCTTTGACAGCTCTATGGATCATTAACCCAGGCAAATGAAATTTAAATACTTAAGCAATAAAGACTGAGATGAGTTGAGAAACTCCAGATGGTTATTCCGGAGATCATGCATCATAATCTCCAGAGTTCATTATTAGCAGTAACTTGAACTGGTCTGGATTTGTTAACCAGTAGTTGAGATGCAAGTCTGAAAATTCTGCTTTCACTTATCGTATCAATTTTAAAAGGGGCAGTTTTTGTGGCATAGTCTTGGGACAGGCAGTAAGTTTGTCCTAATTGCAGTGGGTGCTTGAGAGAAGTAGAGACTTGTGATTGCATTTGTTGAGATTTGATATCTGGCTCTGTCTGCCTGAAGAAGTGACTCATTGCAGCCTGAAAATATAGGAAAATGTAGTTAGAGTAAATGGACTTTCAAGTAGAATAGCAACAAGCATAGCAATGCCAGGAGGAGACTTCAGCGCTACATGGAAGGCACTGTGGGGACTGGGAGGGAAAGGTAAAATGTGGAAAATGTACTTAGCCTATATGATGTACAATGTTTGAGGGAAAAATGCTTTAACAGTTGCCAGCACAGCAGTACAACCCATTTTCAAGACAGGAAGGCTGAGGTCAGTGAGCAGGAGATCATTGCACAGGAGTTCACTGGTCTCCAGGAAGAAGCTCTACAGCGATGCTGTCTCTGTAAACCTGAGGAGTAGTTATGTGGAAGAGACACAGAGAATTAGAAAAGGATAACTGGATGCTGCTAGCAAACATGTTATTGAAAAAGGAATAAACCTACAGTTTCCCCACAGTACCTATTTAGCCTATATGAAGAGTTTGTCTTGAGTTTCTGTGCTTATCTTTGCTTCTTCTTTTTTTTTCTTCGTGAAATCATCTGGTTCAGCAACAGTGAGTGTTATGCCAGGGAAAAAATACCTCAAATTCTTGCCCACAGCTTCTGGTTTTGGGAAGCTGAATTGATTTATAAAGTGACAAGTATAGGGATACAGTAGTTTCATGGAGATAGTTATAATGAAAAATTTAAAAGAGAACTCTCTTAGTTTATGTATTTTGGCTTGTGCTAAGCATATTATAGTTACTGTGAATAACAGCCAATGTTTTGATATAAAAACATAGCTTGACTTGAATACAGGAGGGATGCCTGCTTTTACCAAAACCTTAAAAAGTCTAGTAACTACCAGTGCTGTCAACAGGTGAATTTGGAAAGAATATAAAAATGTGAGGAGTTTGTTAAAAGAATAGGTGGAGACAAAAGAAAGAGACCGAGAATGAAGAATTCCAGAAATTAATTCTGTTGAACAGGCATTATCGTTTTCTTGGAAAAAATTAATTGTGGGACCATAAATGCCATTTCTCTGAAACTTGTGTTCCCTATGTCAATAGTGGCTGTTTTCTGATGAAAGAGAATAGATTTTTTTCAAACAAATCTGGATGCTACCTTTGTTCTTGACTTTTTTTTAATTATTTAAATATTTTGGCTTGTGGATAATAAATTGAATGTATATGCTTATACATACTAGAAAGAAGAGCACTCTACTGGTGAATTTCTCTTTATACATCCTAACATAGCTGTATTAAAAAGCTTTAAAAATGTGATAGAACTTGCAAGATCTGAGTTTGCAAAATCAGAAATTTTAAGTTTGTCCTGGATGATTTCAACCGGATATGTTGAAAAATGGGATTTAATGGTAACTGTGTGGAAGCTACTATGTTTCATATCCTGAGTATAATGCCATATGGTACAGAATAACCCTTGGGTAACTTGGGGTCAGCTGTCCTGGCTGTCCTGTCTCCCACCTCCTTGTGCACCTCCAGCCTCCTCGCTGGCAGGGTGAGGTGAGAGGCAGAAAAGGCTTTGACTGTGTTTAAGCACACTCAGTGATAAAAACACCTCTGAATTATTAACAGTGTTTTCAGCACAAATCCAAAACAAAGCCACATTGTAGATAGTGAAGAAAATCAAGCCAAAACCAGCACAATGGGATCATAAAAAAACTGTTTTCAAGAGAGGAGAGGTAAAGGTAAGGCCATTTTGAAGAGGCAACAGAGCAGTAGGACAAAGTATCTTGGACACACAAGCAGTTTTGAGTATATAGACCCACTGTTACTTGTAGTTACAGTAAACCTTTATTGTTACGTTCTGTTTAATGTAACAACCACAACACAAATCTTTAGGCGCACAAGATGTATTTTCAATAACACTATTTTTTCCATTGTGAAATATGCTTTTTTTTAATGAACAGGCTGTTCGATTCACTCAGTTCATTTTGTGAACTCTTGATGTATTTACTGCTGTTTGAATACTGCTCTGGGGACACTTGGTGTTTCTTAGTGTTTTCACAGGCACTTCTAGTGAAGCACATAATGAGCAAAGTACAAAAAGCTCAAAGTGTGGGTGTAAATAAATACTAAGTACTTGTGCAGATCAGATCAGTGCTGTACACAAACAAGTTGTACTTCCAACTGAAGTTGTTTCTGTTTCTCCTGCTCTGCCAGCAGCATCTACTGGCATTCTTTACAGCTGAAACACTCAGTGACCAAGTGTTTGCCCTGTTAGAAAGTTGTTGAGTTTTGGTCACTTGCAGCAGTTAAGTTGGTAGAGAAAGCATTTGCATGTTCCCCCTAATCTGGCCTATTTGCATTTACTTGGTACCAGCACTGGCATTACTATGATCCTGCAATTAAATACTGTAGAAGACTTGAGTTTCCTGTTTTTGTTTTGTTGTTGTTGAGGTTTGTTGTTAATCACATTAGTCTATGAACAGGCTTTCTGGGGGGTTGAACAGACGGAGGTACGGAGGAAGTACAAAACATGGTTGGTGAGGAAGGTGATGCTTCCTTAGAGGGCATCCATTGAGTGACTCAGCCGTGTTGCAAAATCTGTGCCAGTGTTTACACTTAGCATTTTAGGCTAACATAGTTTGGCTTGGCTTCAAAACAATCTAATTCCATCCATTCTAAGTGATTAGTTCCTGCCCTTCCTTTTTTGTCATTGCACTTTTTGACTGGCATAGGGCTAAAGCAGAAAGCCTGACTATATTAGAACAGTTTCCACCTAAGACATCACAATCAAATATCTAACCTTATATGTGTTGGAAGAGCATCAATTGATCTTCATGTGTAGACAAATTTTCTATATAGGTTGTTATTTTAAAAAGCTAAATTAATTTATTATTAGGGTGTGGGGCACAGCAAAGAGATCAGTGAAGACTTTCCAAAGACCTGATATGTTTTATTAAGAGTACTAACTGTAACGATATTTTCTCTTAGAATAAAATATTTTTTTTTATTTGTAGGTTTTCACTGCTTCTTCTTAACTTGGAAGAATATTACTTTGAACAGCACACAGCTAATCATATTATAAATAAAAATTGCAAAGATGAAAGGTACAAAACTCTTACATACCTTTATTTCCTGGAGTCATTCTAGGCTCATGTATCTCAAACACATGCACAATTTTTTTTTTTTGTTGTTCCTTTTAGAAAATTCAGAGGCTCCCTAAAAATCTGTTCAAAGTCAATTATTTTTGAACCAGATGACAATATCCAGCCCATTATCAAGGTAAGCAGTGCAAATTTAAATTTCTTGGTAACTTAAGATTCTCTTTAAAAAGCTTTTAAGAAAGACTGTATTTTTTTACTTGCTGCAGATACCGTTGAGAGATTGCATTAGTATAAAAGCCCCAGAAGATAATGAAGCAAATAACCCTTTCACACGGTAGGTAAATTTGGGATACTGTTTGTATTTAACTTCCTTTAAAGCTGAAATGCCCATCATTTCAAATATCTTATTTACATTTTAGGACTACATCTGGAGGGATTTCTGTTGTATGTAGCCAGGTAAGACCTGCATATAACAGATTCTTGATGTATAAATGGGCGAGGTTACAGAA
Source organism: Eulacestoma nigropectus (assembly GCA_013397775.1). Lineage (NCBI taxonomy): Eukaryota > Metazoa > Chordata > Aves > Passeriformes > Eulacestoma > Eulacestoma nigropectus. Next base: position 402,973 of record VZTE01006457.1, on the reverse strand, counting down.
ATGACCAAGCTTACGTTCCTTAATGGTATTTTTCCTCAAAGCTGTAGTCCAAGAGTGGGAAGTTAACTGAAAGCAAAACTAATTAGTGTCAAAAACTTAGCATTAATGTGAAACTATTGATGCTGGAAATTGCAAACTGTTAACGATTTCATTAAGTCATTAATTCAATAAACGGAACTTTTTGCCCTGTGCATTTTATAATGGACCTTAGGGAAACCTTAGAATTGAATGAAAAGGAGAATAGACTGTAAAAAAACTTGCTATTAATAATCTTTAGTTTGGTCTTGTTATACTGCTTTCATCTACTTTCTTCAGGATGTTGTGGTAATGGCAAAGCCATCTCTGTCCTTGCGGTACAGTTTTGTGAAAACTCTGGACTGTGCTGTATCTCTACCAAATAGTATTTCAGGACAGCTTCTGAAAACTGTCTTCAAGTTTCAGTCAAGAGTTGTGATTGTGGATATATTAATTCTTTAAGTCAACCAAGGGGATACCCTTTAAATTTTGATAAATTGCAGTTGATAGGTGTTCCAAAGCTGTAAAAGGTTTTTTTTTTAAAAAGTTCATGTTTTCCTTTCAGGATAGAACAGAGTTGAGGTGGGAAATACAATTTTAAATGCTCTTGTATATTTCTAAAATCTGTCTTTACCAATGCCCAAAATTGATAGCCTTAATCAGTTACATGCTGCAGCATTCAAAAACAAACTCAAGCATTTAATATTGTCTATGCCAGAGAAGTCTGTGGTCTGTGTTGAAGTAATCAGTATATTTAATTTCATTTTGAAACTTCTTCTGTGAAAAATACTGTGTAATCTATTTCTTGAGTTGTCAGGTTTCCTTGTGTACTGAGTGATTTTAAAAAAAGTATTTCTAACTGCTCCAGGCAAGGCTTCCACCATGCATCATTACTGTATGTTCTGAAGAACAAGTGATTATAAGAAACACCTTGCAGGAAAGAGGAATTAAGTTTTAAGATGGCAAATGTGGTTAGCACCCCGCACTCCTCCCATGTGTAGCTTGCCAGTCATCTTCCTATCTCTGAGGAAGTGTTCTGAAATAGCTGGGTGACATCATAAATGGTGGTATTTTGTATAAAAGGCATATGGACTTCCAAGTGTCAGGTAGTCACTAGCTGTAATTATGACAAATCATGATCTAATTAAAAATATGTTTTTTAAGTAGAATTTTTGCCTTGTAGGAAACCGCACATAGCGAACACTTGGAACATCTTAAACATCTTTGCCTTTTAGACTCAGAAAAAATTGTTAATACATAGTTGGATAAGCAGCTTTTCTTTATATAACAGACGACTTAGAACTAATGGCTTTAAAATACAGTAAATGGAAATAATAATTTGAGATTATTTCAGTATATTTTCTTGAGATAAAATTGGGGGAAATCCTCCAAAATAGGAAATTAATACAGTATGCTCAAGATTTTGCTCAGCTTACAAGTAAAAGACCACAAACCGTTATGTCTACTTCTTATGTAGTGCGGAGTGTACTCAGTGTAGTTATCCTGCAGAAGAGTGATGAATGTAAAGCAGGTTTCTTATTCTGATTCTCCCATGGCCTGATTCAGGTCTGTACATGCTGATGTCAGATGAAAGACACTAATACCCATTGTTTTTTAATGTAGCACTTAGAGAGGCATGTTGAGCTTACAGGCTTCTAAGCCTACCACTTGCTTTCTTCTAGCTGGGTGTTTCTTGGAGTGGTTGTGTGGTGAAGGTTAGCTCTGTTGTCAGCCGGTGGGAATGGGGAAGGCTCTCTGTAGCTGCCAGAAGGATTCTGGATAGAGACAATGATACACATCCATTCTTGCAAGTTTAGTACTTGCCCTTGGTTTGAGACTGCTGCCATGATGCCTTGGAGTGTAGAATGACAGGTGTGCTACCTGTAGGAAGGGAACTGAGGCACTGGGAAAGGACCTGTGTTCGACCAACTCTCTTGGGCCAGGAGTAGAACACAGTAGGTTATGCAGTCCAGTGTGTTGTGTTTAGTTCAGAACCAATCCTGAGCTTAGGCCTGAGATTTAGCAAGTTTGAGCCTTCTCTACAAAAAGAGCAAAACCACAACTTATTTCTGGCTTGTCGCCATTCAGATGGTGGATAGTAAGGCACAGCATACAAATTAGTGTGCTAGAAGTCAAGTCTTCTTATAGGAGTTGAGAATGTTCTGAAGAAAAGAGAGTAGTTTTATGTGCGTTTTGAAGAGGGAAGATGTTCTCAGATATGAGGCTAGCACCAGAGAAATAAAACTGTTCAAAAGCATGCTGTTGGATGAGAGAGGAAATCTGGTGTTCATTGTGGTTGGAGCTGGAAGGAAAACATTTAGCAGCAGCAGAAGGGCATTCATTTGAGAAAGTTAGCGCAGTGTATGTTGTGAGTTGCCAGTCTGGGGTAATTCCTGTTTGGACAGAACCTTGAGCCGCTAGAAGAGGGGGAGGATCTGCCCCACTAAATGTAGCTGTGTGTATTTGCTTTAGTACTGCAACTCTTTGAAGATCATATGATTACGATAAAAGCCCACTAATCAACTGTGTAAGTAAGCCTCTGAACTAAATTGAACTCTTGCCCTCCTTTTAGTTGGCTGACATAAAAGCTCATTGTTTTTCTGCAGTTTATCTGGGGTAGTTAAAGCAGGATATTACAACCCAGTTTTGCTTGCTTAAACAGTGTTTTTAGCTTTGTATTTACCAGTACTTCTAATTAATTTTATTATTTTTTAAGGTGTGAATCTGTAATGTCTGTTACTCTTTCAGGTTTTTCTCATTAAAGAAAGAAATGTTATTGCACCCTATAAAACAGTAAGAGTAAGTATGTATTTTTTCACTGTTCTTAGAACACTGGAGTTCTGTAAGGATTTATATTCTTATTTCTGAAAGAGTAAGATAATTATAATTTGAGGAATATGACAATAAAGCTTTAAACAAAAAGTAATTGCATATTGAAAAAACATGTTGGAATTCTTCTGTGATGGCTTTCTGATACTTCTTGGAGGACATGCTGCAGACTTGACACCATTTACCTTGATGTGCAGCTCTAGGGGTTCAACAGAGCTGTCAGCTGACTGCTGTGTACAGTGGACACTGCGTCCTGGCTAAGTGGCTTCTCCTCAGTTCTGCTCAGACCTGAGGATGTGAGATTGCTAATTGATATTTCCCAGCTGAGTGCTTCTCAGTTCAAAGAAATGGCAGATAAGGCTGCTCACAGCAGAAATTGGAGCTTACTCCCGGCTGTTTTCTGCTGATGAGGTTGGTCTGCTCTCGTTCTGAGCCTGGAGGCTTCAAGGCATACAAGTAAGGGTTCTTTGCTTAAATTGTGAGATTAGTTAAGACACAAACACAAAATAAAAATTCAGAGTTAATTAACATATTGCCCAAGAATTGAAAAAGACAGAATTGTATTTCTCAGTGTATTTTTTCAAGTAAGAAATTTCAAGAATGATGGAGTCCATAAATTTTCGTTACCATAGTCGACAGCAGAGAGGCAAGAGAGGATATCTGTTCTCTCAACAACTGCTTGGGGTTGGTTTTGTGATTAGATCTGCCTTTAAACTAAGACTTTAAATTATTTTTTTCTTTGTTTGTTTTATTCTGGTAATTCTTCATATGTTGAACCTGTTTTGTCTTCTAGTCCTTCCATGATCTGTTTTGCAGCCATATGCAAGATTTATTAAGTATCACACAAATACCTTATCCCATTGTCAACACAGTGAAAAAGAAAAGAATCAGAAGGGTTGTTCGGAAAGCTTTTCACTTCATTTTCTCTTAAATTATGATTCATCCACAGCTAAAACATTTCTGACAGTTAACCATTACAATTTACTTTGCTAAAGTGCAGCTATATTTCTGCGTTTTTAAACAAGAAGTCTAGTTCATCTTCAGTCTTTTCTGATTTTTTTTCTGTTGCTGCTAAATATCTTTTACTTGAATTGTTGCCAGTTCCATATATGTCACTGAGTGCTGGAATTGAGACATACATTTTATCTTCCATGTCTTTGATTGTTTCAGATCAGTTACAAAATACTGAGCTGTTGTCTTTGCGTGTAGCTGGAGAGCTGTAGAGACAACTGCTCACAAAAACTCTCACGTTGGCTGTAAGCAATCCTTGTAGACCATTCACTAGGATTTCTGAAAGCTGTGGTTTTTTCCTGTTGAAGGAAAACGATGCTCTGGGTGAAATACTACAAGGCTTTTATCTAAATTGCTACTGAATTTCATGTCTCCCTATGATCCAGTTCCATTTGCTTTTCAAAGCATGCTTTCCTCTTGCATTGCTGTCAGTTCAGCTCAGATCATACACATTACACTGAAGATCGTCTAGATTTTCATGTCCTCCTTCAGTTTAAAATGAATCCAGTTGTATCTAGTGACCAACGTCTTACTGATCACTTTGTTGGGTTTTTTTTAAAGTCTAGGCTGAGAAATCACAAAACCCTACAGAAACACGTTTGATACAGTTTTATACTACATTTAGGGGTCATGAAAGGATCCAACAATCTTTGCTAAATACGAGTTGTGTGTAAAGTTAGTACCAGTTGATCCATACAGGTACTTTTAATATATTTGACTTACAACCAGAAATATGTACTATAAAATGACACTTAAGAAAGCTGGGAAAACTTTGTAGGGGAGAAATGAGTGTGCCACATCTGCTAGGTGATGTGTTAGTAAGGCTTTTGTAAGTGACTAGTCAAAATAGGCTGCGATTGGATTTGGGATCTTTTCAGCTCAAAACTACTTATGTAGCTGACAATGACTAACTTTTTCAGCCTAGTCTTTAAAGATTTGATGGGCTGGTATCTTTCATCTATAAGAAATACAGTAGCTGTTTAAATGTAACATGTCATTTGCTAGTTCTATATTTGCATGTGTTAAAAATAGATATTAAAATAGGCACTACTCCTACATTTACTGGTGTTTGCACTGCATTAACTTGTTCACTTCAAAGCTACTGTGCTGTATTGTATTAAACAACAGACAAAATACTGCACAGAGAGCTTTCCACAGGGAAGGTATATTTGTAAAGAGAAAAAGATCAGGTTTTACATCTGCTTTTGGAATCTGAGATATAGCACAATCTTTGATAGCATAGTTTTACTGGGTTTTACAGTTTTATTATTTAGGGGTTTTTATTTTAGTTTAGTTTGATTTTATTTTTTTTCTGCTGAGTTATATTTGAAATTCATTTGTAGTAAAAGTACTTTTAATTTTAGGGTAGAACAGAACACTTATTCCAACTGGATGTTGCTGGGAAAGTAGGAGATGTTGTGCAAACTCTGCATCAGGTATGTGGTTATTTGATATCCCTGCATAGTTCATCACAGCATCTTTTGATTTGTAATGTAGAGCTTTATTTGTTCTCAAGGTGAAAATCGTGGAGTGTCTGTTTTTAAAATGTAGAATTGACCACAGCAGCTAGTTCTGACAGCTGTTGTAAGCAACCTGTATTAGCTTTTAGTATGCAGGATGGTGGTATGCAGACAAAGTAGTAACATGGCAGTAGCAGTGAACAAATATGTCCTACTTTAAAAAGTAGTAGTAATAGATATTTTAGTATGCTGTCACCAAGAATGCTAGAGCCCCTCCTGTTTCTGTTGACTTCTGATCTTTGTGGGAGATCTCTGTGCTATTTCACTTAAAGCTCGTTGTTTAGCTTTACAGGGCTTCTTGTCTAGATAAGATGGGAGATCAAGCTGCCATGGTAAGTACCTGATTATTTCTAATATCCCTGTTTAATAATGAAATTGTGATATCACTATTTAATAATTAAGTTCTCATTGCATTTGAATCAGAGACCATACTAATTTTTCTTTCCTTCCATGTTAGATAACTGCTATATTGCAATCACGCTTGGCTAGAACTTCATTTGATAAAAACAGGTACTTTTCTAATCACTTTCTACTGGGAAATCGTTTTCATCTTGTTGGTTGATTAGTCTACTGCACTGATAGATAGATGGCTGCTTGAGTTAGTGTAAATTCTCTAATTCAGAGAGTTAGCTTCTTTGTGTTCTGAAGCATCTGGAATGGAGAGTGGGAAATTCTGTGTTGTGAAGATGAATGTGTTACTTTTATCTCCAAAGCGTTTCATTTATCTGTGAATTTGTTGAAATTGGGCATCAGTATATGCCAAATAAAACTACGGCTTTAGAAGAGTCAACTGGCTTACTGCTCTGAGACTGGAGCAGAATGTAGCAGTGCTCCTTTCTGGAGTGCCTGTTAAAATGGAGGTCTCAACAAAGAACTACTTCCTGTGTAAAATAGGCTTAGTGAAGTCCCCATTCTGATGTCCCAGGGCTATAAGCTAACCAAAACCTTTCTAAATAATTTAAGGGTGCCTCTAACAAAGTAAGAACTGGAGGTAAACTTACTCCTTTTCTTCACTTGTAGATTTCAAAGCATTTCTGAAACGCTGCATATGGAATGTAAAGCAGAAATGGTGACGCCACTGGTGACTAATCCAGGGCATGTGTGCGTTACTGACGCTAACTTGTACTTCCAGCCTCTTAATGGATATCCTGTAAGTGCCTCATAGATGGTCTTGCATACAATGTGAGCACGCTGCCCTGCTAGTGGACAGTTTTAATTTTCTGTACTATTTCTCTGAAATGCATGCAGAGCACATCTCCAAGAAGACTATTTCCAGTTATATTGAGAAGGGCATTAGTTTTCCTTTGATCTCTGCTGCTCTGCTGCATTCAGTGTATCTCTTCTGAGGCTTCATTCTGTGCTAACTTGCTTAAAGTTTACCTCCTACTGACAAAGCACAAAATGTCCTTTGCTCATTCTCTATTAATATTTGAAGATCACTACTTGTAGCATTTCATTTAAGATAAATTTCTCAATCTTAGTCTGATGCTGTTCCAACTTAGTGAAAGCTTTATTTATATGGAGTTTACTTTGGGACCTCTTAGCTAGGTTTTCTATTAAACTGCTAATGTCTTTCTCTGGAGGAAGACTGAGTGCATGTTGCAGATGGATTACTGTTTTGGAACTTTGTCATGGAAATAGTAGTGATGGTCTTAGCAGGCCACTGACTTAGCTATGATGTTGTGAAATACCTTTAGTATGGACATGGCAGTAGCATGATCACCAGTAAACTTTAACTCTCAGATCAGGGGTTTTTTTTCCACTTCGCTTGTCAGCATGAGAGATTGCATCAGCAGCCCTGGTGCTGCTCTGGCTGGGTATGACTGGTCCTGCAGGCTGGTGGAGCAGTCTGGCCAGGGATGAAGTACCAAGCTAGACCCATCCTCTGATCCCAGTGCTGTGCTGCCAGTTCCCTCCACAGGGCTGAGGACTGGAGCACACCTCTAGTGCTCTCGTCCACTGGTACCCTGTGGGGGGAGAAAGGAATCTGCCTGACTTGAGTGCCCTAAGGACAAGGAAAAGACAAGCAGAAGATTCAGTGGAGTCTGGAGACTCAGACACAGGGAAAATAAAGGAAAAGCTCTGAGTGCTCTGAAAGGAACACTGAGTTAAAGAGATTATGTCTGTGACAAGAGGAAGGAATGTTTGGAGCTAGTACAGAGAATGGAAAAGGGAATTGGAGAAAGTGTGTTTGACAAAAGAGGAGGAATGTGGGGGACAGACTTTTTAGCAGGGCCTTTTGCAATAGGTCAGGGTAATAGTTTTAAACTAGACTAGGCTAAATTCAGACTAGATAGAGAAAAAAAGAAGTTTTTTACAATGGGTGTGATAAAAAACACTGGCACAGGTTGTCCAGAGAGGTCGTGGGTGCCCCATCCCTGGAAACATTAAAGGTTAGGTGGGACCAGGCTCTGAGTAACCTGGTGTAGTTAATGATGTGCCTGCTCATTGCAGTGGCCTTGGACTAGATGGCGTTTAAAGGTCCCTTCGTACCCGAATTATTCTGATTCTGACATGCTGCAACTGAGTCCAGGCACGGAAAAGTGTTTCAGTGGGATAACGGTGCCATTCTGATTCCACCCGCCAGGTGGCACCCTTGGCACAGTTTGCCCAGCAGCCCAATGGCTCCCTTTTAATATAGTTTATTGTGTTCTGCTTGTCTCGTGCATGAGCATTGTCACTGGCCACAGACTCGGCTTGTTTATTCACTTGTTTATACACTGCTGCTTGTTTATTCCCCAACTACTTTGCTACTCAGGCAAAAATCAACAGCAAAGACAAGCTTCCTCTTTTTAACATAACTGCTTAGCATCACTATTCCACTGCTAAAATGACATGGATGGATATTGTTTTCATATTGCTAGTGTCTATAGTCAAGAAAGACTTCATATTTTCTGAGGAGGGTAAGGTAGAAGAACATAAACCTACTAGAATGTCTCCATTTTTTTTTCCCCCTCCCTTGTCCCCCACAGAAACCAGTAGTACAAATAACACTGCAAAATGTGCGTCGCATCTATAAAAGGAGACATGGGCTGATGCCACTGGTAAGCTCAAGTATTTATTTTATTTTAATGTCTTTCTGTATATATGGTTTCTTAAAGTGACCAGCTGAAACAGTCTGCATCATTAGGTAAAAGCCATGTGTTCTTAAAAACTCTTTATTAAATAGTGAAATAGTACTCAATGATCCTTTCCAGTTTTTTAAGTGTTTTCTTTTCCTGTGTTGTCAAAAAGATAAAAACAGAATGAATTCTGACAAGGATGAAAAACTTCTTTCATAAGCAGTCAGTATAGGGGATGGGAGAAGGGAGCACCATCAGGGAGCAATTCATTCCATTTATCTCAAACACCTATCACAGGATAGAATTAATTTCTCTCTTATGGTGTATATTCTCTGGATTGATTAGTGGATGAGGTTTGGTCACTGCTTCGTATTGAGGCTAATGTGGAGTGATGAGTCCCACTGTACATGACTGAGGAATGACAAGAGTTCTGCAGTGAAACCTCAGTTGTGTGCTTTCAATGTTAGCAGTGAAATTTCAGTCTTGTAGAAATTCTTTTTTCTCAAAACACATTTAAAGCAAATACACTTTTTTTTTGCCTAAGTGAATGGAGTGATGCAAAGAATTAAATGTCTATTACCTATGCTAAATCAATCCAGACAGAGCCCATCTATTGGCTCAGTGTAAACTGAATGCTGTTATGACTGGAAATAGAAAATTTAATATGTTAGATTTTATGGGCAAAACTGCTACCCAGTATAGAGTCGTAAGTCTTAGACATTAGTAACTGGAACATTCTGTTAAAAACCATAAGTACTACAGCTTGTCAATAATTGCTCTCATTTGTTTTCCCCCCCCTTTAACTTTTCAGGGACTTGAAGTATTTTGCACAGAAAACGATCTGTGTTCTGACATCTACTTGAAATTCTACAACTATCAGGATCGAGATGAGGTCTATTTCCTTATTGCAACATATATAGGTTTGCAGTATTATTTATTAATGTAGTGTGTAGTACCTTGTGAAGGGAAATTAGTCTGAGTTTTGCTTTGTTGATGTGTGGGAAGAATGAGAAGAATAAACAGATATATAAGCTGTAACAATTTTTAATAGAAATAAGCAAAGATCAAAATGAGTGTTGTCAAATGGCATCTGTTTGGTTGTGTTTGAAGAGCTGAGTGTGAAAGCTGAGGTGGCATTATTAAAGTGAAACTAATTCTTTTGATTTGCAACTTGGTATGTGCTGTCATTTAACAGCCCCCTTTACCCCCCCCACTTCAAGAAAAAAACAAACCAAAAATCAAATAAATGAAACAAACAAAGCCACAAAACTCTATCTTCAAAGCAAGGGATAAATAAGATCCACACAGCTAAATTGTGTTTTGCTGAAGAAATATAGACTAGCTTGTGTGTGGATCCCCCAGGCCCTCAGTTAAGACCCTACTGAGGAACTTCCTATAATAGGTGGATTTCCAGTGCACACATAAATACCTGAACTTTCCTAAGTCTTAGGAGTGGTTGATTAAATTTGCCATTCTGAAACAGTTAAATTCTCATTTCTATTAAATCTTGTATGCATTAATTCCTAGAAAGTGATGGATATTTTTTGCAGATTAAACAGAAACTTCCTGAAATGTGTGTCCTGGAAAAAAAGGCAGAAAAAGGCTGAGTTTTTCTGTAATATGAAATGCTGAAACTCATATTTACTGCCAATATTGAAAATGTTTATGTAAATTTTGTGCTATTTTGTTATTATACCAGGACTCTAGTTCTGTTTCAATGAATTCACCTGAATATCGGTTGATATTTGCTTTGCAAAGAATAGTGGAAAGGCCATGAAGGAATGATAACCTTCCTTGAGAATTGTTTTAGTCTTTTAGATTTTTCTTTGAAAAGGAAATAGATTCTGACATCATTTTCTCTGTATTGAAATAACTGCATGCTGTTACTTTGCTTCAGACTTTGTTTTCTGGATAACTTTCTAAGGTGAAATTTCAAGGTGTAGATGAAAATGCTGATGATGTTGGAGCTTAGTAAAATAAAAAACGGGTGAGCACTTTCTCTAGAAGTGTTTGTAGCACCTTGGCATCTCTCTCTGACAGCAGAAGAGCCTCTCTTTGAAAGTGCTAACACTTTTTATTTATAGAATTTAAAGTACTAAAGTGAAGGAAAGGTTGGAATATGTTTTTCTACCCTATGCTGAGCTAAAATAGGGGCCTGCCATAATCTAATCCAAGTTTTTCTTGTTGTCATGCCATGATTGCAGTCCTTCAATTCTGCTATTTCAGGCAGTTGCCCAAGTGCTGTATACTGAATCAATGGAAGAAAGCTTAAAAATAAATAAATAACCCGGTTTTCCAGCAGCATACCTTGGCATTACAGCTAATAAGCAGAGTACTGCAGTTTGAGTTTCTTGAGCTCTTGCCTATACTTCAAAGAGAACTCCAGGTGCATAATTCTTACCTTCTTGAGTGTGGGTCAAATTTTCTTTTCCTCTGCTCTCTGTTTCAGTGGATCTGAAATTCAGACCTGTTCATGTACATACATGACTTCTTTCCACAAGTTGTTGATAGTGAGTGTCCTTGGTTGCAGTAGGAAAATTTTTTTTTTACTTGACTCTAGCAGAACTGCTTCTAGAAATTTGAAGTCTTAAAGGCTGCCAGATTGCTGAGAGAGTTGTTCATTGTCTGCAAATATTTTTCCATTCCTACATAATTATTCATCCATTTTTACTGTGTTTGGTTTCAGAACTCCTTTATGATTATTATTTTTTCTGGCCAAATGCAATTTAGGCCCGTTTGCAGAGATATTAAAAAGCTGTGATAGCTATGGAAACATGAAGTTGCCAATTAATTCTGACTTGTTCTATTAAGAAACTATGCCCTTTAATATTTTATAGTATTTTGCATAATGTTAATCACGGTATAATTTGGGAGTCAAACTCCAAACCTCACAACTCTTAATGTTTTTTTTTTATTTTAGAAAATCATATTGCAGAGCACACAGCTGAAAGTTATATGTTACAGTGGCAGCGAGGACATATATCAAATTACCAGTATCTTCTCCATCTCAACAATCTGGCTGATAGAAGCTGCAACGATCTCTCCCAGTATCCTGTATTTCCTTGGATCATAGCAGACTACTCTAGTTCAGTTTTAGGTATGTGTATACAAAAAGGCATGTTAGTCCATCATAACCAACCTGAAATGTGCGTGTGGGGCTTTTACACTGCATAAAGTTCATGTTACATCAAAATGAACCTGGCATTAGTGATCTTAGATGTTTTCTTGTGGACTTACCCCTCCCCTTTAGCTTATGGGACAAAATACCTCACCTTTTTCTTTCAAGTATTGTGTTCCTCAGATACAGAGTATGCACCAAACATCTGCTTGGTTGCTTTGCAAATCAGCAGTACTGAGCATTCAAAGACTTTCTGTGATTCTTATAAATGGAACAGAACCAGTAAAATGCCTTTTTTTTTTGAACAAATTATTCACACTGAAATGTGTAGAATCCAGGTGTTCTTTTATAATTCTTAGCATTGCAAATTGAATGCATGGGCTGACAAGGCTGGTGCCTAAACAGACTCCTTGATTAAGGGTCTTAGTGCAGTTTGTGTTGGGAGTGTGTCCTTTTGAGGATTGTGTCCCTCTGCAAGAAGCAGAGTAGGGGAATCTCGTGGTATTCATCAGCACCTGCTCAAACACTTCAATCTGATTGTATGGTGGGACTTAACTGTAGCCTGACAGAATGGTTAGTGAGTAAGAAGATGATACAGCTGCTTTTGTGCCTTTGGTAGTGGGACCTTGACTACATGATACTTTTAGTAACTGTCCCTTTTATTAACTGTTAGTCCTTAAGCAAGAAGTATGAGATTATATGTACTTGGAAGGAAGATGGGTAGCTGTTTACAGTACGACTTTATGGGATTGCAGTTAGTAGGGAGGGAGAAAATTACTGGAGGGGTTCTGTGTTGGTTTTTGTTTGCTTGGTTGCTGCTTGTGTAGATTGGGTTTTTTTTGTTTGTTTGTTTTTAAATATTGATTAGAGTACATTAATGTCTAGCAGAATGCTTGGAGTCTATAACCATGGGTTTGGTTTTTTTTAGATTTGGCAAAGCCTGAAACATTTCGTGACCTTAGTAAACCAGTTGGTGCCCTGAATAAGGAAAGGCTGGATAGACTCGTGGTATGTATATCTTGGCATTTATATGCTGAACATTTTGGGCCTTTTACATATTTGCAATAAAAGGAGCTTTGTTCAGCAAGCTTTGGGAATTATGTCTTATGAATTATTATATCTAAAGTTAACTATAAACCTTATCAGAAGCAAACATACCTATAACCATTCCACATTTATTTTCCACCTTAATTTCATCAGTACTGGTTTTGTCAGTACTAATTTAAAATTATTTTAATCCATTTCCTCTCTGTTACTGCTGTTTCATATATATGTGCTTTTAAAGGTTTTGCCTTACTTTTGAAGTAATATCCCCAAATCCATTTGACTATATATATGGTGGCACTGAGATGCTATAAACATACATGGATTTATGAAACTTCAAAAACTATGGATTTAAATGTGTAATGTAAAACACATGTTTGAAAGAAATAAGAAAAAGTAGTAGAAATCTTAAGTCTTTCCATTTAAGAAAAAACTGAATTTGAGGGAGAGTACTTCAGAGGGAGGAAGTTTGGATCCACGGAGGTCAGAGCACTAACTTGAAAATTCTATATGCTTATAATAGTGCACCACATTTTTCTATTTCTGAAGGTAGGCAGGCTTTCCTTTCATAAGCTGTCAAACACATAGTTAGAGTCTTAGAAGGTCCTCAGTTGCTTGGCTTTTAATTATTTGTGTAAAATTATTGTCTTCTATGGAAAGTTAATTATTCCAGAATATTTTACAGAACATTAGAAAAAAATATTGCCAGAACAACTCCATTATATTGATAAAAAAGATTAAAATATTTCAAAATCATATAGCTTGCTAAGGTTGTGGAAGGTAAGAATATGAACAATATTGTGTTTACAGTAACAGTATATAAAGTCTTCCTTCTAAGATCTGACTTCCCTCAAACTGTTACTGGCTTCATGCTTACTGCAGTAGAAGTCATTCTGTTTATATTATGATACGTTTTAGAGTCATGCATAGGAGCTTCAGACAGGAAGGAATCTTCCAGGTTGATGGAAGTCAGTATGTTCTTCCATACTCTCATTAAACTTGATGTGAAAGACAAAAAGGAAGCATTTGTTTGCACTTCTTTGAGTCACTGCAGTTGTGTTAAAGTGAGAGAGGAAAAAAACACTGAAAACCTGGTAGTTCTGGATAATCAGTTACAACAGCTATTTTGCTGTATTGATTTACTGCTCTGATTAAAGCTGCATGGTTATTAGACTTAAGAGTTTGTTTCATCATTAGAAGAAAATTGAGGGTGGTCCTAATCTGTGTCTTTAAAAAGAAACAGTGTGTATGAGTTCAGTATTGAGGGAAAGCAGGAGTGCTGATTTGAAACAGACGTTTCTTTCTTCTTCCTATGTTGCAGACACGTTATCAGGAAATGCCAGAGCCCAAGTTCATGTATGGAAGCCATTATTCTTCTCCGGGTTATGTTCTGTTTTATCTTGTTAGAGTTGGTAAGACACCTTTTATATGCTCTCTGAGCAGACAGTTACCTCCAAAGCAGACAAGGTTTGGAGCAAGCTGATGCTGTTTTTCTTTCTCCTAAGCTCCAGAATACATGCTGTGTCTGCAGAATGGAAAGTTTGATCATGCTGACAGAATGTTCAACAGGTTTGTTTACGCTTTGTCTATAACTAGACTGGTTTTGTTTTCAAATATGTATCAATGGGGAGTGCAAAGCCTTAAAAAATATTTTTTCCAATAAATGTGTGATTGATCTGTATTATCTAGTATTGCAGAAACCTGGAAAAACTGTTTGGATGGTGCAACAGATTTCAAAGAGGTAAATGGCTGGAAAACTATTCAAATCTTTCATCTGTGCTTAGCTTTCTCATCTACTGTTGATTTGAGAGTGTTTAGTTGGAGTGTGTTAGGTTGGTTTTTGTTGTTGTTTGTGCTTTTCAGTTGTGTGGGTTGGGGTTTTGGGGTTTTTTTTAAGGCTGATAACTGCATTTTATGAATCCTTTATTAACTGTGTATCAATCCTATATCAGCTCCATGTTTGCTTGTCTGTGCCTGCTTTCTGGCTTTCAGTTTAACAGAAGTATCATTGTGAATGCTGTTGGAAATACATGGGAGTTACCAGAGTGTGGATTAAGGCTGAAAAGATGCAATTTTATGTATTGTCTGCTGGAATCTTGTAAGGATTTGGATGTATTGCAACACTACATCCGGAGAGGTTAAACTGTAGAAGTAGTATCTTGGGTTTTTGAGCCTTGAGAAACCCTAACTTTTAGAATATGTTGAGAATAATAAACTGTCACATAATAAATACTGTTAAACTCCATTATCAAAGAAACATTATTAAATACAGTGATGCTTTTTTAAAAAATATTCTACAGTTAATGGTTAGATATGGTGGTATTTAAATAATTGATTTAACCTCTGAAACTTCAGTCATAATTTTAGTTTTATTCTAGATTTTAGTCTTGACTCTTACTTGATGTCTTAAAAATGAGAAGGTAGCTATGCAATGAGAGTTCTGAAGATACTCACAGATGTTATGGATTTATATGTCACACATTACTTGTTAAAAATGTGTGCCACTCCAAATTTAGCAGTTTAGCTCAGAGAACTGTCTTGTAGGGAAAACCTGGAAAATCTGCCCAACTTTAGGGCTTGACATATGAACTTTAATTAAACTTTCTTTCCACTGAATGATCTATTTAAATGGTCAAAACTAAGCTAATACAAAAACTTGTTTGTTTGTTTGTTTTAAATTCCAGTTGATTCCAGAATTTTATGAAAATGATTCTAGTTTTCTAGTAAACAGTTTGAAGTTGGACTTGGGAAAAAGGCAGGGTGGAAAGATGGTTGAAGATGTAGAGCTTCCACCTTGGGCATCAGGTAATAATAGTCAAACTTCTTGTATTTTTAATTAATTCAAGATTGCTGGAATCATGGTTCTTCCTCAAAAATGTCCATTCCAGTTTCTTCTGAATGAATTCTTTAAAACATTGACATAATTAATAGGTGCTTTTAATTTTTATAAGAAAATTAAAGTTTAGCATGGGGTGTTTGGTTGGCTTTTCAAGAAAGAGGAGGAAGAGAGATGGATACCAATATTGAATGGGATATTTTCTCCTTTTATTAACCTTTCTCTTGTCAGGTCCTGATGACTTTCTTCAGAAGAGCCAAGAGGCTTTAGAAAGTCCATATGTATCAGAACATCTTCATGAATGGATTGACATCATATTTGGCTACAAGCAGAAAGGAAGCGAAGCAGTTGCAGCTCACAATGGTAAATACACATTTATAGAACTAGCAAAAAAATAAAAAGGGATGCTTCAGCTAGGCAGGAATGGTAAATCACAATATATATGTAATGCTTGTTTTGCTTTGAGTGTTCATAACTGTGCTTTGAACGCTTGATCCTTATTTGAAATAGTGACTTACGTGGTAGTATTGCCTTCATGATGATTTGCATCTTTGAATATGTGCTTCAGGGGGTGGACAAGACAATTTTGTAGCATTGCTGGGAATTGCTTGCTCATCACAACGTGGCAATATAGTATGGAATTAATGTTTCCCAATGAAAAATGGGAGCCTAAAGGGTCTCCAAATAAACATGTATTTAACTTTCCTCCACTGTAATTTCAGTGAGAGAATTTCAATGCAAATTCCCCCTCCTCCTGAGAGAATTGGCAAGGGAAAGAATGGACTAATGGGCTCCAGGTTTTTTGGAGCAAGAATGAAGGAAAAAGTGTTGGTTTGTCCTTTTATACATACATAAAACTGCATGTGAGACGTTTCACTGTTTGCACCCTTACTCTGAACATGTCTCTCATCACTGTGGGCCCTTACAAAGGGGAGTGTTATGTGACTGCTGTGTAGATGTGTTTATCTACACCTAATAGTATTACCAATGATTAACTTATTCATCAGTCTGATATTTTAGCTGTGTATTTTACTACCCAATAAGGAAATGCCCTCTTGGTAAAAAAAGAGTAGCAGATCAGATTTTTAGGATGTTTATTCCAGAAGCCCTGATTCTTTTGAAGGACTATAAGTAACAGCTAATGTTGAGATAGTTTGCACTTAACAACATAGAGTAAGTTTAGAAGAAAACCTTCCTACAACAGTGGTGAGAGTAGGAATAAGCAGCTCCTCATTTTGGTACTCAGTACTTTTTACTTCCAGGGTAAGATAGTTGAGATAGAGAGATTTGTTTTGTTGGGTGATGGGGTTTTTTTTGTTTTTGTTGGTTTTTTTTGTTTGTTTTTTGTTTTTTTTTCTGTTTGGCGGGGGGGGTTTTGGGTTGTTTTCCTGTTGTTCATTTCTTTTCAGTGTACTTTCTCCACTTGTCCTTAACACATGATTGGCTATATTTTAGAATTTCAGGGTTTGGCATCCAGTCATACTGTGAGCATAAGTGTCAATTACAACGTACCACAGACTTGAAATACAGTAAATCAGCATATAAATTATGGCACCTATATTTTTACCTCTCAAAAGAGAGCACTAATGAGAGCACTTTTTATGCATAATGTGCTGCTTCTGCTGCTGTATGGAATTTTATTAGCATAATGAATTGGAGACACTTAAGTAGATAAGAGAGGAAGAAGGGATCTGTGTATGAATGAACTTAGGTCAAAATAAATATTCTTAAGCAGAGGCCCCAAAGTCATTTGCGTCATGGCAATTCACCTGGGAAGCTGAATACACAAATCTTGCTGATCATTCTTTATTACTTTCTGTTCCCTGTTTAAAAATTAACCAGAGATCTAATTATGCAACTGTACTTGCTTATTTATTTATTTGTTTATTTTTTATTGGGTTATTTAATGAAGTTTACATAAGTGATCCTTCCTTTATGAAAGTACTGATTTCTTCTGAAAGTCTCTAAGAAATCCTAAACTTTTTTCAGGTAAAAAAATCCAGGATTAAAATGTAAGACCTCAAACTGTAATGCCTGCTGAAATAGCTTATTTATGAATAAAAAAATGCAGCTTTGTTTATAGGAAGACAAACAAAATGAGCCTTGTATATCTACATTGTACAAATAAACTTTTTTTTCCAGTGTTTCACCCATTAACTTATGAAGGAGGAGTGGATTTAAACAGGTAATTAACAAGAATCTGGATGTTTTTGTTAAAGCAGTTAGCTAAGTTTCTCAGTATCTCTCCCAAGTTCTCTGGTGGCTGTAGAAGGGCTCTGTACATGAACGGTGTTTCTCTTCCATTTTATACTCCCAAATATGCAGAGAACCAGCATCATGTTCTCAGTTTTAGCTTGCGTTGAAAGATTGTTACTTGAGCATTTCTTCCGTCTGGCCTTCATGAAATTGCTTCATTTTTTCAGTCATTGAGAATATTGTCATTTTACATTAACAAAATTATGAAGCTGTTATATGATTGTGAATCTGCAGTAAATCAGTTCTGTAAGAATGTGTGATGGCCTATACTGCTGTCGTAACTGCACATGCAGGCCCATGCTTTCAGGGGAGGGGAGGGAAAAATAGTACATGCCTCCTTGGCTTAATTATGTATCTTGTTTTGTAAAGTATTATGGACCCCAATGAAAAAGTAGCTCTGCTGACACAAATCCTGGAGTTTGGACAGACGCCAAAACAGTTGTTTACAACCCCTCATCCTCAAAGGATAATTCCGAAATTGAAAAGCTTGTCTCGAACATCTAGTCACAGCACTTCCATAGCTGAGTCTCCAGGTAAATGTTTAACAGATAAACTGACAATGTAAAGGACTTGTAATTTTGAGTAGTATCTTTCTCCCACAGGATCTCATTATACAACTCTCTGGGCTACTTTCCCTGTAAGCCAACTTAAGATAAATCCATGAACTAAATCTTAAAGAAAAACAAACTAGACCAGTTTCAAATTTGAAAATACAGATGTTGCCCTGTATTTTGCCTTCTGTTCCAGTGGTCTCCTCTGGGACTGTTCAGTCTCTGCGTCTGAAGCTGTGGGAGGGCTATCATCCCTGGCCTTTCCTGACATTTCAAATTCAAGCTGATGTGACAGCAGTTGCAATGACCATATCTGCAGGCATTTTAAATGATGTAAAGATTTGTTTGGGTTATAACAGGAATGTCTTAGGGGTAATCAATTAATTGGCTTGATCAAAGTAAACCCTAAGAACTTAAGTTAAGCATCTGAATTTTTTTCTCTTTTCCATGACTTGAATGAAAATCTGAAGGGAATTTTTTTTCCCCCTACATGCTATAGGGACAGAGTTGATTGAATAACTTTCTTCAAGAAAAGGATTATAATGCCCTCCCAGGCTTCTGTTCAAGGCAGGACTTAATGCCATTTCTCTGAAACTAAGATGGTATTGTCTTCATAATGTATATAGTGATTTAGCTATAAACTGAGCTGAAGATTCAGCCCAGGTATCACTTGGAAAGGTTTTTTGTATTTGATTGTCTTCAATGCACTTAGCATTTGACGGCCGTCACTTTTAAGCAGAGGAGTGACAATGAGTGCTACTTAGCATGGCAACCTGTAGCATCCAGGTGGCAAGAGTGGCTATGAAAGTTTTATGTGGTGATAGTAATGGTCATATATATCAAGTAGATGTGGTGGTTTGCTGCCTAAGCCAATTCACACAGCAACAGTTGCTCTTGGATTTGACCTTTTTATAATAATCGACATCTAATTATCTCAATTTTGTCACATTTTTCATCCCTTAACTATTGCAACAGTGCAGTGAAATGAAGTTGTGGCACTCTTAACAGAATGCAATAGAATAATAAAAGCATATACTGTATTGTAGCAGTAAATGGCTTTTCTAATTCTTTTCCATCTGGAAAGCCCGTGACATTTCAAAGGACATCAAAACATCGCTGAATTTTTTCGGCTTCCTTTTTTGTTTGTTTGTTTTCCATTTTGGAATTATGTTCTGTGAAGTCTGCAGTTTATAAGCACTAATTTGGGGAGAAAAATCTTATTTTTGACTGTGTAAGCCTATGCAAATTCAGGAAGAGATTTGGGAAAAAAAAGTTAGTGTTCTTGACACTCTCTGCATTAGCCTGGGGCCTTATTCCTGAAGCTCTGCATGATTTTTGTACTTACATGTTTATGTCAGCTACCTAGGTATTTGAAATATGTCTTTTTATTTTCTATTTGTGATGAAACCTTATAATGACATTTTATTGCAGTTTCTCCAAATGAAGAATCATTTGAAGATCTGACAGAAGAAAGTATAACACTTGCCTGGAACAATATTGCCAAACTAAAATTAGATAAGCAATACAAAATTCACAAAGAGTAGGTACTATTCTTTTCAGTCAAAATTCTTTCACTGAATTGGGGTGGGGGATCTGTGTATCAATCTGAATGATGAGTTAGGGTTTAAGGTAAATACTTTTCTTTGTGAGATGACTTAGTGATTTGATTATGCAAGATGAATGAGTATATGATGGGTTATGAATCCACAGAAGGTATTTGCCAGCTTGATTTTTGCTGTTGTTTTTCCTTAGCTCTAGATCTGTTCATTACCATTTTAGTACCTGAAGCAGATATTGATTACTCTTCTCTAAAACTGATAACAGCAGCCAGATAAAGACTTCGTTTATTTTTTTTTATAACGCCAGGAGGACCCAACTTCTTCATCCCATCTGATTTGAAAGGTTAAACACTTAAGTTGTTCTGCTCTACACTTCAAGCTGCTGCTGTGTGAGCAGTTTACCAAGCCTCCAGCTATAGGTTTTCAGTTAATCCAGGTACCATACTACTGTTCTGATGGATTCCTAGGGAGTCAAGAGTCAGCAGGGGCACTTCAGGTGAACTTTGAAAATACCTAATAATGAACAATGTCAGCTATATTTTAAAGAACAGATTTTTCTTTGACCCCATCTCTTGTCCTAGTGACTGGGCTGGTTATGAGGATTTCTTACTACCTTGAATCCAGCTACTTTCTTGGTGACTGTAATCCAATCTAGGAAAACATTATCGTGTCCCTAAAACAAAGTAATATTTGTAGTGAGAAACCTGTTACCAGATTGTTAGCATTAGAGAAATCTTGATCCTGAAGAGACTCAAATTTCAGCTTCTGATTATTACTTTTTTTTCTGAAGACTGCTGAGAAATAATGAGACAGAGCTGTGTAACAGAACTCTGGATGTGCAGGATGCTCTGTGCTTCCGAATTCCCTGACATAAGCTTTGTCTAAATTTCTACCTATATTGACTTTGCCAATGTCAAATTAAAGGAGAAAAGATGTCCAAGTTCCAATTCCTGACACTTGGGGTATTCGCTATGTGCTTGTAGGCAGCTTCCTGACTATTTGTAGCTAATCCAAAATTGGAAAAACTAAATGTGAAACCATTTATCCTCTCACATGGGCAAGTGCTTTCTGATGAAGATGGAGTTCTTACAGAACACTATGGGGATTCTGTCCTGGTGTTTCACATACTATATCAAGGTATATTTTTGTCTCTAGGCAGATAACACACTACTGTAGTGCTTTTATTTTCCTTGAATGTCTTAGCTCTTACAGAGCTCAAATAACAGATTTCAACTGTAGTCTTTTTACAGTATGGTGATGTGTAAGTTTCAAAACCTATGAAGTCACCCACAAGCTTACTTGTATTAAACAGGGCAATTACTGGAATAGCTGTCACTTGCAATGGGTCTTCTGTTTTCACTACATCTCAGGGTAAGTATTGCACAGGTATTTACCAACCTGCAGTGTAAATGCAGGTTAATGGGGTTTTTTCAACAAAAAAGCATGAAACTGAAATAGATATCTGATGTAATTAAATAGCTTAACTATATGAATTTGCTCTGTTTTAGATGATTTTGACTCAAGCATTTCAGTATTATTTAGGCTTGGAAGATAATTTCAGTAAAAATAATAATGGATAATAATGGAAGTTTTTCCATTCAGATACCAGAGTTCTCTTAAGAGGTTGATGAGCTTGGGGTAGTCCACCTGTAAATGGTACAAAACAGGGTAGTTCCAGGCCCAAGTCACAAGCATTATAAAGAGTTTCTCAGAGACTGAGAAACCTGTCTGCTTGTCATAGTAAGATATTCAAGCAGGAACAAAATTACTAGCTTCTAGAATATAAAATAGTCCTTTTATCTTCTATTTTGTCCCTTATCCCCAGATTCAACTTTGAAGATGTTTTCCAAAGAATCAAAAACTATCCAGAGAAGTGTGTCCTTTTCAAACATGGTAAGTTGCTGTCAAAATAAGAAGGAGATCATTGGGGATCTTCTGAAAACTGCTCAGAGACATGGCTCTTAGCATCCATCAATGCCTCTTTTCTTTCCCCTGCCTACTCAATTTCATTGTGTGTGAATAATTTAGCAGAGTGAATTGAGACTCTGTCAGGCCAGCAGAGAGACAGAGCACATTCTGCAAACATGGGGAAGGAGCATTAAATTATTACACTGGCTGTGTTCTGAATTGCCCTGCTATCCAGGGAGGAGCTTATGGTAGACAAAGATAGTCTGGCATCAGCAGAGGTGTCTTCCTGAGCAACCTTGAACTACCACTGGGACCAGAATTGCAAAGCTTAAATTCCATCCATGTGCTCGCATCCAGCATTGCCTTACTCTGCACCCAAGTGTTTGAAGTCTGTGAGTCAGCCAGCAAAGGAAAACCAAGCACAGGGAGTGGAATCTGTGCTGAGTGAGAATGAGCCATCCTTCCTCCATGAGCAATTATCTCAGCAACTTCTGAACAACATTTTTCCCCTGCTTCTAAAAGACCTGGCATAAGGATTCTGAATTTGATTTTCTGTGCTTGAGCACTGTGGGCAGACCTGGGTCATAAAGATACACTCCCAGTTGTCATGTTCAGTCTTCTGTTGGTGCAAGATATATCAGTTTTCTCTCTACCATCATCTCTGGGGGGAACAAGAATGGCAAATGTGTTGCCCAGACAGAAGCCACAGCATGCTCTGACTGGTCCCCAAGTAAGTTGCAGGATCAACACCCTGTGGTCTGCCATGGGACACACTAGCAGGTGAATCAAGATACATCAATTCCTAATGCTTCAGCAAAGGGAAACTTAGGAACATCATTTCTTGACCTTGTGAAAAGGGAGCTGAGTCCTAAGCCAAAAGTCTGTTTTTCATGAGGAGGCCTTGTATACTCTTACTCTTCTCCCCTGTAGTTTTAGTGCTGATCTAAACACTTACAGTAATGAAGTACAGCAAGGAGTAGTCTTTACAGTCCAGCAGCTTACTGTTTTTCAAATAGACCTAAAACATGACCAGTAATGACATCAGGTAGAAGCACTGGACTGATGGTTGGTTTTTTCCTTGCTGTTTCCAGTGATGGTAATGTAACTGAGCAGGTATCTGTAAATAATTTTTCTTGTTGAGAGTAGCAGGAATTAGACAGTTATGTTTGCTCTTTGAAAGAGCTGAGCTGATAAGTACCTATGATGGAGAGCAAACATCAAAAGAAATCTGCGTTTTTAGTTTCTGTTAGCTATTTGTGTCTAGAACTGAGAGCAGCTTAAAAGATGATCTGACCCAGTTACTTGAGTGAGGAATTACATACCATGTCCTTGAAATACCAGCTTCTTTGGAAAGATCTATCAGTTCTGCATGTATTTCTGAATGTCTCTGCTACCTTTATTTAACAGAGATTAAGTATTCTTGCTGTTCAGTGTCCAACCTCTGAGGTTTTTCTTGGTCAGTGTTCATGTAACATCTGCACGTTATGTCTATAGAAGATTAAAATGCTTCTTGTTCTCCAAAAGCATGTTAATATACTTCTATTGAATTTGGGGTAAGAAATTGAATATTACTTTTGTTTTTCTTACAGGCTTTGTCATCTTGTCTAATCTTACCAGGAGATACCACTGTCATAAGTTCTTCATGGGACAATCATATGTGTGTATTTATTTCATATTGACTTTATTGAATTGCATGGTTTTAGATAATGATTCAGAAATTCGTTGTTAAAACACAGTGTCTGTGTTTCTATTTCTTCCCACTAGATTTGTTAGAAACTACAGAAACAAAGTTACTTTATTTAGAAAAAAAACCCCTTAAGTTTTACGAAGATGTAATGCTTTTATAACCTTTTCCTGTTAGATATTTTTATTCAATCGCATTTGGAAGACAGCAAGATGTCCTAATGGGCCATGATGATGCAGTCAGCAAGATCTGTTGGCATGATGGGCGCTTATATTCTGCATCTTGGGATTCCACTGTGAAGGTTTGTAGATGGGGTTGTTCCAGTTGCATAACTATTTATAGCCAGCACTTTGTAATATTCAGCCAGCCAAATGCTTTGGGTGGATATACCTGTTGTACTAGAGTAATAACATACCTAGTATCACTGTAAGTTTATTTCTAGAGTTTATTCTTCATTTAGCTTTAGCTCAACTGTTTCAAAGCTAAAGTGTTATTTTTCAAGAAATTTCATTCATTCTAACTTACTGTAAAAAATGAGGATTCTGAAGATAAACTGTATTTGTTGGAGGAATTGGAATGTTTTGTGACTTTCGTGATTCTGTTTCCTGAGTAGAATAGACTTCTAAAATGTTTAATAATTTTGTAGTTTACATCCTTCAGCTAAGAGGACCAGAAACTTGATAATTTAAAGAGCATGCTAACAGTTAGGTGGAAAGATAATTTGGAGGCTAGACACAGGAAATAATTTCCCAAAGCCTGCTGTGTATGATTTTTTGGTAAGTACACATTCAGTGCAGTGATATACCCACTCTTAGGTAGGCTCTGTAGCTATCTGGAGTCAGCAGTGTCATGTTTAGCACGTGGCTCTGCTTAGGGTAAATGAGTTCAGGTGCCATTTCTTGCTGTATTCTGCCACGTAGGCAAGGTCCACTGTGAACACTGGCAGCCCTCATTGTAATGTGAGAGTTCAGCACTGGAGGAACTCATCCGGGGTTATACTACTGCTTCCTTGAGCAAACTTAACTGTCTGTGTTGTAGGTGTGGCACTGTGTTCCTGGAGAGACCTTGAGCAATAAAAAACACCACTTTGAACTGCTTGCAGAGTTAGAACATGATGTTAGTGTAAGTATGTCGATACAGCATCTCAGAACAATAAAATTAATTGATCATTTAAATCATGATCTAGTGGTAAAGCACACGTATTGGGTTAGGGGCTAAGGAGTGTATTTTGGGAAATGTCTATAGGGGCTTTCTCTGTCTGATGGTTCTGTACCAGTCAGTGCTCCCTGCTTCCTGGGTTGAAAGGTCCACTTCTGGGGATTGAAGCACTAGTGTAAACAAAGGTTTCTTAATTTGTCTTGCTCAGCTTGTATGGACAGAATTCCTATGGGGGCAGGAAGGATTGGGTGGCTTTTGTTTTCTTCTTTGTTTTTGAAAACAGACTAATCTTTTTTCAAGTGTTTCGATTGTTACAGCTTCCCCTTAATGTAAGGCAAGCAAATGAAAAAGAATCCCTGAGTTGTTTACCATGCTATCAAATATCTTAGTGAATATCACTGTAAATATATAAACACATTGTGTGCAATTAATCATAAATGCGTAACTGCATTCTTTTGTTTATAGCCTCTAACGTCACTCTAGTAAGATATTTAGAATGACTGTGTTCTAAACCTTCCTAAGAGTTAGTTTTTTAACAGGTCACAACACTGGCAAATACTGAAACAGTTCTGGTAACATTTAAGAACTTACCTAAGAGAATTGGAAACAACTGATGGGTAGGAAGTTTTTTAAAAGTGAAAATTTTACCCTTAAGGGTAGAGTCTGGCATTTAGATGGAGAGTATTGGTACTAAAAGCAATCTGAAATGTCACTTAGCATTTCTGATTCTGCAAAGCAAAAGCTTTTTAAAATATCTTCAAAGTGACCTATTTTTTCTTTTTATAGTTTGGATTTTTCATACTTGTACTTAATTAATGATGTTGAGAATTAAATTCAAAGCTTTTCATAAATAAAATATCATCTTAGGGATAATGGGCTTGTTTTGTGTACGTTTAAAACCTGTCTCAGGATGGCTCACATGAAAGAATAGGAAAAATCATGGGATGTTTAACTTCCTAGGTAAATACAATTGACCTCAATGCTGCAAATACCATACTGGCATCTGGAACCAAAGAGGGTACCATTAGTGTTTGGGATGTTTCTACAGCAACAGTCTTGCACCAGTTGCCATGTCATTCTGGGACTGTATTTCATGCTGCTTTTAGTCCTGGTACGTTGGATTTCAGTTTTTAATATGCACTGTTGGGAGTTTCAAAGGGAATCTTATTCCTGATACCATGTAATATCTCTTTCCTATTAGAATTACTGCTTTAAGGGAGATGGTGAGATGTTTTGGATTGTCACACATCTCCTGTAAAGAATTTAATTGTACACAAGGCCATGCTAGGCTGTAGACCAGTGGTCTAGATTCTAAACCAATCTTGTTTATCTTTGCTTGCTTAGAGACTTAATTTCCAGTAAATTATTTATAGATAAGTAGGTCAGGCAATGTCACATCCAACACGCTGATCACAGCCTGCTTTGGTAACTACAACTGAATGTCTGAACATGCTTTTTTGTTGTTGTTTCTTTTGTTTGCTTTCTTCTTTTGTACAGACAGCAGACATCTACTGAGCACAGGAGAGGACTGTTGTTTTAAAGTAATAGATGTACAAACTGGAATGCTCATATCTTCTGTGACCGCTGAAGAGCCACAGAGGTAATGCTGATAACATGCAGGTTATGGAGCTGCGTGAAGAGAGCTGGTGACAGCAGAGTGGAAAGGGCAGTAATGCTGGGAACTTTGTTTTATTGAATCACTTTTTAGAGTGCAAAGGCTGACACTCTACCATGCTGTGTGCATTATGATCAATCTTTCCAAACTGGGGCAAAATAAAACAGCTCTCTAAGTAAATAACGTTTCAACAACAACTTTAATTCCTTTAAAGATGATGAGAGTTGTAGCTAACCAGCTCTTCCAGCAGCTGAGCTACTGAAATGTCTACAAAGGTGACAATTTTCTTACTTAAATCATCTCTGTCACTAATAATTGATTCTTTGGTTTTGTTTTGGGGGGGTTGTTTTAAGGTTTTCTTTTTATTTCAATAATTATTGACTGGCTATTAAAATCAAAGACTGATCACCTTTTTCCACCAACTGAAAAGTATACAGTTATTTATGGTTTATCAGGTAAACAGATGGAGTGCTTACTCAGTTACTGGAGTAAAAATATAGCAGCTATACATGGGATACACTTGTTCATTTTTTTGTGGATATACATAAACACATATGCATGTTCACATACATATTTTCATTAGTTATTTATGTGAAAGTCATCTTTGCAGTTCAAACGATTGCTTCAGGAATATGAAGTGGCAGAAGTGAAAGTGATGCCTCATGAGGACACTGGGATATCACATACGTGTGTGGCTGACTGGGTCCTCTTCTGTTATGGGATTATGTTTCATCCTCTGCCAGGGGAAGGCCTGGCTGGGTCTGGGGCAGTCAGAGGAGCACTTTTGGGTCATGACTCTTTAAAATAATTTCGGAATAATCTTTCCAGAAAGGCTGTGTTAAAAGCTGCAGTTTCCTTTGGTTTCATATTTCTATTTCCAATTCTTTTTTGACCTAGTTTGGAAATGTTTGGCTGTCATTATGCAAAAGCTTGACATGAACTAATTTCAGACTTACTTGCAGGTGCTTCAGATGGGATGGAAATACCATCTTATCAGGATCTCAGTCTGGTGAATTACTGATTTGGGACCTTCTTGGAGGAAAAATTACTGAAAGAATCAAAGGGCATACAGGTATGCCTGAACTATTCCCATTTTCAAACTAAATGTGAGACTCCTATTTTCCAGCTCTTTTAGTACTGAAAAGTTTGAGAGTGTTCTGCTCAGCCAGTAGGCTGTTCCTAATGTCAGCTTTACATGAAACACCAGAATTAAAAGCAGGTCCATGTGAGCCTCCTAGGAAATCTAATAACAGTGGAGGAATATTGCTGTTTACAAGACTGGCCAAAGGGAAATTACTTTCAGTTTTTCTCATTCACACAACATTGTGAAAGCCAACCTGTAGGATCTGCCTCGGTTTGGACGGTCGGGACGGATGGAGACGAGAGATCTCTGAAGTCAGGTCTTTGAGCATGAGGTTTATTGCTAAGGCCTTGGGTATAGGGGACCTGCTTGGAGCCACCAGCCGCAGCTAGAAGCAGGCCAGAAAAGCGGGAAGCAATAGAGAGAGAGTAAAGAAGAAGTGCAAGAGTGTATGTGTAGGAGGTGTAAGAGCGCGAGGTTCTCGTTTACAATAAATCTGCTGTGTTGAATATTCTAATTTTCATCAACCAGTCTAGTACAAGTTACAAATCCTATAGCATTTACATACAGCCTATAAGAATCATTGCATTACCATACTGCGTTATATTTTAAACCCTAAAAACTACTCTTTGGACCCCTTCTGCCAAGCTAGCAGGGTCTGCTTTAACCCTTGGACCCTTGTGCTGGCAGAAGGTATTGTTCAATCATAGGGGATTACCTTCAGTCGGCCATACCATTGTTTTCCAGTTGTTCAGTAACTAAGGCCTGGTATCTCAAGTATGCTTTCATTTCAATCTCACTTATAGTTTCCATATTCTCAGCATCTTTTGCGAGGCAATCATAAGGCTTTCCTGTTTCATCTTCCCCAACACCAACCTTTTTTCTACCTCTTGGCTCTCAAATACAGTATAGACTGCAGTATATCCTTTGTCACAGTCTGTCCAGGCTGAGTCTAACAACATTTAAGTAAAGTTTACTAGAGAACTTATTTTGGATGGGGATTTATAGGCTGATAAAATGTATCGATATAGTCTCAGTACATCAGCAACCAGGATCTGTGGAGAAAAACTACCTCAGTTTTATTCAGTTAAGTTTTTAAGGCTATTTAATTAAGAACAGTTGTTTCAAACTTCCCTAATGTAAGTTTTACTCTGGAACTTGACCTGTGGAGAAATCTTTCTGTAGTTGGGGACTTTTCGGAAGTGGGCTTCTTGGGCATGTGCTTCAAGATGTGAATACACTTTTAACATAAAAATTCCAAATGGCAGAGCAAAAAAGCTCATTCTCCATGAATGCTTTCCTTAGTTGCCATCTGCATTCTGCACTGCACCGACGTTGTCCCTCTAGTACCAAAAGTCAGCTGAGGCAGTGGAGCATGAGATCATTACTGTGAATAAGAGCAGCTACCTAGAAGCCTACTAAAATTCCTCTTAGCATATATGGTGTCAATGTAATCTAATGATCAGACAATGCTAAACTCTCTTAAAAAGATCTGTTCTCTCATCTCGAGTATCACACTCATTTGCATTTGGATTTATTTGTTTGTTTTTTGTTTTGTTTTTTTCCCAGGTGCTGTAATGTCCATGTGGATGAATGAACAGTGCAACAGTGTTATTACAGGAGGGGAAGACAAACAAATTGTGTTCTGGAAACTGCAATACTAAGTGCCTTTCCCTCCAGTCATTTAAATGAACTCTAATTTTAAACCAAACCTTTTAAAGGAACTTAACTGCGTGCAATGATGGCTGCCGAAGTTCAACCAGATAGGAAGCTTTGTTCAATTACAACTTTCTATGTTATGATGACTTTACTGAGAGCTCTTAACTTCCACAGAGTATGCATTTGTTTTTCATGGACTATCATACTGAATTTGCTTGTCTAAAATGATATCTGATATGAAATTAAAGACTTATTTTTCTGTAATTAAAGAGCTCATAACTTGCAGTCATTGTTTGATTTACATGGAATGCATCATAGCTTGCTGTTTGAACTGCTTTGAAAGAATGAGCATTTGCATTCTTAATTTAAGCCTTTTAGGGCGTGCGCAGCTTAATGCTGTCATGTCTCATGCCATAATGCATGTACGTTGTGTGCAATCGACCTTTCTTTTTAGTGGAGATGCATGTGATTGTAAATACTGCTTTGAACACCACAGCAGCTGCTGTTTTGAGCAGTCCTCAGTCTGGGCTCCTAGACAGTCCTTAGCTGTGGCTATTTGCAAAGGCACAGAGCACAATAACGTATTCTCTCTTGCTTTTTCCTGCTGAACAACAGCACTAAGCTACTGGTCTGAAAAGAACACAAGCATAAAATTGATCTCCTAACAGACCAGCTACACTTATATGTGTTGGGATAAATCCTGTGCCTGAAGTTAGAGCATAAACGACTCTCACTCCTGCTTTTCCTTCTTTGTATTACTATTCCTTCAGCATTTTCATGTTGTGTGTTCTCAACCTTCTTTAACGCAAATCACCTTTGGGATGGAATTTCAGTATGGCATTTAAACAGAGCTAGAGTTCCTGGGTTTATCCAATCCCCCACCTCTCTTAACCCAGGAACAAGGCACTGTTGCACAAGGATTACTTTCTCTGTAGGACTTCAGGGTATCATTTCCTGGGAGGAGCTGTTCTGAAGTGAAAGCCTTGAAATAGTACTTAAATGGTGTATTTACAGCAACAAGCATTTGCATTTGTAATGCTGCTTGAGTATGACTGAAGATCTATTTATTTCTCTGCTGGTCTTCCCTACTGCTGGTGTTGAGGTGCCCTGGCACTGTGTCCAGGGCAAGTGTGCTACTAGACTGTGGTCAGTCACATACCCTGCCTTGGGTTTGACACCCAATGCCTGTTCCAAGGCACAGCTATTTCTTGGCATTATAAAACAATCAGTTTGTGGTTAGGGGCTGTTCTCTCATTCCCCCAATCTTTTATTATGTTGGAGTGCAAGCTTATTTTTCAGTAAGGTAATGGTATTAAACCAAAGTGGTATTTATTTCAGCTGCACTACTCACTTGGCTTAGCAGGTAACTGGGTTTTTATGTAATCAATGAGTGTGTATGGTGAAGCCACACATGGCAAAAGACTAAGCCATACCATGCCTGCCGGCTGTAGCAGTTGTAATCTTGCAGGAGAATGTTTGGTGTCTGCCCTGTTTCTTCACTTTTCAATTTATTTATTTCCCAAACATATCTGTGTGTAGACAAAGAAGACAGAATGTGATTTTTCTACCCATGCCTGGAAAGGGCTTGGGTGAATTCTAGATAGTCCTTTGTCACTAGGGGGCCTCCTGCTGAGCTAAACCAGAGGAAAATGACCCTGAAGCTTGTGTCTCCTCAGTTCTGAGTTAAACTACCTCAGAGAATATATATACCCTTCTTTTGGTTAAATATGGCTGCATGGTATGCATAGCATAAGAATGTAGCTGAGGTTTACCTTCTGCTGTAAAGCATGCTACAAAACAGAGCCCTCACCCTCTGCTTCATTCCCTAAAGCAACTATAGCTTTTTAAAGGGGAAAAACCAGTCAAGTTAACCCTGTTGACTTGATACTTCCTTGCAGTTCATTTGAATTTATGTATATGCATTTAACCATAAGTTACTCTTCAATGCTAGCTAAATTCTGCCTTAAAACAAGAGCTTTTTGATTATTCTTTTACTTCTGGTTGCTACCTGCTATAGCTGGAAGTTCTTGTACTGAAGTTCTACCCTTGTTTTTTTCAATGGATTGCCCCAGTAGTTCCAGCTATCTGGCTGATAACAAAAAAAATAGTCATCTTATATTCCCCCAACACATTTTTGTCTTGGTTTACTTTTTTTTTTAGTTTTAGCCAGACTTGTTCTTAGGAGGGAGTCACAGGATTTAAGTGACCAAATGCCACTGGCCAAGCTGTAAATAAAGAGTTTTAAAACCCCATTAGATCTAGAATCAGCCCTTGCTGACTCATCTGCTCCTAAGTAAAAACAGGTTAGAAGCAGAGATCAGTGCCTGGGCTCCAGGGATTTCACAGCTAAGCAAAGAAGCTTGGCAAAGCCCTTAGAGATGACTGCAGGCACAAGGCCTAGCCCCTGAGGCTAAATTATACCAACGCTACATGAAGCCACCAATTACTGCCAGTGTAGGCTTGCCACAGTGGTTCCAGAGACACATCATTTAGTAACCAAACTGTCCCATTAAAGTGGCTTGCAGGTTGAATTTGATCACCTCTCCAGCTTGAACTGCTGTAATGGTTTTCTCTGGGTTACCATACCTGAGAAATTGATTTGAGAAACAGCAAGCTACACAAGACTTTTCTTGACAGGCAAAGCTGAGCTTACACTGCTGAACTTCAGTCCTCCCAGGAAGAGCAGGTTTCCCAACCCTGCTTTTCCTACAAAAAGGAAAAGCTACAATTAGCTACACATGCTGAGGAACTGGCACATGAGACTCTGTTTATTGCAGACTGCCGAGCTCTGAAGTGTTTGGTATTCGTTTTGGTGTGATCTCTTATAATCTTTTGCAGTGTATGTCCTTTAAATGGACAAGAAAGAAAATAATTAATATGCCACCATGCCCAGACCAATTCAGGATCCAAGTCAGTTCTGAAGGAATAGCTAAACTGATTCCCCAAATACATCTTTACAAAATAATACCTCTACTAAACTGAAGTTCTTTGCTTTGACTTCATGCTGCTGCCAATGATGAGGAAAACTGAAGTTCAGTAATCCTGTATTTCATAGCTGAAACCTGGAACAGAGCAGAGGAAAAAAAAAGTAAAAAGGCAGTTGAACATGCCTCTGACCTGTTGTGGTGGGCTGATCCCAAGGAGCAGCTGAGCCTCTACTGAGCTTCTCACTCACCCTGCCCCACAGCAAGAGGGGCAAGAGCCTCAAAAGGGCAAAAGCTATGAAAATTTGTGGATTTCAATAGATGGGGGGATTAAGCAAAGGGAAAATAAAAAGTGGGGAAGAAAAAGAAAAGTGATGCAAAGGTAATCATTACCCTATTCCCCCAGCAGACTGCTGCCCAGACGAACTGCCTTAGAAAGGTTCCCCCCTAATTATTGCTGAGCATAATGTCAAAGGGTGTGGAATTTTCCTTTGGCGACTTTAGGTCAGCTGTCCCAGCTGGGCTTCCTCTCAGCCTCCTGCTCCCTGGGGGCAGAGGCAGAGTGAGAAGCAGGAGAGGCCTTGACACTTTGCACATAGTACTCAGCAAACACACTGCTGTGTTATCAGCCCTGCTTTGGTCACAAGCCTCCAACACAGCCCCATACCCACTCTTACAAGAAAATTAACTTCATGCCAGCCAGACCTAGCATACCCAGCAAGCTGCAGGCAGTGTTACACTGAAACTGCAACTCTACAATTAGTACATCTTGGAGAACGGCTGGCTGCTATTCCATGTGTTAAGCTTAAGGTATGAGGAGAGTTAGAATCATAAGAAGGCTTGGGCTGGAAGGGATTTAAAGATCACCTACTTCCAAACTCCCAGCCATGGGCAGTGACACGTTCCACTTGACCAGGTTGCTGTGGTCCCCATCCAGCCTGGCCTTGAACACTTCCAGTGATGAGGCATCCACAACTTCTCTGGGCAACCTGTTCCAGTACCTCACCACCCTCACAGTGAATAATTTTTTCCATTAAACACATCTTGTTTAAAGTAGCCCAGAGCTACCCTTCTAAAACATTTCAATGTTAAAAGGAGTAAGCTTATTTAAATATTTTACACTGCATTTCCTATCCTAGTTGTTGGCTGAAACTGACCTCGATAAAAGCTCATCTGAAGTATGTACACACAGAGGATGTGAAGTTTTGGTCATTTATTTGGTTATGCCTGAATCCTTAAAAGAACATGGTTAAGGCGAGAGATAAGCATATTAGTTACAATTCATATAACAAGTAATAAAAAGATTCGAGTATCTGTACACTACTTTAATTATGCTTACTTACTGACTGATGCCTCGAGCTATATTCAGCTAGGTGGCATTTCTGTGTAAACAGTATTTACTAAAACAAAAAATTAACTAGTACTAGCCTTACATCTAATATGCTATTTCAAATCTACTCTTGCAAACAAAAAGCAGTAAAAATACTCATTTGTCTTAGACATAGAAAGCGCAGCATTGTCCTGGGTAACAACATGTAGCTTTGCAAGTGATACCTGGTTCCTTTAGCTGCAATGGCTTAGTGTAGTAGTAAGCTAAATAAAAGACCTATGAAAAGAAGTCATAACACAATTGGAATTTCACATTTGTCAAGCATGTAAGGCTGCAAGTTTTACAGTGTATGAATACACAAGATATGCTGAACAGTGACATTCCCAGCCATTATAGAAGCAAATGCTTGATGCAGCATATCTTCTTAGCCTCCAGAAGGCTCATGTGCAGAAGAAAGAGATCACTGAGTATAATAGCCCAAGTTTAGTGGAATCATCGTATGTACACAGACATCCATGGATCAAATTTAGACTTCAGGAACAGAGTGATCCATCAGGCTCTTCATGATGCTAGTTGCCATCCTAAGAAAAAGGAAAAGGCATTCAGTTTTGAAAAACAACTACAGAAGACCACTCAAGCTTCTGCTCACAGTAGCTTTGTCATTGCCAGCCTTTTAATACAAATTAAAAACTGGACTTTTACTCCACTATTTTGACAAGGTGGTACAGAAAGCTGCACCAAACTGCACCCCCAGACAAAAGAGAAGACCACAATACTCAACATTTCTATTAGCACCTGAGCTATGTTGTTGGTATCTTTCAGGGTATGGGCATGTGTGCAAGCAGAGTACAAGCACAAGGGGAGGAGAGCAGGGGGAAATGTGGCTGTTAGACTGAAAACTGGTTTGTAGAAAGAGGATACCAAGCCAAAGGGGTTAAAAAAAAAAACAAAACAGGAAAAAAACGCAGTTACACCTGAAGCATTAATAACTTCTAGCAACTTCAAAAACATTTTTGCAGGACAGATGTAGCTGTGGAAAGCCATTGTTCCCAAAGGATTAGGAAAAAAACCCAAAACTATCCTGCCAAGAATCACTTTTATGTCACGGGAATTAGCTGAGCTACAAACAACATTTTAGTTACAAGGTAACAAATACATGCTGTACCCACCCACTTAAAGTTCTCAGAAATTCCGGCTTAGTCAAAAGAAGTTTAGAAAAGGTTTTTTCCAGAGAGGAAAAGGCAAAGGATCACCACAAACATAGAATAGGTTAAAAACAGTACCAACATACACCAATTTGACCAAAACAGCAGATTAAACAAATTTGCAGACATCCCCATCCCCTCCTCCAATCTTTATATAAAGTTTGTAATTAGGTCTTATCATGAATACACTTCATAGTCACTGTCAACTTGATTATAATTAACACCACGGCTGCTTTGTATTACCTACCTCTTTATTATATAGTCATAAATACTGGAAGGCATGACAGTGATGGTCACTACATTTCCAGCTGTTGCCAAGATGTCTGCAACCTGCGAGTCCTGTTAGTAAACAAGAAGTCATATTAGCAACACAACTCAAGCTGACTAAGAAAGCAGCAGTTCAAGAGCTTTTTCTAAACACATTTCACGTGGCTTTGAGACCCCTCCAACTCCTTGTTTGGAGGACTCAACCTTCAGGACAAATCACTGAAACTGCAATGCCGCTTCACAGATGTTTAGTTAGGAGTATCTTGCATGAACTGACTAGAGAAGGGACAAAGATGTCATACACAGAATTTCTGCTAAAATTTGATGCAGGCTGGAAGGAGGAAGCTTACCCTTCATTTTGCCAGCAAGGTTGGACTACAGATAAAAACCAAGCATCAACCTTGCGAGGTAGAGGCAGAGAGGATTAGAATGAGCTGCCCTGACAACCAATACAAAACTGCAAAGAAGCCCAGAACACGTGTCTCCAGTCAAGTTACCTCTCGTGACTGAATTTTTGATTTTATGAATATTAAACAATATATTACAACCTTTTCCCTCTCCAAAACAAACTTACTATACAAATATGAAAAGCTCACAGCCATCCACACCCGCCACCATAGTACTTATTTTACCTTCAAACCAATTACATTCTGGCCATTTATTTCACAGATGTTGTGCTCTGTAAGAAGTCCATTTCTTGCAGCAGAACTGTCTTTCACTATTGAGGTTATTTTTCCATTCTTGAATATGAAACCAACATGCCCTGTGCTGTCCTTATGCATGGTAATAATTCGTTCAAAAGGTCTAAAAAGACATTTAAAATACAAAGCAATGTTTTCAGTCTACTAAACCACAGAAATAACCACATGCTATTTTAGCATCTTCAGCTTACAAAAAGTAATTGTACTCTAAGGAATCCATACATCATCTATAATGAAAAGTTGTTAGGTTTAACTGCATTTTGTTAATATTGTATTAAAATATATTTTTTTATAAACCTTACATGTTTTCCCTGTTCTACAAATATTTCACCATCTGGATTAATAACAATACAAAAATCCCATACAACATCCACCCAGCCACCACCACAACCAAACAAACACAAATGTCCGTTAAAAATTAAGTTCTCTACAAACATTACAAGGTCAATAAAACAGCACAGGCAGTTTCAACAACTGAGATTCTGAGAGTACAAGGCTTCCCCAACAATATTTCTACTGCTTTAGGGATAATAAACCTTTAAATTGTGTCTTAAGAAGGCAGTAGATAGAGGAAGAGGGTGGCATGTCGGGCACAGAAGTGGTAGACAGAGCAGGGAACCTACTGCCACAGTATTTTCATTCAGTGATTGAAGTAACTGCCCTGATCAAAACAGTTGCCCTCCACTGGGTCAGACTTGGTTCTTAAGCAAGAAGGAACACGGAAAAAGCTTTGAGGCATATACTTAGTCACATGAAGTATCATCTGTCTTCTTACAGCCTACAGGCCTTATGTTTAATCTGACCTGTTGTTACTACATACAATTAGCTACAAGATCATTATTTAACACAACAGAAAAAAACATATTGGGTCATCAAGCATGCTTTTAGTAAAACTGGCATTAATTCATACGTAGGCAACAGACTTCACAAGAAAAGCTGCCACGCTACATAAAATGCAGATGTATTAATACAGCAGACATTTTGTTACTATCTTTTATTGTTGACTTTCACTTACACTAAATGAAAAAAACTGTATCTGAAAAAAAGCACAGAACTCTTCAATTCAGAGTTTAAATTTAACTTGTGCCATCACTCACTCATTAGTTTATCTTGGACAAACATTATGCCTCATCATACCCAGGAAGCTTACAAGTTAAGAACCATTTTGATTGTTCCCCACAAAAGGAAACATTTCTGAAGATCTTTGCCACTGAAGTACATGGACAAACAGATTTTGTTAAACCTGCTCAAACAAGGGGAGACCCAAACCCCAGAGAATTACTCAGAGATGGATTATGACAAATCCCTATCTGTGGATGGCTTTACCTGTCCCGAATGATCATTGAAATCCTTTCTGCAGAAGCCTGTTTCAGAACTTTATGTGCTTTATCAGAACTCCATCCTGCACAGTTTTCACCATTGATCTGCAGAACCTGGTCCCCAAATCGCAGACCAGCAAGGGATGCTGGAGAGTTTGCCTGAACTAACTGGACAAATATACCCTACAAAAGAGGAAAAAAAAGGGAGGGGAGGAGAAGGGGAAGTTCTTGCTTAAAGATGGAGACCAGTCACAGAACACACAGCCCCTTAAAGTTTCCCATTCTACACAGTATCGGCCAAATAGACAAGACAGAAGGACTTGCTAATTATCTCTCCTTAAGAGGCACTTTTGAAATTTCAGTCTGTTTCTAGATGTATTTAAAAGTCTGACAGATAATTAATGCCAGATAAAAGTTCAAAAACAAGCAAATCTGTTCTGTCTAGAACTCTAAATATTAAAAAGAAAAAAAAGAGATGTGAGGGTAACATTAAAGTCTTATGCAAAGGGGTAAATACTTCTCTATTTTAACAGGTGTTACAAAGCTATTTCTAGGCAAAGCATCCCTAAAAACAAAGTAAAGCATATCAAAGCAAATTATAAATAATACCTTTGGGAGGGAGGGGTGTTAAAAAAAAACCACCACTCCATGCTACTCTAAGAAAACCCCATTTTCTGCATTAGAAGAACTACAGAAAAGTATTTTAACCCTCTATGCTACCTTCAGTACAATTTTTTTAAAACATTCAGATTAAACAGCTTACATGGTTTAAACACCTTTTACAAAAAAGATGATTCTCAGCTATGTTTTTTCAGGTTTTATAAATAAAACATATGGCATTAAACTGCAGCTGTAAATTCAGATCTTAGCTCAGACAGCTGGAAATCTAGTTACAAGTCTAACGAAGGACTTTAAAATTCTGGTAATGGATAAGAAACCACTATACAGAAGACTATTTTGTGACCACATACTAACTTCACTACTAATACAGTCCAGCAGTAAAATCTCTAGAGGAAAACACAACTTCTACACTTACATTATCAACAGACTTAAGGCGAAGTCCAATTCTGCCATCTTGATCTTTACACAGAATTGCTTCACGGATGCCTTGCTTAATTTCTGCTCTGCGAATTCCAATATCATTTCCAGTCACTGGAGCTACCATGTAATTAGTAGAAGGTCGTGTTACCAGTTGCTGATTAAAACAAAACAGCCAGACACCTTAGTTTCAACTTTTAAGAATAGCACTATGTCAGTTTGTATGAAGTGATATTTTAAAAAATCAACACAAAAGCCACAACACCAGCTCTCCCCCACCCCCTCCCAACATTGGGAATGGACTACTCAGTTTCAGAACAGACTAAAAGAGGCACTGCTACTTAAATAATTCACCTCTCAGTCAAGTATGGTACTTAAGGCAAATAATAGTATGCTCTCTAGAATGCTAGATACACATTTAGTCTCTACACTTTTGTTTTCTAGAATATGCTTGACTGGTACTTACACCCTGTGGCTGAGCAGCTGCTGCCACTGCTAAGTTTCTCTGCACCTCTTCCTCATTGATGCTCAGGCCCATATACTGAGAAAGTTCTGGATACAATCTGGGGTACAAGCCTAAAGGAGAAAGACAAAACAAAAATCAATACAACTGTTGGTCTAACAGAAGGAGCAGTTAACTGCTTTTACATGCACAATTACTTCAACAAATCTTGTACTATTGTAATTATTTAATTGGAAAATTATGACAGAAGACCCACTTGAATCACGCTTGTTATGCTGGCCTGGTTTAGAAGAGTAACCAGACAAGCAGCACTTCGGAGATGAAGAACTTACAAAGAACTTTCAGTTTCAGTTACTCTATTCACCTTTTACAACACAAACAACAATAGACACATAGTGACAAGTTCCAAAATCAACACTGTGCTGCATTCCATGAGGACATGCCCTTAAACTCTAGAACTTCTGGGCAGTTAGTGGAGAACTTCTCTCCTCCCCACCCCCAAACCAGGTGTGCTGAAGAACACACACGCAGAGATCTTCTACCAAGTTCAAAACAGCACTTGCAAGAGGCACTCATGCCAAGGATATGCCAGATCCCAGGCATGGGAAGGTTTCTGTAGAAGCCTCCTGGCTATAAGGTCCCCACTACAGTCTGCTTTGAGTGTTCATGAGAAAGCAGCTGTCATTTTCTCACAGCTTCAAACTGAAGGGGCTTTATACATCCCTCTCAACAAGAAAAAACACACGCAGCCTCTAAAGTATCCCTCTACACCCAAGCGGAGGGAGGTGCAGGAGTGGGAGGAAAGGAAGTTGAACTGACAGATTTGTCAGACCTTGAGCTGAACAACTCTAGAAATAAACTTGATATTGCTCTTGACATTCCACAGATCATTAACTGGTGTCATTTAACAAGTGCCAGTTATGAGAGCTCTTAAGAGTCCCCCTGACATTCTCACTAAATGAGTGGGGACAGAAAATGCTGCTTGGAGAAAGAGATAGTGCAAAAGAGGGCTTTGGAAGCAACCGGACTCCCCAGCACACAAAGCTTAGGTTTCTAGTGTTCATTTATGGGTATAAATGTATAAAAACAGCTATTATAAGAAACCATGTCTGACCAGCAACGGAAAGTAACTTTTTTGGGAAGGAACAAAGGTCATTGCAAGGTGAATGCCAGTATAAACAAGAGATTTTTTTGCTCTTTAATATGCTGCTTTGCATGAGAGCTGTCTGATCATATTTCTGGACTAAACTACTAGCTTTTAGCTTCATCAGTATTGATTACAAAGCTTTTGATTAATAAATTTTCTATTTTTGCTTGCTTTTTCAAGCCCCTAGGATTATACACAACACAGCATAAGATTTCTGCAGCTACCCAATTTTTTTGTTTTGTTCTTTACTAAAGACCACAACTCAGGACGCATCTTTGCTGGCTGAATTACATTATCATTTGAAACAGAGTGCTCCAAATAGCAGAACACATAGCAGAACACAAAAGCTCTTGATGTTGTAGCCTCCTGTCTCTGTCAGGAAGAAGGATTTCCAGTGGGTCTGGCACATCCTATAGATGATGTAAGGTCTACTCTCATTTAGGATATACTGCATGATTAATCACTCTTCAGCCACACAGAGCTCCAGAGCAATTCACACACGAGTTGATGTCAAAATTATGTTTTGGTTCCTGCTAGCCAAATACTTGCAGGAGAATTCTAACTATGGACAGCAGAAAAAATGCTGCCAAGAAGAGACTGCTAAAGCAAAATCAAATCTGGTCTGGTGAGGTGAGGTCAGGTAAGTATCTAATCCAGAAAGGATCTACCAGAGGCAACTCTGGTGAGCTATGCAAACTCCTGCCTTAAAATCATCTTAGACACACCAACAAACACTCAGAGAAGAACTGGAAACAAAGTTCCATCCACCAAGCCTTAATACTGGATCCACCAGCCTCCCTGACTGCCATTCCAGCACTGCTGCTGGTCTCGCTGGTTAGAGGTTTTAGGCCTTTCAGACCAAGTGTAATTTATTGATCCAGAGCTCCAACCTCAAACATACCTGTGTACCTTTGTGATGTACATGGGAGAAAAGAAGGAGAAATGGATACAAGTCATTCAGCTTTAGATCTGATGGATTTCCCACCACACATTTGATTCCAAAATCTGCTGGAAGCTTAATGTTGACTGAACAACAAGATTAAGTGCCACCTTCTCTTGTTGACAGAGATTTGTCTTTGTTCCTGAGCAAGTTCACATGTAGAGGAAAGACTCTGACTCATGCTGTCCTCAAAGCTTACAAATATATATGTGATAAATAAGGACAACTAAGTGTCTGAGGTAAGAGCTAAACAGAGCTCAAATGGCACCAACATCAAATCTTGTTATGTTAGGCTCACTTGGAAAAGGTTTCAAAAAGAGAAGGGTGACTGCTAGCCACAACTTCCTTTTATAAGCAAACACTGGGTTTTGACTCCTATAGACTCCTTTTTGACCCACAAGGTGGGTGCTGGCATTTCCAAACAGGAAATGTAAATAGGGCAACATTTATTTCCCTTTGTAAATAGGTTAACATACTTATAGCTATTTTTGACTGTACTGTTAACTTTAGGATTTCACAACTGCTTTCCACAACATTACCATACTGTACAGTATATGAGCTTACCTCCATCACAAGCAATTGGAGCAGAAGCTTCAGACAAGATTGCTGGATTAGCTGGATTTGAAGAAAAGGCAGTCTGAGCCTAAAAGCAAAGAACTCACATATGTTATTGTGTATAAGAAAAAGTAAATCTTTATTGTGCAGGCAGGAGACTCAGTATTTTCTTTTTTCTTGTACATGCTAGTTACTATTCATCTTGAAGTAATGAAGTCAATCTTTTTATGTGAAATAAATAGCTTCAATATAACATGCTGTAATAGTATCAAAACTACTTTGGCAGATCAACTCACATCTTCCTCAGAGACAAAGCTACACTGATAATGCAGAAAGGCTTTCCTGTCAACCTGTTCTGTTTGTGTCGTCAAGCAAGTTAAAAAGCCTTAAAGGAAACATTACCTTTGTCCAACAAAGCTTATAACTAAGTTTTAAGGTACGACCTTTGGCAGAGTGTTTTGCAATTACCTTTTTCAGCTGGATAGCAGCAGTTTTACTTCTTCACACCATTTACAGACATTATTAGTGAGATCCATAGTTCTTTTCAGGTGTCAAGTTCCACACAATCTAATGCTACTAGTATAGTATCTTCTGAAAGAAACGGACCTTCCAAGATGATTTTTCTACAGCACTTGCCACTACAGTGAACACATAAAGCCTTATTTCTGTATTGCTCGCTGGCTTACTTTACTAAGTTCTCTTATATTTGTGAGTCAGTTTCCTTCCTTCTCAATACCTCAGCTCTATTTTTTGGCCTTGTGTGTTCATGACCAGTAAAAAAAGACAGCCTTAGAGAGGTCTCTTAAGCATGATGGAAATAGCTATCCCAATAACTTTCCTGAGGTTGAATGTCAAAGGTGTGGGGGGGAAATTACTAAATGCATAGTGAAACATTATGCTGAACAGGACACATAAATTACCTAACACAGCATGACAGTAAAATTACTTCATGATGTTAAGGAAATGCGTAAAAATAGAAGACTTTTTAGTCCTGTACACTCCAGGAAGCTGTCTTTAAAAAAAGGTTTCACAGCAAGAATGAGTCATTATTTAGCAATATCACATGTATTTAGAAGCACAGGCTCCAACTCAAATGATGGACAAAAAGAGCAGGTTAGAATAATATTTAATGTAATTTAAATTCATTTAAGACTGTTTGTTTTAGCCAGCAGTCATCTGAATCTTACTCACTCATTGCGGACACAGACATTCTTTCAGCACTCTGCTCCCTTTTCTCCTAAGAATGCTCTCAGACTTATTTAAAGAGACAGCATTTTCATAATGCATTTTTTGGGAGAAGGAAATAATTTAGCTTTGGATGCCAGAAGGTTGAGGGAGGCAATTCTGCCTCTCTACTCTGCCCTTCTGAGACCCCACCTGGAGTGCTGTGTCCAGCTCTGGGATCCCCAGCACGGGAAAGATGTTAGAGCAGGTCCCAAGGAAATGATCACAGAAGCAACTAGAAGGATGGAACATCTCTCCTGTGAGAAAAGGCTAAGAGAGCTGGGGCTGTTCAGCCTGGAGAAGAGAAGGCTCCAGGGAGACCTCACAGCAGCCTTCCAATACTAAAGGGGGCTTATAAGAAAGATGGTGACAGACCTTTTAGCAGGGCCTGTTGCAATAGGACAAGGGGTAGAGATTCTAAACTAAGAAAGGGTTAGAGTTAGATTTAGATCAGATGTGAGGAAGGAGTTTTATAAAATGAGGGTGGTGAAGCACTGGAACAAATTGTCCAGAGAGGTGGCAGATGCCCCATCCTTGAAAACATTCAAGGTCAGGTTGGACAGGGCTCCAAGCAAAGTGATGGAGTTGAAGATGTCCCTGCTTGTTACAGAGGACTTTTAACCAAACTATTCAGTGATTCTATGAAAAGTATCAGTGAAAATGGAATGGCTTACTGATTACATTTATTACAATTTTCAACTGTAATATACAAACTCTAGCAGTTGGTCAACAAAAGGCCAAAAAGAGCACATTCTTTGCTCCAGGCTACTCATTTTTTAGTTCATTACCAGACTGTAGATAAAGGACTGTGGTTAGATAAGAACAACAGAGTAGGCGGACATGACAAGGAGAAATCCCAACATAGCACCCACAACTTCATAAGCCCCACCCCACACATAAAAACACAGATGAGACAAGGCACTGCACTTTGGGATAGCATAGGAGAGTTAAGAAGCTGTTCTTGCAGTTTGCTTGACTGCTTCCCAATGAAAACAGCAAGGACAGAAGTAGCAGCCACCTTAAAACACACTGTAACTCCTTGCCATTGTTTAAACAGAGAAGAAATGCAAGTTAGGTTCAGGGAAAAGTAAAATGCTGAAGAAAGCAAGGAAACTCCTTGTGAAATACATCCATGTCAAACTTCTCATAGAGTTTTTAATCCATTAAAGAGTTCTTCATTATTTTGTTTCACAGGTATTTTTTAGTCCTCATCATGTCTAATAACAAAACTACCAATATTCTTACACATAAAGGGTTTTGCACAAAGGTGATAATCTTGGATGTACTGTGAGAACTGGTCACTACCATGAAATACCTGGAGGACAAGCCTGATTCCAGACAGCATTAAGGCAGCCAGTGCTTTTTTTTGTGTGCTCAAATGACTACAAAAGCTTTCTGCCACAGATTTGGACACTGAGAATGAAATGCAGCAGATGTATTAGTTCAGTCATCAAGTCAAACTTGATGTGGAGAGACTATGTTCATCTACTTAAGACCATGTATCTATACTTCAAAAAACCCAAACATACCAACATATTAAAGAAAAATGAATATATAAACCAAAATAAATATATCCAGGTGGTAAAATAAGCATTAATCACATTAGATCAAGCTACAAAGTAAACAGTTTGTCTTTTCCCTTTCAGAGTGAGATGGTAAAACAAGTTCTCAACTACAATAAGTCTCCCCTTTCCTGGATTAAATATCACCAGATATATTACTGTCATCAAAACTCATCTTTTCTAAAGTCCAGCATACCTGAATAACTTTGTCCACCTTCAGATCTTCTAGGGAAGGATAGAGAGACATTTTGAAGAAGTCTTACTGAGTAGAGGGCAGACTGAAAAAAAACAAATGGGAAAGCAAACAAATAGCAGGATTAGCTCTTGGATATTTACTGAGATTAACTCTTTAACTTTTTTTTTAAAAAATAAATTAACCAGACAAAGTGCTAAGTAAGTGTTGAGTGACCTGCCAGTCAGCAGTAAAGATACCTGGCACTACAGATGAATTCCATTAAGACCATCCCATTTAATCTGTTATCAATAGCAGCCTTTGATTAATAGTCTTTATTTAATATACTTAGCACTGTCAAAGTTTAGGTCTCAATAATGAGAAAACCTACAAAGAGAAAAACATTTCACAGGAAGCAAAGAGAGACTTTTAGGAGGCCAAGATGCAATTATGATGAGGGTTAAGAGGAAAAACCTAAAAAAATCCTCCTCCCAACTGGGACAGTATTTTATATACAACTGCAGAAGCTTCCATTGTGTTGTCCAAAGTATTTAAACACTTTCATCACTTCTAATATTCCACTGATCTGCTTTTGGCTGGGCTAGAGATAATGTTCTTCCTAGTGCTGTGTTTTGGATTTAGGATGAGAATAATATTGATAACACACTAATTGTT
Source organism: Eulacestoma nigropectus (assembly GCA_013397775.1). NCBI lineage: Eukaryota > Metazoa > Chordata > Aves > Passeriformes > Eulacestoma > Eulacestoma nigropectus. The sequence continues at coordinate 358,545 of VZTE01006457.1, read as the reverse complement.
TTAGTTGTTGCTAAACAGTGTTTATACCAAGTCAAGGACTTTTCAGTTTCTCATGCTCTGCCAGTGAGAAGGGTGGAGAGGCATAAAGATCTGGGAGGGGACACAGTCAGGACAGCTGACCCAAACTGGCCAAAGGGATACCATGTGGCATCACGCTCAGTATATAAACTGGGGGGAAACTTGGCCAAAGGCATGGGCATTGGTCAGCAAGTAGTGAGCAGTGGCAATGTTTTATACATTCCAACTCTTTAAATAATTTTTTTTCTTCCTTTTCTGTTGCATAAAACTATCTAATTACATCAACCCATGAGTTCTCACTTTACTCTTCTGATTCTCTGCCCCCACCCTGCCGGGGCAGGGCAAACCAGCAAGCAATTTTGTGGCACTTAGTTGCTGGCTGGGATTAAATCATGAGACTCAGCAAGAAACCACTAGAGAGAACTGGCTTCCCATGTCCATTTGCAACACATTAATTGCAGCAAGAGACCTGTATAAACTAGGAAGATTCAGCCAGTGAGTTTCAAAATACAGAGACTCCAGGCTGGCTCTCATGTGATGTTGGGAGAGCCCTGTGACAACTTATCAGGAAGTAATAAAAAAAAAAAAAAAACAAGGGAAAAAAAAACCCTCAGCAAAACCAAAAAAAATAAACCACTTCACATGATATTCTAAGGCACCATGCTGACATCCAGCCCTGCTAGAACCAGTCACCTGAGGCTTCAGGAAATGTAATTTTTCCAGAGTGCCTTCACTCATGCTCTCACTGAGATTAGCTGAACTTTTGAAACCCACAATAAAACATTCCACATCAGTCTATGGGAACATTTTAGTGAGAGGGATGGAGAAAGACAGAAACAGAAGACAACAAAATGTAATACAGCTTTGCAAGTTGCAGAAGGCACTGAGAACACGCTTTATTAAAAGTTTTTGGTTTGGGGATACATTTTCTCATCCAAAGAAAAGAGGTTCTTATTAACGTAGCAATTCAGCAAAAATTTCAGATTAAAAGTGACCACTGCATAAATCCTTGAGCTATTGCTTCTTTAAGTGCAGATATGAAGTCAGTTGCTAAATCAACACCACACAGACAGATGCCTAATGTGATACTGTAGTAACATAACAGACATCTCTTCATATTACACTAAGCTCATCAACAGCTTTTATGCTTGTTCAGCAGTGCCCAACAGCTCCAGTATCATGTCAAACTGCAATTAAAACTTAAAAAAAGCATGCCCCAAATGTGACAGAGATGTAAACTGTAAATGTGTGGCCTGTCTCAAGCTGTGCCAAGGAAAATATAGGTTGGATATTAGGAAAAAGTTTTTTACAGAAAGAGTGATAAAGTACTGGAATGGTCTACCTGGGGAGGTGGTAGAGTCACCATCCCTGGATGTGTTTAAAAAGAGACTGGATGTGGTGCTCAGTACCATGGTTTAGTTGAGGTGTTAGGGCATGGGTTGGACTAGATGATCTTGAAGGTCTCTTCCACCCTAGTGATTACAATAATTAATTGCTACTGACTTTTCTGATTAACTGTTGCAATGCTACCAAACGTAGTTAAAGCCTGGAAACTAGAAATAAAACATACACATTTAAGGCCTATTTCAAGGTCTGTTTTAATCCCGCATTGACCTCAAACAATGAAATGCTTCTGCTCATCCAAAATGGGTAATAGGAAATGTAAGCCAAAGCCCTTGGTTGGGTAAGTGGTTCCTGGATGCTCCATTCCACTGCTCACGCACAGCATCGGACTTGGCATTTCCTTCTGTGCTACAGCTGCCCTGTAGATTCAGGTGCTGGCCCAAGCACTGGCAGATGCTCAAAGTCAGCACACCCCGGGCAGCAGGCAGGAAGAGAGGGCAAGGCAAGGACAGTGTGTTCCCAAAGGAGTCATCCCATGGCAGGGCAACGAGGGACACAACAGCAGCAATTTGCAGGTGGTGATTTCTGGCATCCACAGAGCAGCAGAGCACAGCAGAGACTGCTGGGTCCCCTGTCCCAGTGACCAACTTCCATGGCACACCCTGGCCAGCTTTATTTCTCCTCCCCAGACCAGTCTCTGCATGCAATTACTTGGTTAAGTTTGTGACAGACCGGCAACCTCAACCTTCCACTAGTTTATAAAGAGGAGCACAGTGCTTTCTGTAGAAAAGCATTAGCAAAGCTAAACATACACTAGTTTTCAGATTATGTAAGGCAACACTCCAGAAGGTTATCTTGCCCCTTGACAACCCCCTCAGCCTCCCCTCCCGAGCCATGGGTTAACAAACCCAAGTGTTTGTCACCAAGGTTCTGCTGGGCTGGCTCCCTCATCATAAATTCACCAGTTCCTGGTTTTGGTTTTCCAACTAAATAGGCCAGAATAACAGTCACCACTGTAACTGCATTCAGTGAGCTCATATGGTATTTTCAGTTTCTGCAAAGGCAGGTGTGACACAAATACCCCATGTCAGATAGCGCAAGAGCCACAAGAATACTGTATTTAGTTAAAAATAAGATTTTTCAGTAACACTTGCCACTGACAGAGACCACTAGCAATTGCAGGAAGAACTTGTCCACTACTTCTGTGCAATGTTACTCACAGTACAAACATGAATTTCAGCTGGTGCTGTAATGGCTTTAGGCACTGGGGAGTGGATACCAAAAAATCTGAGTCACTACAACTTCCTCTTCTCTCTTAAAAATCTGCACCAACATCAGAATCACTTTCCCCAACCATTTCCATACTTCCACGTTCTGTGAGGAGACCAAGTGTTTAGGAAAGCAGAAGTGAAAACCAAAGGAAAAGCATGGGGCAGGAGGTGTAACTCAGCTGGCGACCATTCAAAACCTGGCAGTAAAGACTTCTCCCTCCTCTTCAGTACACTTGGCTGGAAAGTCTGGCCGCCAGTGCCAGCACGTCCCACTAAGCAAATCCTGTTTGCCAAAGGGAAGTGCCGGGCCACCGATCGGAGAACTATGAAAGGCGCCACTCGTGACATCCTGAGCCTGCCAGCAGGAAGTCTTGAGGTGGGAGTGCTCCCGAACTGCTTTCGGAGGCGTGCCTGGGAGGAGACGGGCTTCCCAACGCATTCTCCAGGTCGGAAAGCATGAACACAACACAGGATGATCCTGCTAAACCCCACTCTGGCAGCCTGTAGTGACTGCTGTCTTTGAAAGCACCAGCAGCCAAAACGGCGGGAGGGGAAAAAAAACCAAAACAAAAAACGCCACCCTGTATGTCTTCCTCCTGTGGCCCGTGGAAAAATTACAGCAGCCACAATGTTGGCACCCGTACCAGAATACTAATTCCCACTTCCAGAATTTCGAAGCTTACGAACCCCACAATTCATCCTTAAAGCAGATCCAGGACAATATCTCCCGAAGGTCAGGCTGAGACATCACGAACCAAGGAACGGTTTCGTAAGACACGATCTCCACTAATAACTCAGTATTTCCCTTCTGATACATATCTAATTAGCCTGGGAGCAATGCCCTCATTATCCGCTCAGCTCCGAAACCTGCTGCCTCCATTTCAGACCTGAAGCAGGGCTCGCCTGCCTGAAAAGGCCCGTCGTATCACTCCACCGCTGCAGCACCTTTCGGCCCGTCTCAAGAGAAGTCAATACAAATGTCCGAGCCTCCCCCGCGCAGTGGCCGCGGAGCCCCAACGAGGGGCCAGCAGACGCTCCCAGACCCGAGGGCTGGACACAGTCACACAGGGCCTTATCCACTGGCTGCTTTCCCCGTCCGCGGGCGGAGGAGCCCCTCGGGCCGGCAGCGCCCCGAGCCGGCTGAAGCCTTTCTCCCGGCCGGCTGCGGGGAGCGGCGACCCCGCAGGAGCACGACACGGCTCCGCGGCTGGAGCGGGGACCAACATCGCCCTCGCAAGCGGCACAGCGGGGCCGCCTCCGCGCCGGCCGCCCCCTCCCCGCTCCTCCATGCCCGGCCCGCAGCCCCCCACCCGCCCCCGAGGACAGCACAAAGGGCCGCGGGGAGGGGACCCCGCTCGCCGGCCCCTCGCTTACCTCCGGCCCAGGGGGTTGTTGGCTGCCGTCCGTCGAGGCCCGCAGTACGGAGAGAGGCGGTAGCAGCGTCTACCCCGGATCGCGGCAGCGCCGCTATGAGTGGGGCGGTGGCGGAACTGGCCCCGCGCATGCTCCGGCGGCCGCGGGGAAGGGGCCGGGGCCGGGGCCGGGGCCGGGGCTGGGTTTGGGCGCCGGCGGCTGTGGGGCGCGAACGGGGTGGCCGTGGCCTCGTTCCCGTCTGGCCGCTTGTTCCTCGTAGAATCATCAATGTTGGAAGAGACCTTCAACATGATCCAGTCCAACCGTCCACCTGGCGCTACTGCTGTAACCTCTGAACCACATCACCCAGCGCCAGATCTAGACGCCTTTTTACACCTCCAGGGATGGTGACTCCGTCACCTCCCTGGGAAACTTATTCCAGTGCTTGACGACTCTTAACAGTGAAAAACTTTTTCTAATATCTAATCTGAGTCTTCCCTTTTTCTGCTTAAGGCCATTTCTTCTAGTCCCCTCAGCCACGGCAGAAGAGAAGAGACCAGCCCTCACCTCACCACAACCTCCTATCAGGGAGCTGTGGAGACCAATGAGGTTCCCTCTGAGCCTCCCCCTGAGATTTCTTTGTTTTTGTAGGGCCCTAGACTGATTCGTTTGCCTTTATTGGTTGACAGCTGTCGTCTTCATGGAGGAAAGAGTACAATTTTCTGCTCGCTTTCCAACTTCTTTTTTCTGCTGTAATAAAGCGCGCTCCACTAACAGCCTCGTATCTGCCTTGTTTTGCGTGTCTGCCGTGGATGAGTGAGCTGTGACACATCAGACCCGCAATGACCCCATCACCTGTCCCACAGTCCAGCACCTGCCTGAGCCTTCTCCCACAGGCAGGCATCAGAAGAAGAGCTTTTATCCTGGAGAGACTCCCCTGAAGAAACCATGACGTAAAGCGTACCAGCAACAGAGAAATCCCAGAGCAAGCTCGGAAAGAGGCTTTCATAAGTCAATTACTATAATTACCCCCATTTGCCTTATTTAGAGTGTGAACTTCTGTAACATCAATTTTTGGTCTTTCCTTCTTCATTATGATTCTTTGCCCACTGTCAAATCTTGTTTATCATACAGATAATTAAATGTGCTAAATGCCCTGGAGCTTCTCTTCACCTAAGAATCCAGAGCATTCAGTAGAGGAGTTTAGCAGTCCTCCAGCAGCTAGGAAGGAGGTCTACTCCTGCCTCCAGTCTCTTTCCGCTGTCCTCAGCCAGTCCCAGCAGCTGTCGAGCTCTTCTGAGGGAAAACTTAACTCATTGCCCCAATAGAAATTGAATCTGCAAAAAAACATGAATGTTTTTCTGCTGGTTAGTGAGCCATGCTAGCAATAAAAACCTCTGTCAAGTACAAGCATGAGCCAGAGCAAGGGAGTGTGTGGCTAGAAACAGGAGAAAGGAGGAAGAGGAAGGAGAAATGGGATTGAGAGGGAAGGTTGTTTCGCTTCATTCAGGCACTAACAGGCTGTTTCATCATTTGAGCTGTCTGCACAATCATAACCTTAGTTAAGCTAAACATAAATTTTGTTGCAATATATGTTCTTCTGTTGTTGTTGCAGTATATTTTTCAGTTCTTGATTCTCTCCAGTTGCCAGCATCTTTGGTGAGCCCCACAAGGACTGGGGTAGCAGCCACAGCAGTGCTGAACAGAGAGGAGCAGCAACTCTCCAGCTGCTCAGGAGGCTCCTCTTTCTATATAGAACAATCAGACCAATCCAGTCAGACCTGGAACCTTTCTGCATGCCACCAACTGAACCATTGGCTACTGAGTCATGCAACTATGGGTCATTAAATATATAGGAAGTGAAATCTTGGGCTTAGGGTATAAGTTCATGAAAATCCTGTGTTGCGTGTTTTCTGGGCCAGGAGGAAGGGAGGAAATCTAGCTCTGGTTTAATAATGACAGATGATTACTGCTTTAGAAGTGCTAAATTTTCTATGTAGCCAAAGGAGATTTTAACATAAGTGAGAGTTTTAAAACCCTGTGCTCAGACCAAGTGTGTAACACTTCATCCTGAAATGAGCTCAGTGCAGTGAAGCCCTGGACCCACCCTGTAGAATGAAGAGAACTGTAGTGTTCATGTAGCATGGATTGCAGGTGTGTGATTGACAGTTTTCCAGGTCATGCAATTCTGCTGGGTGCCAGTGCTGACAAGTGAAGGGTGCTGTTTTCTTTTGGTTTGATGTTGAATGTTCTCTCATTGCAAAGACCTTTCTTCTCTCCAGAAAGCCAGGTTGCTATTTGCTGTTTTCTGCATTACTTTATCTCTTTGTGGTCTGTCAAGACAGCCTGCTGTTATCCGGCGAGCAGCCTTTTTCGGTAGACATCAGACCTGCACTGTCAATGCGCCTCCCCTGATTTTACCCACAAGACTCTAATGGGTATTCGTTTTCCTTATGATGATGTCCTAGACCAAGCACTTGGTTCCATATAATCTATTACTTGTTGGGCATACCATGTGTGCACTATTACAGATATGTAATCTAAGAACCAGCAAAGTCCAGGTTATGGGCAGTAGCTCTGGCACCACGTCCCCCTGTGGGACATCCACCTTGGTATCAAAAGTGAATCTTATCATCCTCATCTCCCAATAAATCATGAAACATGATTTCAATAAAGATTTTGAAGAACTGTGTAAGGCTGCTGCTTCTTCTTGCTTAGGAACAGCTGTTGGACAGGGAAAGATTATGCATTTTGTGCTGAAAAGCTTTCTCAAAATTGTTGTTCATTTAAATATAGGAACAAAACATAGTAAACCAGAAAGATAATTGCTGAAAAATGGGTATGTCTCATCTGTGCAACCAGTGCAGTTTGGCATGTCTCAGGGTCCCCATCCTTCAAACACACAGACCAAAGACAATTCCAGCTACTGTTTAGTTTTGTTTCTTTCCCAGGGAAACCAAATCTTGGAAGAGGGTGGCACATGCCTCAGTCACTCTGTGACATGAACTGAGCACCTGGGACAAGGCAGGTACTTCTGTGCCCTGGAGTTTGGAGGGGAGCAGAAGAAGGACCGGGCCATATCATTCCAAGAACTCCACTGAGACTGGGGAGCTCTAAGGAGTCACAGGTGAATTGCCCAAATAAATGGCTCTAGATTAGTTCCTGAGGTATGTGCATCTATTGTTTGAAAGAAGTGGAAAAAGTGGCCAAGTTATTAGACTTTGCATGTTGGAATTAGAATACCCATGGGCGAGTGTGATAATTTTCCATTGTCAGTGTACTCTTTGTGGGTTTTTTACTGGTCTAGTGCCAACTTTCAAGGAATAATAGAAACCACCTACTGATCGGTATCAGTCTCAGCTGTTGCAAAAATCTCAATAAAATAATACATAATTATTGCTGAAAAATTCACATTTCTCCTTTGAAGCTGAAAACAGGTTGTACTTTTGTTTGTAAGGAAGCTCTCCACCCATTCCACAATGAGACATTATTAGTGGTCGCTCAAAACATGTACAAGTTGTGCAAGATAGCACCCTGTCAGCACTGGAAACAGAGTAATTGTATTAGAGTGGTTCCATACCTGGGGTAGTTATGAAGGAGTTAATGGGTTCTGCTCTAGGCCAGATGCAAGTAGTGTCCAGACATGTTGTTTGTATTTCTGGAACAAACTCGCCCCAAACCAGCTTAAGTAACTGTGAGGCTGCTTTGCACTGAGCTGTGCCTCTAGACTTCAGGTACAAGAATTTTTGTACTTTCCGTATGGAAACAAGAATTTCAGCATAAACCCCTGTTATGCGGGAGAGATTACATTGCAGGAGCTTTGCCCCAGTAAGGTACTTAGCATTAGAAACTGCTGGGTCACTTTGTTCCTCATTGCCTGTTCATATTTTTTTGATCTTGCCTTTTAAGGGCATTATAACATATTACTTTCACTGTGCCCTCCTCAGCCCATGGGGTGGATGGCACTCAATGAGTGATTTTCCACTGTTCAATTGGCAGTTTCATGCCCAATTTCCTCTCTACTATTCAAACTCCTCTCTAAAGATGGAAATACTAATGTTGTCACCATCCTTTCTAAGTAACACTCTAACATCTGAGTGCTGTGCAAACAGTTGCTCATTTATTCCTTTTCCTAATTCCTGGGATAGAGACAAGGAATTCAGGCCCTCAAGCTGAATATGCTCATAATGCATTGTTCTGAGCCTCAGTTCTACAAACTCGTGTCTCATGTTTGTGGAAATACAGGACATATTTTGTTAAATTCCCACCTTCCTGACTTCACTCACGGTTGCGTGCACCCAACACTTCTGCAGATTAGACCTAGAGCCCTGTGGGGCAAACAGAAAATGAGCAAACACAGGAGCTGCTTGTGGAGAGCCGGGAGAGAGGAGTTGTTTGTCATTGCAGGAGAGCTCTGGGGCAGAGGTGAGAGCAGCATCCAGCTCCACAGCCTGACAGTCCAGGGCGTGAGCAATAAGATGTTCCTCTTCCTCATTCACTAGACACCTTCCAGCCTTTGCAACAGATGAAGAAGAGGTCCTGCAAACAGCAGGCTCCTTCATGAGCCAGTCCTAGGAGACAAGAGACAAGAAAGACAGACAAGGAAAGGGTGGATTTGAGCTCTACACAGACAGGCGGGAGGAGTGACTGTGCTTTTCCCATGCCTAATCTCCAAGTGAGATTTTGCTGGAAAGGACTTAAATAACCTGAACAGTTCTTTCCTACCTCTGTTGAACATGTTTCAGGGTTTAAAAAACTATATTCTTTGTTTTCATATTGTGAAGACTAGATAGGCATAGCAGAAATAGAGTGTCTATTTCACAGTACCTGTAATTTTTTCTGTTTAACTCTTTCCCTGGGTATTTAATGTCCTTTCCTTTCTCCTGGGATCTCTAAATTAACATTTTATACATTCATGTTAGATGCATTCTGGTTCAGGCCAAGGTATTGGTCTAATTTAGGTGATGTTCCATGGTCTAGATGAAGCATGAAGCCAGACAAAAGGAGATCCCTCAAAACAATGGAATCATAGAATCACAGAAGACTTTGGGTGGGAAGGGACCTTAAAGATCATATCATTCCAAAGTCCTGCCATAAGCAGGGACACCTTCCACTAGACTAGGTTTCTCAAAGCCCCATTCAACCTGTCCTGGGCACAAGTGCTTGTGACAAGTACAGCATGAGGAATCATGAGCTCTGATGCCTCAGTGGGAGCCTGGCTCTTTGTCTTAAAAAGCCACCAAGGATAAATTTGAGCAGACATCAGCCTCTGGGATGGGTTGGTGGGACAGAGGTGGACACTTCTCTTGCTCTGCTCTGGCTACGGGGGCTGTAACCTCTGGTACAAGAGGCAAAGGAGAGCTGAGGCCAAGAGCAGCTTCTCCAGCAAGGCTCACTAGTGGCACCTATTGGAGAATTTTTATGGTACCCTCGAGGTGAGTTAAACACCCCCTTGTGCTTAAATACAAAAGAAGAAGTTAATGAGCAATGCATTGGGCAGAGTCCCATCACAATATGCGGTTCTACATGGGATCTGCAAAGATGCATCACGAACAGATTCTTTGTACACAAATCACCAAATCCAAGAGTATTTGCATGGGCACCTCAGCCTGTGGATCCACCCCTCAGCCAGCTCTGCTGCCCACAGTTTGCCCCTGAGCTTGGATCTCTGAGCACTCTTATTCCAGGATGGCTGCAAGACGAAGCTGAGACTGTTTCTTATCTCATCACCAAGGGAAACTCCGCTCCCTTGGAAGGAGTCTGTTCTGTCTCTGGCGTTCCTGTTTCCAGCCAGTTTAACCCCTCCTTGCCCTCCATGCCAGATCATTCCTCAGTCACAAACTACCACGGCTGAACAGTTATAATTAGAATTTCCCTTTTATTTCTCTCACCACTGGAAGTCTTTAGACCGAGCCAAAAATTTTGGGGGAGACTGTCATGGGAACTTGAATTGCTGTGAGCAATCAGGGGATGGCTCATCCAAAGACATGTGTTGGTGTTGGCACAGTGCCCTTACTTTTCTGGGGAGCTGTCTCCAAGCTGACTCAGCAAGTCAGATGCTTCCCGTAGCTCAGGAGTGGTTTTTGGCAGTCTGCCACTGCATTTCTGACCGCACCAAACCTGTTTAGCTTATGAGACCAGTCTTGAGCTATATAACTACTGGAGCACCAATGTTTGTTTGTTTCTTTAAAAAAGCAATAAATTGTCCCCATTTGTAAACTAACCAGCTGCTTAAATGCTTGTTTTACCTTGTGTTTTGTCTTTATCTTCCTGTTCTCTGCAACATCTACCTGTCACCCTTCTTCCATCAGTTTTTTTCTTCCTGTGTTACCATGTTCTTTTTGTGGTTTTCTGTTTTAATTTTTGTCTTTCTACCTGTAGTTTGTCTTTTCAACTGCAGAGCAAAGCTGTAAAAGGTAGATCACCGATGTTTGCTTATTTAAGTCAAAAATAATATAAAACATATAGAAAGAAATAGGTAAAATGTAATAATACAGCAATTCTGGTAGTGGAAAATTAATATTACTTGTTAAACAGGAGCATAGAGATATATTTTTTTCCAAATTAGCCATCTGCATTCAGTTGCAATTCAATTTTCTAGGGGCAGAAGGCTGCTTCACAGGTAAAACCTGTGGGCTGTGCTTTGGACAGTTTATTTAGTCCCATATTCATCTCTTTTTAATCTAATCTGGACAGTTGAACAGCCTTACACTTTGAAGTTGGTTTCATATTATGTCTGTTACACCACCATGCCTTATTTTTACTTTCTTTTGCACAATGAAGACATTCTTCACTGCTACAGTTCCCTTTCTTCAAAAAAAAAAAGAAAATGAAGAAAACTTTGGCTCATAGAAGTATGATCATGAAGAGGAATGTATCACAGAAAAGAATTGAAATGATGACTGGCAGATTGCTGCTGCAGTATAGAAAGGTACTCACTTCAATCTTGGCTTGTATCATCCAATAAATATTTTATTATAAAAAGTAGTATATAGATATAGGAAAAAGAAATCTTTAAGTAAATGTAGTAGTAGAAGGACATGTATATTCCCTTGGAAGAGTAAAATAAGGCTCAGTTGCATAAATGTGTGCCCCACACTTCTATTTCTTTGTATTTTTTGCACAGTCCAGTGAAACTCAGCTCTCCATTAAAAAAACATATTTATATACAACCATTCCTAGCAAGATTTTCCACACCTTGCATAAATCCACCAGGGATGCTCTCAGAGAATGATTCCTGTGTTCATGTGTAGATACAAAAGAAAAGGAAAAAGATTCTGAAACCAGAGAAAAACTGTTCAAGGAAAGCTGTGCCGATGAATCCCACTATTTTCCGGCTGTGGATCCTTTCCAGCTGCATTGTTAATCCAGTTTCTCCATTTTCCCCAAATTTCTGGAGACTTCCGCAATCCCAAAGTGGCCTAATAGCTGTTGAAATCACCATCATAGGAAGTCACCGGTGGTTTCCAACTACTGTTGGAATTGAAACTCTGTCTCCCCTTAGACCTGTAGTGGCCATAGCCAAGAGAAAAAGTCCCCATTGCGACTACAGGTGCCAAGCTGGCTCCCAGCCAGGATGTCATCTTGCCAGTAAGGTGGTGGGCCTTTTGATTTCCTTTCACACTGGAGCGATGGATGTTGTCCTTGCACAGGTGATCGCTTCAGGAACAAAAGGAGCACAAAACCAGCCCCACGGCAACCTGATGTGAGGTTTGCCAAAGTGGCCCAAATCCAGACTGCAGGACCAGAGCGATACCAGCACTTGCACAGAGAAGACGGAAACAGCTGTAAACAACAGAATGGTTCTTAAGATGCCACCCTTCTTACAGAATAGGTACAGGTGTCACTGAATCTCCATGGCTTCTAAATGCAGATGTAGACTGAATTGTGAGTGTGATGAAGGAGGGGACATGAAGTAAGTGCTACACTTAATGGATGCCTAACTCAGGCAATGAATCATATAATCGTAGAATGGTTTGGATTGGAAATGAACCTTAAAGAACATCTAGTTCCAACTCCCCTGCCATGGGCAGGAACACCTTCCACTGGGTTACTCAGAGTCCCATCCACCCTGGTCTTGAATACTGCCAGGCATGGAGAGTCCAAAACCTCTCTGGGCAACCTGTTCCAGTGCCTCACTGGAAAATTCAGTAAAGAATTTCTTCCCCTTATCTACCTTTTTTTCATTTTAAAACCATTACCCCTTGGCTGATCACTACGTGTTTGTGCAAAAAGTCCCTCTCCATACTTCTCATCAACCCGCTTTACATATTGGAAGGCTGATAGCAAAATAACAACTAGTAAGCTACAGGGCAGTGCACCTCTTTAGGAAGGAAGGAA
>VZTE01006457.1:302495-346202 GCA_013397775.1 Eulacestoma nigropectus | reverse complement strand
AGAAAGAAAGAAAGAAAGAAAGAAAGAAAGAAAGAAAGAGAGAGAAAGAGAGAAAGAAAGAAAGAAAGAGAGAAAGAAAGAAAGAAAGAAAGAAAGAAAGAAAGAAAGAAAAAGAAAGAGAGAAAGAAAGAAAGAAAGAAAGAAAGAAAGAAAGAAAGAAAGAAAGAAAAAGAAAGAGAGAAAGAAAGAAAGAAAGAAAGAAAGAAAGAAAGAAAGAAAGAAAGAAAGAAAGAAAGAAAAGAAAGAAAAAGAAAGAGAAAGAAAGAAAGAAAGAAAGAACGAAAGAAAGAGAAAGAAAGAAAGAAAAGGAAGGGAAAGCAAAGTGAGGCAGAAGTTGCATTACATTCCCTGCTCCATCTGCTGGAGCAGCCCAGAAAAGCTTGTCATGTTCGCCCAGATAGTTGGATTGCAGCAATCGTCTCCTCGCTGGTTACCTAACTTCCTTTCTTCAAATAATTATTTGGTAGCAGTGAACTGCATCATTTTTGTAATCACATCTGAGATTTGACTTCTCCCTGTTACGTGTTCTGAGCACCTGCAATTGCGTGTTTAGGTCTAACAGGGTAATATAGAAGCTTCCATTTTGTTATGAAATGATACGATGCAACTCAACTCCAAAGTTTAAAAAAAGAAAAAATTGCTTTAAGAAGATGCCGTTTGCTGCACTGAGTGGGTGGTAATAACTCCTCATGGCTTATTTTACGGCCATTTCCTTTTCCTGCTTGGGTTCCCATATCAGTTCTCTTTTGTCTCCACTTTCATAATTCCTCTCTTTACTGTTTCTCTTCTGCAATACTTAGAATAAAGTAACTTTCATAAATCGTAATATTCTCAATTGTTACTTTAGTTGAGTTTAATAGTTCCCTTTTCTACAGTTTTAAGGAAACTGGTCATGATGGAACATAATGTATTATTAAAATATTTTCATTCAAGTAAAGGATGGTATTTCTGATTGAGATTTAGTTTCTAATGCTTGATATTAAAGGGAAGATAGTGGCAGTGTAAATCCCAGGTTTGATAGGAAGGTTACCAAACTTTCAATTGACATCCCTAAAGAACAAAAAAAAAAAAAATCCCAAAGAGACAATGAACTGACATGGTACAGGTAAATCAAGTTCATTATCTGATATATAAGCACATTCAGAGGATACTCTGAGATAAATATGGAAATATTAATTTGGTCATTAGAGGAAATATCTGTCCCTACTATTATTTAAATGCTCAGGGGCAATTGTCCTGATACAGGATGCAAATAAACCCACTTCCCAAGCCTGTCCAATTTTATAGCCCATCAATGTTGATTATCCTAAGGTAAATACAAGGCATTGTCTATGCAGAGTTCTTCACCATGAAAAAATTACAGGGTCAAATATATCACAATGATATCAGATTACAAAAGAGTTGTAGCTCTACAATCTACATACCATCTACAGAAAAAAAAAGATGATGATGACGATTTTTTTTTTTTTTTTGAGGAAATATGAACACACTATTTTCCTGGAGTCAGATGACTCACAAATTCTGCAGAAGGCGGAGTATAATGTAAGCAAAATCTGCCCTTTTGACAACCATGACAGTTGTTAAAATAGAGCTGTGGAGTGATACTGTAGTAGCATGAATTTATTTGAGATTGCGTAGATCATTAAATAATTAAACTATGGCATTATTCTTTACAGCATCTTTAATATCACTTAAATTGTTTAGAATATGATGCTCTATTATAAATTAGGTGTACAAGACTTCCACCTATTCCACTGACCCAGGAAAACCAGGGAAAACATGAATCCAGCTAGGGATCTGTTGGAATTATTTCTGGATTTACAGCCTCTCTGGGGAAGATTTCTTGCATGATCACTTGGTAACAGCAGCTGGTTTATGAAGGCAGGCCGGGCAATGTTGTGCCATGATGTGCCATGGTGTGTCAGGTCTGTTGTTGTGAGGGGACACGGCAGCCAGTGTTCTCCTCCCTGTGCCTGGAGCATTGCTGATGCCTTTCAGTTTGCAGACATATGATGGCTGTGCCAAGTCAACACTGATGCTGCACAAGGACCATCAATTTCTGGACTGTCTCCACAGTAGAGGATCCTGTGTGATGACAGCCATCATTCCTCTCTAAAAACAGATGTTTCTTGTGGCTGGTGAGGAGTAAAGCCTTAATTCTTGTTCTGTTGAACAATTTCAGTGATCCCAGAAAAGCCAGGTTTTCAGCCTGGGCCTCAGAATCCTCAGTGATCTTACCCAACTTATCTCCATATCTTCATAAAAGTGATACTTCGTGTAAATACAAAGAAAAATACATAGGCATATGGAAGAAATAATGGTTTTGTTGCATAGCAACAAGAAACAAATCTGAACTCACAGAGCTGAGTGGCTGCTGTAGAACACAACACACAAGTGCCACACAAGGAGGTTTACCAGTAGGTGGTGACATATAATTATTTATTAGCTGTTTTCTGGCTGCAAAGGTTCTGAACTACAAGCAGCTTCACTGTGCAACTTCTTGTTTAAGCTTTCCTTTCGTATTGCTCCACCTTTCTGAGATCTCCTTTACAAGTGTCACAGCTGTGGAAGTGTTTCACAGCTGCAATTGCATCTTCTGGCTGTAGCATGTCAGCCTGCTCCTGTTCCGTGAACTGCAGGGCTGCCTTCCCACTGCTGAGCAAAATGCTTGGTTTGTGTGGTTTCAGGGTTTTTCATCTGTTGATAAAAGAAAATAACCCAGTTCTCGCAACACATGCATGAGAAAAAAAGTCAGTCCTTTCTTTGTAGTGTGTACCTCTTATTTGCTTCCAGTGAATAAACAAGGTTTATAGTTAGCTGTGTGGAAATCTGCTATTGACTGCCAAATGTAATCAGCAGCCTCTCCAAAGTCCATCACACCCTTCTGTGCATCAGTGCTCCCAAGTTATGAAGCCATCAGGAACCCTGGAAAAAAATTATTACTGTCAGCTTGGTCTACCTATTATTTTCTATTAATTTAAATACCATGTGTGGTTTGTGACTAATGAAAGCCATATATATACAGCATATGAGATGAAGCTTGGGTTTAGAGAGTGAGTTGTTTTGGAGCAGCAGGAGGAAGCAAGCCTTAAGGCTTCTCTTAGGCTTCAGGAATCACCACAGAAGTGAGCTGGGCCTGTTTGTTTTTTGGGAAGAGTATTGGCTCCATGGAGGCCACAACCTAACTTAATTCAGTGGCTGGAGCAGAGGAGATAGATAAGAGTGCTCCTGGCAGCCTCTGCCTGCAGCCAGTGGGTGTATCTGGGTGAAAAGTGTCTTGCTGCCCTTTGGGGAAGAGTGGTGCCGTGTAACGATGCATCAGTCTTGACACAATTCCTGGCCCTGAAGACATGAGCAGACCTCGTGAGGACACGGCTGCCCTTGCAGCTCGTGTGGGCAGGATGAGCTGGAAGGAGCTGCTAAATGCGCTGTACCGGGTGAAGTGTCAGCACGCTCTCTTGCCTGCATCCACGTGCTCTTGAGCTGCTCTTTCTGAACTGGTTCTAGCTCAGTGTTCATTAGGGCTTAACCAAAGGGTCATATTACAGTTGTTAAAAGGTTTTGCATTTTCTAACTACTATTTGATGCATTGCTGAGTTCTTGATGAACACCCGTGTTCAAACCTGCAGTGACAAAGGCTTATACATTCAAGCATATGCAGTGCTTTATTCCTGATGGTGTCACTGGCCCGAGTTGAGTCTTAAGCCCAAGTTGTGTCACTTTTTGGCATTGATGTTCTTCTCACCATTTACACTAGGAGTTTGCTTCATGAAGCCAAGTCAGTATGTTTTTTCTGACTGCACCCATGGCTCCTGTGGGTCACCTTCTTGGGGTGGGGCGAAAGAGCCAAGCTCATACACGACACACAGAGTGCTGCAGAAAATGTACTTTATCTGTCAATCAGTGGGACCACGTGGTGCTTTCAATCTGTGCTGTACAGACTGGTGGCAACTGCCTGAATTTTGGCTGTGGGAAATGGTGTGTTTGTCTGAAGAACACCTAAATACCACACCCAGAACATCAGGGCACTCTGCTGGTGCTGCTGAAAAATCAGGAAAGCCTAATGCCCACTAATATAAATGGAAGGAGATTCTCAGCTTATCATCTACTAAATTTGGTGGAGTATCTGTGGCAGGCAAGACTCCTGTTTGCCTTTTTCACAAGGACATAAGTCACAGGCTGCAGCGTGTTATAGTACAGGCTGGCTTTGGGACTGTAGATTGGCCTATTTAAGGCTTTCCTGAGAGAAAAAACAATTATTTAAGGTAGGTTGCCAAGCAGCTCCTGTGCTCTGCCCACACCTGGTTATACTTTTAGTACTATTATATATGTACAAGGCAGAAAGGGAAAGAAGGTGGGCAGCTTTAAAGAAGATACTGCCTCTGTTTGCTGGCAGCAGGATGCCATTTATAAATGATGTTATCATCACATTGCAGCACAACAACCCAAAGCACGGAGGGAAAAGGGCAAGTGTGACTGGCAGCTCTAGCTAGGGCAACACAAGATATGGTGAGGAGAGACAGGCAACTGTTGCTGGTTAAATGTTATTCCTGTGTGTTGGACACAAAACTGACACTAACTTCTGACTTTCTTTTTTCAGTATTGTTTGGACAACACATGCAAAAAGAATTAGACACCAATATAACAAAATTATCATTCTCATTTAGGATGAAGAAGTCACAGGATGTAATCAAAGATGACACCCAGAACTGAAATTTTCCATAATGTGAACAAGAAGGAAATGGGAAAGGAAGGTTTTTATAAAGCAATTATATAACAACAAGCTAAATTCAGCTGATGGAAAATAAGTTTTTATAGGAAAATAAATGAAACACCTGTGCTTAAATGGAAATGGGATAGAGGACTGGAGCTTACATGCAAAAGGAGTGATTTTTAGATTAAGGGCAAACCTTGATGCTGTAAACAGGGTTTATTTCTTCAGTACAGTAACTTAAAAATTGCCTCAAATGTAATGGCATGTGCACAGTTACCCCATGCCTCACTGCCTGCCCTGGTTTGAAGCCAGGACAATATTTCCCCCTGCCAGATTTGCATGTTAATGCCTTCAGTGTGGTGTTCAATTGCAACAGCAAGATGTCCAAATCTTTACTATTTATCACACAGCTGTAGGGACACCAACAAAAACTGGTACAAAAGTGAGTGTGAAAAACCCTTTGGTTTCTCTCTTAGAAACATATTAGGCCTTGGATGACTAATGAAACATCATTATACCTGAGCCTCCTTGATGGCTTGATGCCCGGTCTAGGAGCAAGCCAAAGTTTGAATTCTCACAAGTCAGCAACAGAAAGGAGAAAAGGTTTAGTGGGGAAATAAAAGGTGACCCAAGGACAATGAAAAAACTCCAACCCAGTGTGGTTATCTAGATCTACTTTCTTCTCTTTCTTCTATGATTCATTCTATGATTCTGTGAAAGACCATTTTTACCCTTTCTTCCAGACAAATGTTGTTAGAGGAAGTAAGTCCACCTCCGCAGCCATCCCTTTGCCCAACTGCTGAACCCCGCCGTTCCCTCTTGCAGTGGCACACCAGAGCCAGGGCAGTCCACAAGGAGAAGGGAGGGGCAACAGGCTGGCAGCTGAAGGGCAGCACGGACTGCAGCCACCAGTTAGCGCAGTCTGAATCTCCTGGACACCGGTCAGTAGCCATTTCATATATTGCTAAACTTGAACTATAAACTGCAATTGGTAAATATGCAGGATTAATCAAAATACACGCGACTAACCTTCAAATTATCAACTATTACAGCTGCTTGGTTACTTTGGAACTGCTACTGCTACGTGACATCAGCTCAAGGCCAGATCTGCAACTGTCTGCATTAATCCAGCGAAGCTCTCTGCAGAAAGGTGCCAGAACAGAGAGAGAACAAGCTCTCTCCAGAAATGGTTAATCAATAGCTTGCTAGGTTGACTCAGTGCCATTAGAGAGAGTGTTCACCCACTGTATATAAATTGTGACCTGTCTTCTGTTTCATTCTCAGTCACCTCTCCTGCCATCCTGGTAGTTACCCATTTTCCACTTGGAAGCTTTTGGGCATTACCAGAAATGTTCCTAGCATCCTGGCTCTGGGGAACAGCAGTAATACTTTGTTGTGTGTCTTGGTTTCTTCTAGGGAGGAGGAGAAGGTAAGGAACCTATTGTAACTGCATCTCAGTGTGTCTAGCCTTTATTTGTGTCAAATACCCTGTGTACATCACTAAGAGAACTGTAGTCTCAGGGCTGTCAGATGGACATATGCAGGATAGCATAGACAATGCTGTAGTTTGGTCTTTTGAGAGTTTTATGATCCAATCGAATCTTTGTGTATGATCTTTGCAATAATAGTGTAGTGATGCCTAGAGGTAGCTGTAGATACAAATCTATGCACAAGTGAGGTAATTAAAATATGAATATGTATGTTCTGATTCCCTAAAGTTCTGGGCTGGAGTTTCACCTGTATTGTAATCACAGCTAATACCTACTTATTTGTAATTATAGTTTAATACCTACTTACAAACATTTTAACACAGTTTAATACAGGTAATATTTATGTACCATCCTATTTCGAATACATATTCCTTAAAAGCATTTATCCTACTGGCACATTTACATAAGAAGCAAGTTATTTGCTTAACTGCTCTGATTTTGTATTTTCATCAGTCATTTTCTTGTCTTATTTTTAAAAGTTTAATTTTAAAAAAGTGAAAATAATTAACTTCATTTACTGGAAAAGCTGAGGTATTATATGAAAATTATTTCAGCAGTCACAACATGCTTATACAGGAAAGTTATCTTCTACTCAAAAAAGAAAATCATTTAAGCATATGCTTCATTTTAAGTATCTGCTTAATTTAAAGCATGAGCTTGATGACACTTTGTCTGAAAGACTAGCTCTTATGCTTATTGAGGGTCATAGCAAAATTCCCATATTTTTAGAAAGATCTTGTCCATTAATGGGATATGCCAGTAATAACCTTTCTATACTAAAGAGTTGCTTTGCTCAGTATTCAAATAAAATTGTGGATACAATTGCCCAAAAATGGATCAGACTATATTAGTGTGATGGATTATTTATTAATGTGACAATTTCATAACTGCATGTTAGCTAATGGCAATAATTTTGCATTTGAACAGGTGAAAAATATACTTCTGATCCAGGGAAAAGAAAGATGGCATAATCAAACTGTGTTTTATTATGTCTATTAATAGTTAAAGTTGTTCTTTCTTACATAGCTTAGCCTTTAAACAGAAGAAAATTATTTGCAAATAAACTTTTTATTTGGGATTTTTTTTTTTTTTAAATTTTTTTTCACATTATACAAAGCCTAGCATCAGCATTTTACATACCTGGTAGTCCTTGAGAAGAGATGTTTATACATAATTTGAAATTCAGCTTTTGTTTGTGTTTTGTAGGCGACAAGGTGAGCCACCACTTGAAAATGGGTTCCTTCCATACCTGGGCTGTGCCTTGAATTTTGGTGCCAACCCTCTTGAATTCCTCAAAGAAAAGCAGAAGAAGCATGGCCACATCTTCACTTGCCATGTAGCAGGAAAATACATTCATTTCCTCACTGACCCTTTCTCCTACCATGCATTGATGCGCCAGGGAAAACACTTGGACTGGAAAAAGTTCCATTTTGCTACTTCTGCCAAGGTACTGCTGGTTTTAATATCTAACATGCAAAATATCTGCTGACATACCCAGTTAATCCCTGTAAACATAACTAGGCCTTTGAAATAGGATTGGTTTCACATTTCTGCACTTTTACTGTTTTAAAACATTGTGGTCTTTTTTTTCCTCTTCCTAAATGGAAAGAAATTTGCAATGATTTGGATTGTTCTAAGACTCTACATTATTCTAAGACTGTACATTATTTTATTACATTATTATCCTTCCCTCTAGTAAGCTATGAAGTTATACTTTGGCTTTCATTTCTGTTAGACTTTATCATCAAGGTAATGATGGGCCTTACTGATCATGCATACAATTTATTTTGTGACAGGCTTTTGGGCATGGTAGCATTGACCCTGCAGAGGGAAACACCACTGAAAATTTTCATCACACTTTCATTAGAACCCTTCAAGGCAATGCCCTAGATGCCCTCATTGAAGCAATGATGGAAAACCTACAGTATGTCATGCTGCAGTCAAGAGCACCTAAGCTTCAGTCTAATACCTGGGTGACAGAAGGACTTTACAAATTCTGTTGCCAAGTGATGTTTGAGTCTGGCTTTTTAACACTTTTTGGTAAAGAATTTAATTCAAATAATGACAAAAACCTATCATCAAAGCAGGAAACTGAGAGAGCTCATATCCTAAATGCCCTTGAAAACTTCAAGGAATTCGATAAGATTTTCCCAGCCCTCGTGGCAGGGCTGCCTATCCACCTCTTCAAAAGTGCCTACAGTGCACGTGAGAAGTTGGGAGAGGCACTCCTGCACAAGAATCTCCTGAAAAGGGACAACCTCTCTGAGCTTGTCACCCTCCGCATGTTCCTGAATGACACCCTGTCAACCTTCGATGACATGGAAAAAGCGAAGACCCATGTGGCAGTGCTCTGGGCCTCTCAAGCAAACACCATTCCTGCCACTTTTTGGACCTTGTTCTATCTTCTTAAGTAAGTCCCAATGCTTCCTGCTCCCAAACAAGAAAAATGTTTCTCTTTCAGAAACCTGTTCACTAATACAGGCCAATTCCACTGCTTGATATGCCACCAGTGATAAAAAACTTACTGTTTGCAGCAGAAGTGGTGTGTTGTTCTGGACTTCCACAGAAAAGCCCTTCACTCATCTGAGAGCAAGTAGTGGTAGAACAGAGCAATTCTGTAGAAGCTTTGTTTTTTTAAGAAACAACACTCCAGGGCAATGCTACACTTTGTCAAGAAAGCTTTGGAGTAAATCTGTATGATATGACATTAAAAGTGCTAGTTGCAGTCAAAACATTAATTGTATTAAAGGCTACAAATATAACTAGACATATTTAGTCCATCTCACTAGAGCAGGCAAAATGGGGTTTAACTTCATTGTTGTTTTCACAGATACTTAATAGAAAATAATTTATATGTCGATAGATCCCACTGAAGCTCTACTGTAGACTGCACCTGCTGAGCTTGTTACTCGTGAGACAAGTGCACAGTTCAGATAATTCTATCAAATGTCCATTTTAGAGTGGGTTTTTGTGAATTATCTACATAACTAACTCTGAAGTATGTGTCTAAATTCCTAATGCTTTTATTTATCAGCCTCATATCTACTTGCCAGTGTTAGTTTTTGAGATTATTTAGTACTTTTTGCTCCAAGAATGCATTGGCTTTAGATTTTCTGGACTTGGAGTCTTTTAACACTCTGGTTGTGCCTTCATCAAGGCACTATTGCACCCTCTTTTATTGTCTGTATGTATTTCACCATAGTTCATATATTCCATCCGTGTCTGAAAGAAAGGCTAGGCAGTGAAGGGTACTATGTGGGCTCTTAGTATTAGGAAGATTCTTTTCAGCTAGACAGAACATTGTCACATCAGCCAGAATAAATGATGTTATAAAACTGATCTATAATCTTGTTCCTAAACTTTCTACCTGCAGTGAGGCTATTTCCTAACCTACAACTGGCTGGTTTTTTTTCTTATTCTTGGCATTGCTTTTTAGTGACAGTACTCTTTATTACTTGAATTACGCACATCAGTTCTGTCCCACTTGTCATTGCAGATAAAATCAAATGCTTGGGGTTCCTGTCCTTTTTTTTTCCTTTGAAGTTATCATACCTTTGCCAAGACATGAAAAAGTGAAACTTCAGCATTTTGCTGTAACATTTTCATTTTAGAAGGTTGTACTTGTCAGCCAACAAAATAAATTTTAGTCAGGAAGACATTTAATAGCAAAACTCCTTCTTAAAGAATTCTTAAATTTAAAATAATGTTCTTCCTTTGCTCTTTTGATCTTAGGAATCCAGAAGCAATGAGAGCTGCTACCAAAGAAGTGCAATGTGTTTTGGAAAGTGCCGAAGAGAGTATCAGCTTAGATGGCAAACATATTTCCTTGAACCGAAAACAGCTGGATAATATGCCAATACTAGGTATGATTATTTTATGCAGGATTATTTTATGCAGAAATCACACTACAATTTCCGTGGCCTTCTATTTATTACCATATAAATACTTGCTATGGGATTCCTATGGAATTAGCAAAGAAAATGGAAGAAAAAACTGTATGTTCCTTAGCAATAGCCAACAAAACCAGGCTTCCCAATGTCCCAGGTGGAACTGAGAGTATCAAAATTCACATGAACAGCACTTTTTCAGGGTAATGGCACGTCTCAATAATCCTACACAGCTACATTACATAGACCCGTGGATAATTCTGAACAATATTTTGTTTGGTTATGTCTTTAAATCAAATAAAAAGGTGTTGCCGAAACTTAAATCCCAGTTCTTATCATGTGAAGCAGTATTTTCTAATACCATTACTTCTATTTCCTTTTAATATTTTTTCAAATTATAGGCACATTTTTCAGAAGTTACAGAGAGTTTTGATAATGTTGCCTTTTAACTACTGTTGCTTTAAAAAAAGTCAGCTTATACTGGAAAAAAAAAAACCCATATTTTTTTCGGAGTATGGGTTTCCATAAAGAAACTCTTAAAGCTTCAGAAAATTTTGTGTATTTCACTGTTTCTTTTTCTTGTTATGTTTTCAGTTTTCACTGGTTTGGTCTATAGCTCAGAGTGACAATGTGTTTCGAACATTTGGTTTCATCAACTATAAGCATTTTTCTAGGGGAAAGCAGATTAAGTTCTCAGTGGTATCTGTAGAAGGGATAGAAATGGTAAAAAGAAATGAGAAAGATGCTTTCTTAGGCATTTAGAAAGTTAATATTAAAATTTTTCTTCTAATCAATTCAGGGTTTGATAATGGCTCTGAAATAGTACAGTATCTATGACCCGCCCCCAGGATGTGAACACACTGTTTCCATGACAATCATCCCTTGTCCTCTCCCAACAGACAGCATCATCAAGGAGGCGATGAGGCTCTCGAGTGCATCCATGACCTTCCGAGTGGCCAAGGAGGATTTCACTTTGCACTTAGAGAACAACTTTTACAACATTCGCAAAGATGATGTTGTAGCTCTTTATCCTCAGCTGCTGCATTTTGATCCAGAAATCTATGCTGATCCCTTGGTAAGTATTTTTTTCAAATTGCATTAAACTTGGCACTCTGGCAGAAGTTAACAGGCCTTTAGATAAAGCATTTATAGGGGTGCCCCATGGCTGGTTTTCTGTTGTACTCCAGACAGTCTGTTCTTACACGTGAAGATGTAATGATAGGCAAGAAAAGGAATAAAGTCAGTGTAAGCACTCTCTGCAAAACAAGTTTTAGTGTAACCGAAAGGTGTGCTACCAGCCCCAGACAGCCTTCTACTTACTGCCTGCCTCAGTGAGGAAAGATCACCATTATGTGCATCTTTGAAGAAGGATAAGGACAATAGTTTCCCAAAGACACAGAATTAGAACTCTTCCAATTCTTCTTCTGCTGCGTGAACAAGAACGCATGTTACAATCCTTATTTTTAGAGGTCAGGAAAGAAAAGGAGAGTTATCAGCAAAGAACCTGGGATCCTGTCCCACTCGACAGAACTTCTCAGAGGCCACTCTTTCTAAAACAGCACCATGGGGCCTGGTGCTACTGTACAATGCTTATTGCTAGAGGCATCTCTTTCCCAGCCTGCATTTTGTGTCTTAGCAGCTTTATCTGGTTTTTGGAGGTATTCAAATATCAAGGAACTCTTTTGTGTGTTTAATTGCAGACGTTCAAATACAATCGCTTTCTGAATGAGAACGGAGAGGAAAAGACTGATTTCTACCGGAATGGTCGGAAGCTGAAGTATTACTACATGCCTTTTGGGACAGGCATAGCAAAGTGCCCAGGCAGGTTATTTGCTGTCCATGAGATTAAACAATTTTTGGCTCTGATGTTTTCATACTTTGAGATAGAGCTAGTGGACAGTAATGTGAAATGTCCCTCTCTAGATCAATCCCGTGCAGGACTGGGTGTTTTGCAGCCATCCAATGACATTGATTTCAGGTACAGGCTGAAATGCTTATGAATATATATTTTGTATTATGCACATACACTATGTACTAGCAGTACATAAATACACTGTATATACTAACAGTACTAAATACTGTATAACATATACTTTATATACATTTTATGTATATATGCAAATGAAATGCTTCAAGTCTTGGGGGAAAATCTATATGAAGATGCTAATTCACCGTTTTAATGAAAAGTGGTGCACCAGTGTGGTACCAGCATGCAGTGGGTTTAATGCGCTGTTTTGATGCAAATGTCTCCCTTTTTACCAACCATTTTGAAATGCAAGTTAAGATTTTCAATTGTGTGTATATGATAGTGGGGTTTTTTTCTGTCAGCAAATACTTTCCCACAGTTAGAATTTAATCAGCTAATTCATCATAATTTCAAAATTGTACTACAGTTAAAACGTATTCTTTTCTATAATTGCAATGTTTGGGGGGGGAGGGGGGAAGGGTGGTGGTTCTCCTCACAGGTGAAATAAAGTTTTTGTTGTATAAAGGCAGATTCACAGTGGGGATGGGAGGGTTTTCTGGAGAAGTATCTTTATGGTTTTATGAAAAACTAGATGACTTGAAAAAACCGTACAAAAATGTTCACGTTCAAGTGAAACTGCAAAACTTGTATTATATTCATTGTAAGATACTTATTTTCAGAAAGTGCTAACTGTGTTAAAATAAATTATATTGGCTGAACCAAATCCATCTCTAGACTGCTTGTTGTTTTAATGTCTTAACAGTGTCAAAGGTTTATGCACTCATCCAAAGCCACCTAAACCAGTTCTAAAATAGCCAGCTCAAACACCAGTATGGAGATAAATAAATATCTACCACATATTCACCAGTGGTTCTGGCTGGTTTTAGCCTCATTGCCTAAACTCCGTATTTCCATAAGCCGCCTTAGGTCTTCCTAGTCTAATTCCATTAAAGTTACCATGGGTAGTAGTATGTGGCATGTCCATAAGAACAATTGCTTCAGGGTTAATATAATTTGCTTCTCTCTAACATCCCTGTCCTTTTCTGCTGCAAATGACAGATGTATGTATGTATGTATGTCACAAAAATCCATTTTTTAATGAAACATCTTCAGGCTGAAAGAGAGAGCTTTCTTATCATCTGATGATGAAAAGACCAAATGGACTTAAACCATTCTTTTTATCCTGGTTTTTTCTAAGGACTTATGGTCTGACCTTTTGTCCTTGACTCAAAAGTAAGCCTCATGACAGAAGATGAGATACAGAACTACTAGATATTTTCAAATTTCAGATTCTGGCAAGACATCCAGCCTAACTGAGAGAGCTCTTCCTAAATAAGGAATTTTCAATTGAGTTCTAGAACTGCTTTAAATTATCTATTCTTTTTTCTTCTCACTATCGATTGTGCTAAACATTCAAAGGTTAATAAAAAGATTATGCAGTGTGTGATTATTTATTACCTTGGTGTTGTCCTTGTAATTTTATTTAATCTTTTTGCATTTCCAAAGGAGAACAGAGAACAGCAATTTGTTGCCATTTGCACTATGCATAATATTAAACTATTATGCATAATGCAAGGGGGTTTGAATTCTTACTTTGGTTCTCTTGGTAAGGGTAGTACAGTACAGCTTGTTTTCATACTTCTGTCAATTATATTTTGTATGATTTATATAAATTATAGCATATTTAATGTAAGCTGATTTGAAAGTGAATGCTAGCCTGACATGATTGTAATTACATGCACCCGGCACATGTTATTATCATTAGAGCATCTACTCCTTCCTTCTTAAATAAATCCTGCTTGACACAACAGTTCTTGAGGACAGCAAGGCTCTGCAATGTTTTAAACAAAATACACTTCCTTGATGAAAAGGAATTCAACATGGCATTACAGCAGCAGAAAAAAGATAAGAGAACTGCTAAACTAATTCTAGGTTCCTTCAAAAATTAAGCCTTTTTTTACATCCCATTGTCTCCTTCAAACTGACTGCTCCAGACTTTTCTGACAGTGGTTTAATTGAACTTTATCAGTTCCTTGGTCTATGAGAAATTGAAGTACTCAGTAGTTCCTTGAGCTGATCTGACTTTCAGCTTCCCAAGTGTGGGAAAATAATGGAAGATTGGTGAGGAAGATTGTGAACATGATCAAATGGCTTGCCAGCTGGGGTGTCAAAAACCACATACATCATACCCGTCATTGTTTAGCCTCACATGCTGGACAACACCTGTGTTTGGATAACATAGTCTGGTGATAGAGACATCCTGTTGAGCATGGTTGAGATTCCTGCCTTACTGTGGGAACAATCAAATGGTGGTAAACTACACCTTCACGAATCCCTGATATACAGGGGGAAAGAGAAGCTTTGGTGATCCTCTAGAACGCACAGAGCTCCATAGTGCCTGCATCCCAGCTTGTGTGCCTCTGCCCAGGTGCTGCTTTGGGGATCTCCCCACTGGCATCGCGTTTTAAACCCAGCCAGCAACCAAGCACCAAACAGCCAGTCACTCACTCCCCCAGCAGTAGGATCAGGGAGAGAAACAGAAGCGTAAAAGCTAGAAAATTTATGGTTTGGTCTTAACAAAACTAAATTTTCTCTGCATTTCAGCCATGGTATTTTCTTGGTTCCTGTGTCCTGCCTAAGCTAGCTCACACATCAAGGAATACCAACAGTAGAGAACTCAGGGGAAGGTAAAAACATCAGAGGATTCACCCCACAGTTTAAAGTCAAGTTCTGAACATTGTGGAGAGGCTACTGACTTAAGTGCAGAATCATCATAAATTGGCAGAAACCAGTATTGTCACCAGACAGGGCTCTGCAAGGGTGGCTCAATTGCTCCTGCCCAAACTCTTGTGGGACCGTGGTCCTCATCACTCAGCCTGCTGCCACTCCTCTCTTGCTGGGGTAGCAGTTCTCCATGGCTGGCTGGACCATATAACCTGTGGATTGATATGCAGTGTATACAACAGAGGCAACCAGCCCTTTCTGCTCAGTTCTGAACTCCTGTGACCTGAGTACTATACAACATGCCTTCAGGGGACTCTTCTTTTTCATATTGACCTCGTGCTATGCAGATAAAAAGACCCAGTACAAGCCCCTAAGTATGCTTTCACTTTGTGACAAAAGACATGCACATGAACAGTTTGAATAGTTTGGATATGAATTTCTTTTTTTTTTTTTTTTTTATATATTGGGCTATATACAAGTATTTTGGTTACTGCTGTAGCTGCTAATTTTCTAACCTCAGTTAAACTCCTGTTATAGAGATGCAAGCAAGGGGAGAAAAGAGAGTACAAAGTCTGTGGCACTATGCCTCAGCTAATGTAATCAAATTCTTCAGCAATCAATACTCATCTGCCTTGCCAGGGCCACAAACACCACAAGGTTATAACATGGCAATTCTTTTTGCTGCCTCTCCTAAAAGCAGAACTTTTCTTAAGACAGGAGAACAACAAAAAAATAATACTAAAGATCATAACAGCAATTAGAAATATATTGGGCAGATCCAGGCTGGTAGGAAACAGGCAGCCTCTACTGTGGGCTCTGTGAGTATTTCACATTATGTACTTACTATTTTAAATGCACAAAGAGATATGGGAAGAAGAGGAGCAACAACCTCAGCCCCCAGGTGAGCACCCTAAACATTAGGATAGTTCAGGCATTTTTCGCAAGGAATTTGTAGCGTGTTTTCTCTAAAAAATAAGTAACAGACTCAACAGGATGATTTGCATGACTTTCTGTGCTGTTACAGCCAAAGTGCTCTCTTACTTGAGAAGAGATACAATTTCAACATGAGACTGAAGTCCCTGAGGAAGAGGAGGTTAGTGAGTTCAGTCTCTCTCACACCCCAAGGGGCAGCTCTAAGCTTGTGGTTGTCCTGTAAAGGGTGAGTAAGAGTGAGGGATACCTCTTGAGGGACACATAAGCTTACCATAGATTAGGCACACCAGGGAGTTTAAATGCCCAGATTTTTTTGCACCCAGATGTGCTGGGCACTGTTGTAGTCAGGTGCCTCTGAACAGTGATTTGGGGATTAGGAGCAAGGCACAGCCAGCTGAGAGAGACCATGTGCCTCATAATCCAGCAGAAGGAGACCTTTTGGGTGAGCAGATTGCCTAGGCAGTGAAAATGTTTTACAGTTTTTTCAGGCTAAAAGAAATCTTTACTGATCATGGAGATCTTGGAAGTGACATGGTGACCTTACTAAGGAAACAAGACACCGTGTCAGAAACAAGACAGTTTTACAATTCTGAAGCCATGCTGGCCACAGCTGTTGTAACAGAGCTGCCACTAAGTTCAGGCAGCCACTCTTCAACTTATCAACAGTGGTTTTGAACACAGATATTCAAGCCCTTCTTCAACTGTTTTTGTATTTTGCTGTAGGACTATCAGGATAAACTGGTATTTATATTATGAGACCTCTTAGGCAAGTTTCTGATGAAATAAAAGGGGAAGCAAAAAGAGGAAGAGTCATGGGATAATTTTTCTGAAAGCATGAAATACATTTTAGTGATAACTATAGCTTAGCTGATGACAGCGTGCTTCAAGAGGTTCATCATCTTGGTCTAAACAGATAGCTGTGGCAGCATAAATAGGTATTTGCCGTTTATGGACTGCACAGAGTGCTACATCTGCATGTCAACAGGCTGAAGACAGGACCAAGATCTTGTGATGCTCCTGCTCATTGCAGGGCATTGGACTAGATGACCTGTAAATGTCCCTTTCAACCGAAACTATTCTATGGTTCTATGGTTCTGTGATCTCCTCTCATTTACACCACCAGGTTCACACAGTTAAAGAACACACAGAGGAAGCTTGATCATAATTACGTCTAGCTGCATACAGGGGATTTGGTGGTAAAAGCAGTAATTGCCTCCTAATAACCTCAGAATTAAATAATAAAATGATTGCATACTATTAAGTGGACTGCTATCAGTGTAAATACCCAGCTTGCTAACTCTTGTTGACTTTACTTGGTTTTCTGCCAAGACAGACAACTCTGTGGTACATACTTCAAATCAAATGATCTTCAGTGACCCATGAGTCATGAAAGGAGAGACAGGTCACTTCAGAACAATTCACTAAAGAGCCCTAGATTTTTGAAATGAAAAGCTCATTTTACTTAATTCACCTGTAAATAAGATCCCGTGGGATCCAATTATCTTTTAAAGAATAACAGTAATTTCTAAAACTTATCTCGTCAGATAGCAGGATCCCATAGAGATTTTGAAAGATTAAAACTCCTTGTCTGACTGCATCTCTTGTTTTGAGAACTCTTCAGTGTGACTGGCCATGTAATTATTTCTCGGTAACGTTTGTATAACAGTTGATTGGAAAAGGATAGGAAAAGGCCCCCAGTAATTTCAGGCTTGAGACATAAAAACACCCACAGGAAGAACATTAAATACCTTAGGCTGGAAGAAGTCAAGCTAGAAGTCACTTCACCCTAGGTATGGAATGAGCTCCACTTTACCCAGGGCAAGAACAAGCAGAGCTCCTTGGGATCCTTGGGATTTGTGCAAGGCTCCTAAGGAACAGACTTGCTCCTAGAGGTGCTCAGCACGTTTCAAAAAACCAGCTGGTTTTCTGTTGGGTTCTGGAGGGCTTTTGGTGGCCTCCATCCTCATGTTAGTTGCAGGTAAACACCCTGTGCAGAGTGCACAGGAGCTCCTGGCAGGAGCACGGGGTCGGTCCCTGCTGTCATCCCCAGGATGTGCCTGTGCCTCTAACAGCTGTGCTGAGGCCAGAGTCACCTGTAGAGAGAACAGTGCCAGACCCCATCTCATCTCGGCCCCTGCTCCATATGGACATCTGGACTCTAAAGGTGAGCCAGATCCTGCAAGGCAATTGGAGACAGACATGAACATTTTGTGCCTGCAAAAGCTCTGTTCCCCACCTCCATGAGCTTGCATGTCTGGTTTGAAGGGTGAGGAACATTGGCCAAAGGGTTGCATCAGCGGGCAAGAGGAGAACTGGGTCTTGCTGACCTGCAGTGATCTCAGCTGTGCTCTTCTTTAATGATAATTGCTCCTTATGCTGAGGGAAAGACTTCTCTGCTTGATGCAACATTTCAGCTTGACTGCTCTGCCCAAGTAGGCAAAACTTTGGAAAGGCAAATAGTTAAGGGGGGGGCTTTCTAAAAATACATCCTCCACATTGAACTGACAATTTCATGGCTATTTTATTTCTTCAATGTAAGAACTTGAAACAAGGAGCTATATCTTTATGAGAATTAAAAGCTGGTGTCAAAAACAACAGGGGAAGCCATTAATGATGCAATTACACGAGTTGTGTTCACTGTGCCTCATACTCTTGGCACCTTAGCTTCTTACATGTGTTATTTAGACACAGCAAACCTGGCTAGACAGACCAAAACAACTGTTGTCCATTGAAGTTCTATGTCTGGACTTTGAAGAGATTCTCTTGTTTCTGTAAGGAGACTACAGTCAGAGGACTGTCCCTGAAATCTGTTGATTTAATAATCCTGTGAATTTGAAGAAACCATTGCCGGAGGCTAGGGGTGCTGGATGCAGGTATAAGAGATGCACCACACTGCAGAGGTATCTGTAGATGGGGTTCCTAGTGGAGGCACTGCAGTGCCAGAAGAGAGTTGCCTGGGTGCAATTCGGAAGATCCCAGCTGCCTGCTGAAGTTCCTGGCACAGGCAGAGCAGAGGTAAGAGATGAAGGGCCAGCCCCATCTTGCCCCATGAGTGGTTTCTAAAGCTAAATGGTGGGAAAAATTACTTGCTTATTCCTCAGTCTTCCCTGCTAAGAATGTTTTTACAATCATTGTTTATTACTGATATTATTTCCACACAGATTAGGACTTAGTATCAGAATTGTACAAACACAGAACAAAACCACCATGCGTCTCCCAAGAATGTCACAATCCAAGGAAAAGACAAGGTGAAACCGTCTAGAAGAGTGCAAGGAATCAATGAGGCAGCATTGCCAGAATGTCAGCTAGTGGTCTGAAGAGACCAAGAGGTCAGTTAAGATCAAGTTTATCACTGACATCAAAGCATCTTGATCTGGTCCTAAAACATGAGAACTAGACAGTTAATACCAGATGACAGGTAAGGATTAAGGTACAAAGCCCCTTGGAAGAAAAAAAAGAAAAGTGTATATTTGGTATATAAAGAATTCAGGGCAAGGTAACAAGGGAGGAGGGATGATGGCATAGATGAACTCCCTTTGCAGCAAATATGGGGATGGATGTAGCAGGAGAGGAGAGGAGAGGAGAGCACTGGAAAAATACTGCAGTGCAAGGAGGAAACACTTGGGTGAATGCTTTGTTAGGAGAATGGCTAGGGAAGGCTGTATCTTATCAGCAGTTATGCAGAAGGCAAGACAACATTTGAAGGAGCACACAGACAGTGACAGAGATTGCTGGTGGGTGAGCAAGGGTGAGGATGGGGTACTGATCTTGAGTCTTGAGCCTGACTAAAGACATTGTGAAGCAGCATCACTTGAGTGAAGCGGGTATAAATCCAGTCGTTGGGGAGCCAGAACAGCACTTAAAAGCAGTGCTCCAGAATGTGATTTTTCAATGTGCATTCAGCAAGCTGTGAAGCAAGAAAGGAACAGAACACAAACAGCACAGAAATAAGTACGCATTAGGTCACAATGGTTAGGGAGGAACAAAAGGTTAAGGGAGGGCATGACAGGGTGGCTCTGAGGAGATACAATAGGATGGAGTCAGAAGATGAGGAGAAGAGGTCTTCAAGAGCATGGTTCTGTGGAAACCATGAATCTCAATTTCCAGAGTAGACCTCAGACAGACCCTATTCCAAAAAGCTACTCTGTAAATAAAATACAACAGACTGAATCCACATGCATGCTCTATGCAAATATTTGCCACCACTCTGATCAAAGTTATTAGGTGATAATGTCCAGCCTTGAAACTGGCCTTGAACAGCATTTATTAAGGTGTTCCACTACTATAGCTATTGCTAAAGATCAGTACATCACACAGGACCGTCAATCAGCCTTGAACCTTGTGCAGAGGACTACCAATGAAGCCATACAGAGTATAAGGTATCTGGAGCCTGCCAAATAAGACACACATGCAACCATCACCAGCACCATAGAACCACTATTACAATTTATGTATTGTCAAAAATATGCTGGATAAGAAGAGGTAGCTAAAGAAATACAGAATTTTTACTTCTTCTTATGCTTATCTGGGGGATAATTCTAGTATTTTTGAGGCAGGTTTTTTCATAACCTAAGAGCCTTTACTTCAAATTCCTAATCTCAGTGTAATAGAGATTTTTGTAATGAATATGTGGTAAGAATACAAAAAAGAAAGGGAAATAATGGATGCCACATATGTAAATGAAAATGTCTTATAGTCTGAAAAATATTGTGCCACCAAAGACTACAAGAAAACAAAATTTTAAAAAAGTATAAAGTCCTGTTTTGAGAGTGACAGACAGCCAAAGTGAGAGTCAGTTCACAGGTTAAGAAACATTAATTAAGTTTCAAAACTTATATAGCCAGTGGAGATCTGGCCAGCACATGCAGGCAGCTGAACACCAGCAGCTGCCAAAGTATATGTGGTTACTTTAGGGTAAACCAGATAAATGTCTAAATTGAAATCACTCACAAGGGGTTTGACTCATTTGTCCTGACACAGGAAGTAGAGACATATGAAATACCCTGTAGTAACCCATGTATCTCTAGACTCCCTTCATACAGACTTACAGTCCCAAAAGTCAGGTGTTGAGTCTGTTAACTTCATGGTGACTTCAGAGACTGAAAAGCTCCAGAAATCTGACTGTGAATAACTGCCCAATCAAGCCCTAAACCTCCACTGAACAGAATGGGAGCTGGGTGTTTCACTCATGCATAAATGTGCACAGGTAGATACCTACATTTAAGTGCCCTAATCTTTGAACTGAATCCCATTCTCAGAGTTTTGAGGACCATCAAAGAAATGTAAGCTCTGAATTCAGTTTTGGTCATCAGCTTTCAAAAGCAAATTTTTTTTTCAACAGGAACAATAGCTATCAAGCATATAAATAATAAAACTACCCTGGAGAGTTTTGCTCTTGATAACACTCTGAAAGTAAGTCCTGGAGTGACAGTGGTTTTGGTTTATGAATTATATCGTGTAATTTTTGCATAAACCAAGGGAGTCAAGATTGCACAGATCTGGAAAATACTTTGGCCAACAACTTCTGTGAAAAAAAATGCAAGTTGTACTCACTCAAACCAGCCATACAGGGTTCATATTTCCTGAAATATGAATTTCAATTGGAAATAAGAAAATTAATTCTTTCCTTCCGCTGTGTTCAAAATGACACATTCCTGGTTTTCTTCCCATTTAAAAAGCTTTCATTTCAAAATTACTTCAAGTTAAAAGATTAAAAGATGGAAAGCATATGATTTTATTTAATTTGATCTGTACTGGCTGTCACAGTGTTTTGGTTTGCTGAAAACTCTCACTTATTTGACTTAGGTCGAATTGACTAAATGGCTATCATCCAATTCCTTCTGGAATTAATTATTTTCATAACTTCCCTAGTAACTAAAACTTCTTTTCAATTTTACCCATTTTCTCCTACCATGCACTCATGTATTGAAATCTATGCAGAACTTTCACAGTATTTACTTTGAAAATATTTACCAACCAATTCTTTGGAGTTCTTACACAACGAAAGTTCCCCAAGACTCTTAGCACTGGTTTGCTTCCCATCTTTTCAATATCAGTAGGAACTTAATCTAAAACTTTCACCACAAGAAAAGAAACCATTGTGTACTGCTCTTGAAATTCTTCTCTATAACATTTACATAAGGACAGAAAGTATCTTCCTATATTTCTATTAACTTGAATGAACAGATGTATCCTAGCAGATTGCAAAAATTATTTTCTATCTATTGCTGTATGCACAGATCCATCAAACTACAGAGATGTTTCTGTCTGCTGACATTAAATACTGGTATGCAGCCTCTCATGACTATCACAGCCAAAAGGCACAAAGCAGTTGGTGAGATGCATGTTGCACAAACCATTTACAATAAATATTCAGGTGCAGTGCTACATCTTGGTTGTCCACTTCAAAATACAACAGAGAAGACCTATCCAAATTCCTAATCACAAATCAAAGTCGCTTATTATTTTATAATACTGCATTTTTGCTTTTCTGTTTATTTTGATAAGCTTCTACACATTTACATTTGTTGCTGCATGAGAATTTTATTAATTTACTTGCTTATACAGAGAGCAAAAGAAAACAGTCTCTACTAACAAAAGGTAAAAAAAAATCCTGTCCTGCTTAGCTCATAGATGCATGTCAAATCTACTTCCATTGCTACTTCCCCCCCGCAAAACTCAGAAAGAAATTACATTCATTAATCATATAATTTGAAGAAATAATTCTAAAGAAACCAGAAGAAAACTGGAAAATTCTTCTGGGTAAGAATTCTACCCTAAATTATAATCTCACTAGTATACAATACAAAACTAAGTCATGTTAAAAAAGTTCATAAGGTCATGATTATAAGAGCAAAGATTTTGTTTTAGTCTTTGGGGTCATTCCCTTTCTTAATGCCTATTCCCATAATTTGTGAAATAAGGGTAAAGAAATCCTTCTTCAAAGAGTTGTCACTGGTGACAGTGGTCCCAACAAGTCCACAAACCTATATCTTTTCATTTGATATGTGCATCACGTCTGTCTGTTTTTCCTCTGCCAGGCAATTCTTAGACTCATAGAGCAGTTTGGATTGGAAAGGAAGGTCACCTAGTTCAAACCCTCCTCTGCAATGAGCAGGGACATTTTCATCTACATCAGAGCCCAGTCCAACCTGACCTTGAATGTTTCCAGGGATGGGGCATCCATCACCTCTGTGGGCATCCAGTTCTGGTGACTCACCACCCTTACCATAAAAAAATTTCTTCATCTCTAGTCTGCTCTTTTAGTTCAAAACCTTTACCCCTTGTCCTGTTGTAACAGGCCCTGCCAAAAAGTCTGCCCCATCTTTCTTACAGGCCCCCTTTAAGTACTGAAAGACTGCAATAAGGTCTCCCTGGAACCCTCTCTTCTCCAGGCTGAACAATCCCAACTCTCTCAGACTGCCTTCATAGGAGAGGTGCTCCAGCTCTCTCTTTACTTTTGTGGCCTGTCTTTAGACTCACTCCTCATTCCGGTGCTGAGGACCCCAGAGCTGGACACAGCACTTCAGGTGAGGTCTCATGAGAGCAGAGGAGAGGGGCAGAATCACCCCTTCTTTTGATGCAGCCCAGGATGTTTGGCTTTCTGGGCTGTGATTGCACATTTCTGCATCATGCCCAGCTTTTCATCCACCAGCACCCTGCAAGTCCTTCCCCACAGAGCTGTCCCCAATCCCTTTGTTCCCCAGCCTGTGTTGATATCCAGGGTTGCCCTGACGCAGTTGCAGGACCCTGCACTTGGCCTTGTTTAACCTCTGATGCAGTGCTCAGAGGAAGATCATAAGAGGAGTCACTTGCTGCTCAAGATTTTTTTTCGGTTTGTTTGCCTTCTAACTTCCTTATCTATAAAACCCATTGGATCACGGAATGAGAACAAATTCCTGCTGACTTCTACAGCAATTCCATCTGTTCTGCTTTAGAACACAGAGGAACAAGAAAAAACAAAAGAAAAACAATAGAAAGGGGAAGTTCTCCCACAAAATAGGTTGCACTATCTGCAGTTTTTAGCATGTCACGGGTTGACAGATCAGCTGCAATGATGGCTAAATTCACATTACTGGGGTAAAACTGGGATGGCAATACTGCCAAAGTGCCCTGAACTTGAATTAAACATTATAATTGTCCACTTAGTCAAAAAAGTCAAAAGAGAAACAAGGTCTTTGATATGAAAAATTTAGCTTAGCTATGGAGGAAAAAAAGTGCATTGTAGGAAGCAGAGCCCATCAGTGATGTTTGCATGAAGTGTGACACTTTCATTACTGAGTTGAGGAAGAGTTGTTTTCTTTTCTTCCAATATATGTCTTCCAAATACTTTCTTAATTATGGACAAAAATATGGCTCTCAGAAGGAAGGTGAATCCTTGGAATACAAGCTAATATGATCAGCCACTCAAGCAACTCATTACTCAAGCAGAAGCATTAGCTGCAGAAGACCAAATAAAATGGATGAAGCGCAACATAACAGATGAGATCTTGATAGTACAGAATGAAACTTTGTTGTCAGAAGACTCCCTCAGTTTCAGTGACAGATGTTTAAGAAGGCAAGAATAGAAAAAAAGGAATGAAATTTATCAGAGATGGGCAGCCACCTTCATGGGAAGTACAGACTGAAAGCTCTGTGGGTGCTGTGATAGCTGGAATAAGAAAGCTGTGTCTTTCATTGTCACATCTGTTGAAACTTTTCTAGGAGAAAACCTGATAAGAATTATAATCTATTTCTCCCTCAGAATGACAAGATAAAGACAGGAGAAAAAAACTGCCCCTAATCATTTGCTATAACCATTACTATAACAGTACAGTTATGGGGGTTTTTTTAACCCTATGTTGCAGGAATTAAATATCCTTATAACTGTGGACAAGTTTTCTATAACAATGCTACAGAATCTCATGTTCACTGAATATATTACAGAAATCCATATTATCGACTATCACACTGTTACTCTACAGAAAAAAGACTGATTTGTTCATCTAAGAGTACTATGGAATCATAGACAGCTTTAGGTTGGAAGGGAGCTTAAAAATCATCTAGATTCCGAACTGCCTGCCATGGGACACTGCTGAAGTCCCCATCCAACCCGGCCTTGACCACTTCCAAGGATGGGGTATCCACAACTTCTCTCAACAACCTGTTCCAGTGCCTCACTTCTCTCACAGAGAATTCTCTAATTTCTTCTAATTTCTTCTAACATCTAATCTAAACCTACTTTCCGTTTGAAGCCATTCCCGCTCATCCTGTCACTACATGCTCTTATAAATAGTCGCTCTTCATTGTTCCTGTAGGCTCCCTTTGGGTACTGGAAGGCTGCCATTAGGTCACCCCAAAGCCTTCTCTTTTCCAGGATGAACAATCCCAACTCTCTGTCTTTCCTTATAGGAGAGGCGCTCTATCCCTCTAATCATCTTCATAGCAAGTCTATTAGCAAAATGTAGCTTTCTTAATAATAAAGACATCTTACTATTGTAACACCACTTAATAAGTAGATACTGTGCGTGTACAAAGCCAGCAGCACTCTCTGAGCTTGGATAGGCTTCTCTTCTAAGAAAATTCATAAAATTAAATGTGTGTTTGTTGTTGGCCTTGACTATGAGTAAAGGCTATTTGGAAATCTCTAACTCCAGGTCATCTCTACCTTCTCTGCTTGCGCAGTTGGTTGGGTAATAACACCCACAGAGACAACGAAGGCAAACAGACCTTGCCAGGTTGACATGTTCTGATACTGGATATCAGTCAAAGCAGTAGGAGATAGAATTGATGGGAACAATAACGCAGTCATGAATCTGATTTTTTATTGTTTCAAAGTTTTATTGCAGTAGAGCCTGAAGATTGCAACTACAACCAGGCAGCCAGTATTTTTGAGAACTGCAGACATGCTGAGAGACATGAAACCCCCACAAAAAAACTAGGATGCAAGCACTGAACATAAAATTCACTATTCTCATGGGTGACTACAGGCAGGCCAATAGGAATTGCTTAGGAAGACAGACAGAACTTAAAGAGACTCTGTATATGCATAAAATAATGTTTAGATGAGTAAATAAGTGAAAACCTCTGTGTGGAAGAGGTCAGTGCAGGTTAGAGAAGAAACATGAAGAATCAAAGTTCTTCCAAAATCCTTTCAAGGTTCTGGTTTTCTCACATTTATTTATTTACTGACACTATGACTTACTGCATATCCTTATCATATGTGTGACCTAAGCTTCTTTCTTAACTTGGGCCATGAAATACTATTATAAACACACAAAACCCAGACAGAACTGTATTCCAAAGGCCAGGCTCTGCAACAACAGGAATACAGAAAGTACCAGCCAAGTCAATCTCATATATTATTGAGTCCTTTGGTGGCAGGGTGTGTGTGGTTTATCCAAACTTTTCCAGTGTTAGGATTTAAGAGAGAGGGGAAAAAAGTAAACCTGAACCCTGAGCAGATCTTTTAAAGGTCTAATTGTCTGATCTCTCCACTGAAACATTCACTCCTTTCAGAAACCAAATCCTGGCTTACAATTTTTTGTGTGGTGACCAAGGTTACCAAGCAGTTCCAACTAAGGGTCTAAAGTCTCTGTCTGTTTCCATGAAATGCAGTGTTCAGGAACAGCCCTTAGAAAATGAAACAAGTTATTAGACTATAAGAGCAGGAGCAAATAATTTAGAAAAAACATTTTAACATAAACATTTGCCTATATCCACTTATGCTCCCTCCTCTGTTTCCAATGATTCCTTTTCGACTACAGGATTTGAGGGCTGCTATGGGAAGAAGTCCTGCATTAATAACAATACGCAGGAATATAATTTTATAGTTAAAAGAGGTGAAAGCATACATGTGTAAACAACAACAAAACAAGAGAAATAATACTAAAAAAAGGGATAAATAAAAAAGTAGAAACTACTATTGACATGTATTGAGGTACTCATTCATGGACAAAAAGTGGTAGCACTTTTCTCCATTCGGAGACAAAGTCTTCTCTATTTAAAATGTCTCAATTTCTTATACCAGGAATCAGTTTATTAAGTGAAGAAGGATTCAAATGCAAATAGAAGTAAATATGTTATCTATGTTTTTCTCTATTTCAAAGCAAGCTTTCAAAAAAACTAACACTTATAATTTCACATTCAGGCTGAGGTAGTGGTTAGCAAAATCTAGTTTAAAATGGACTAAATTGTCATGAAAGACTGTATGGACACTTACATTGTGAACGTTTGATTAATGATGACTTAGTGTAACTTGGTTAGGAACAGTTGGAAATTAAACAGAAATTAATTCTTTGCACTGAAATAGAACATTTGTCTGTGGTTTACACAAGGCAGACACTGAAGTTCTGAGGTTTCCATTGGAGCAAAACACTGTAGATAGCTATTGCCATAAAAAAGTTCATGAAAATGGAAATTTAATTTGGAAAACAGAAAATTTATTTTGTCCTCAAAGTGCAATTATTTGGTAGTGTTAAGGTTAGAGGCAGTAAACACTATGAATGGGTTTGGTTTTTCTTTTTCTAGAATAGATAATCAAAATTCTTATATCAGCACCTAGTAAGACATTAGGAATTCCATGAAATAAATACCAATTTCATGACCCTGCATAAACAATCCCTTCTATTCAAACTTCAGCTAGAAACACCATATTAGAAAAATGACTCATGGTTATTCCCATTTGTGAATTCTTGCTCGTTAGTATTTAAATGGTCTAAGAGCTCACCAAATTAATTTGGATTGAAGAAGGTTTATAAAAGTAAAATAGTAGCTCTTCCAGAATAATTCCCTGAAGGCTTTTTTTTTAATTCCACAGTTAAGAATTTCTCTCTTGGTTTATCTTAACACAGTGTGGAATAACATGTATCTACCTTCTCATATCCCTGAAAAAAAGCTAAATCACATAGCTTGTAGATCACATATTTAACTCCAGAGCAGACAGCTCCCAGTGAATGGAAAAGAACCCTCCCCATTCCTCAGTTTTAACTGAAAAAGTTTCTAAGTACAGTTTCTTTGCTTTAACATTCAGATGTGCTGCCAGGGAGCTCTTCGATTATGGGCAGAACAAGACCATTACTAAAGGAGAATTGCAACTCAGAAGTGTAAGAAGTTGAGTTCTAGTTTGTAATCTGAGTTCTTTGATGTTCAGCAGACTTTTTTTGGAAGGCTTGTAATGGAAGCT
Organism: Eulacestoma nigropectus; assembly: GCA_013397775.1. Lineage (NCBI taxonomy): Eukaryota > Metazoa > Chordata > Aves > Passeriformes > Eulacestoma > Eulacestoma nigropectus. The sequence continues at coordinate 318,325 of VZTE01006457.1, read as the reverse complement.
TTGAAGATGCACAGTGATGTACATAACACTTCCAGCCCTTTGAATATGAAACATACATCAGAATTTATCAATTTTGACTAGAAAAAGACTAAGCAAGTTGCTTTTCAAAAACTAAGCCATCTTATTTTACTTTGTCTCAGTAGCAAACCCAAATAATTTGGTTTAATTAAAACCAATCTTACAGAAAGCCAGCATAAAAATGAGAATTAAACAAACAAACAAGAAACAAAACAAACAAACAAAAAGATAACAAAAAAGGGAAGTTGATTTTCAAGGTTGGTTCATTCCAGTAGTTCAACTATTGAAAAACGTGTTTGAATTTCCCTTTGAGAATACCTGAATTTCCATCTTTGTATAAGCTTCTAATTCGTGTTATCCTCTACCAAACAGTCCTCTAATACTTTCCCCCAGTGAACTAACTGCCCACTTTAAATCACCTCATCCCTGTTTTCTTCCTTGTAAGTTACCTGTTTTGAGCTATTTTAAGATAAGAAATTTAACTTAGGACCAAAGACTCAATGGAAATGCTCTCTCAAAAGAGAAGTCTTTAAGAAGCAGCCAGCACCATAAACTCAAACTCGATCAAATTGACTAATAACAAACACTGGGATTAAAATCATCTCCCAGCCACAAAGTCAATTCTATAAGATTCAAATGAGTGCAAAGTGTTCTGCGGCACTGTTTTCATCTAACCCCATTCCAGGGCCAGTGCTTTCCATGCTAAATAGAACCAGTCCCACTTTTAATGTTTTCAGGAACCTGTTCCAATTATACCCATCCTACAGTGATGCCTTGATGGGCTACCTAGAAACAGAGACTAGAAAGGAGTAAGGGAATAAAGGTGGATATTTATTTGAAAGGCCTTCAAAGGTACTCCCTGGGGAGCCAGAGGCTACTTCCAAAAATGGACCCCAAGGTGGACCCCAAGATGGATGACGAGTCACGAGTTCTTCACACTTTTATAGTTTGGTTCATCTGCATATCAGCATAAATTCACCAATTAAAACTTTAGCTAATGATGTAACTTCTTTGATTTCTCCACCTCTCTGGAGGCCCTAGTTTACACCTTTTGGGCCTAGGACAGCCTAAGTGTCCTTGAACAACAAGCTCAGAGAGGATTTGTTATGTTTATCTGGCATAAGAGAGCAGCAACTAACAGGCTACAAGAAACTTCAGAGTTACACACTAGGCAGTACAGGATTTAAAAATATAAAAGCTAGAACCTAAGGCATCATTCCCTCCGTGGACTCTTCCAAGTCCCTAAACAAACTGTAAGAGATCTCTTAACACCCAACACAGCTTAGTGCTTTTGGCATGCCATTGACTCAGTATTTGTTATCCCAGACGCTTGCTGCTCACTGTCTCACCTGCCCAGATAGCAGCACATGCCTACACTGAGGCCTGCCAGCTTTAAGCAGCATGAGCAAGGGGGAGGCGCATCTCTGTCTCTTCTCCCTGCACAGAATAATTTAAAGACCATGGGAGCTGTAATTTAGTGCAAGCAACTAAGCAGGGAGCTAGCAAATAGCACCTCAGAGTGCTGGTGTGCTCTTCCTTGCTTCATTTAATATTGGACAGATTTTCACCAGAGCGAGAACAGCATGAGATAACTGCTAATATATGCTAATTATACAAGTGTGTCCAGTAGTTTAATTAAAGCAGAATGTTTACAAACATCTCAATGTGCTAACGAGAAAAAAAAAACAAACCCCAAAAATTAAGACTGTGTTTATCCAGAATAAATTATTACAGAGGAGTTTTCTTTAAAGAAAACACTCAGGTTTGATTATTTGGCTCTTGTGTGATAAAGGATTTCTAGGAAAGTCAAACAGAGGTGAAGCCCAAGCCTTTCATAAGCTGCCTGCAAGAGCAAGCAATAGGATTATTACCTTTATTTAATGGAAACTAAATGGAACTCTCAAGCTTACCAGCCTTCCTGTGAGGGAAAGATAATCATCCTCTAAAAAGTTCTTTCTCCCTTGTAGCAAGTCTTAACTGCATATTCACATAGGTCTGCACTCAAAGAACACTTTTGTGTCAAAAATGCCAAGATGTTAGCTACATGAGTGAGAATTTATGGTAATAAAAGCTATGACATAAAATTATGAGATGGAAGATTTCATAGGCTTTCAAGTACTGAGAAGCAGTGAAATATTTAAACATAAGCATTGATACATTTTCTTAGTGCTTAACAAAATAATGTCAACTCCTGGGACCCCCAGTTACTCTCAGCTGCCATTAAACACTAAAATTTAACAGGTATTTGAAACAAAGAGACTGGATAATCTGTAGTTGTAGGTTTTGGCATAAGAGGGGAAAAAACAATTTAGTTAACCCCTTTTCTTCACACATCACTGCTTAATCAATGATGTCTTCAGAAATAATATGCAATGTAACTTTACCTATATTCTGAACTGAAATATGCCCAAACCACAAACTGCCCAAAATCGGTATTACGAACATTGGCCTCACATTTATATAGAGAATTGGTAGTATACAGTATATAAAATATATGCATAGTACATGACAATTCCTTTATGTTTAGGCTTAAATATTTGGCACAAAACACAATCACCACTTTATCACAACATAAATTTGGAATAAGACAAGAAGTCTTGTCTGCGATCTTTAACATAAAACTTTAATTACTTAGCACATGAAATGAATTACGATTAAAATCATGCAGATATTCAGACTGCAAAACAAAATACTTCAAATACAATTGCATGTTTTAAATCTACTCAGTCAAATATCTACTTTGAGGTAAAAACATTAGAATATACTAAGCAATTATAACCTTAACATAAATAAACGAGTATTGATATTTTCAGAACAAAATAATCATGGAAAACAATTTTTAACACACATTGGTACAAGAGATACAGCCCATCTACCCTCCTTCAGAGTGTGATCCACTCATCTGATATAAATCCAAAAATACTAAAAAACTGCATACTTCTAAAGCACAGCAGCCAGTTTCCCCCAGCATAAGACTCCTACCTGCTAACTGCAGTGTTGGAGCAAGTTATTTGAAAAAACATACAATTTCAAAGATTAAGGGGTTGAATTATACAGCTTCCAAACAAGCACAGTGAAAGCTGCACAAGCAAATCCCTACTGAATACTACAAAATGCCTTTGGCCAAAATTCCAAATATAAAGAACTGAAATTCAGGTCAAAAATATGTGACCAATTCACATGTTTATGCTGTCACTTGCATGCACAAAAGTAGACCAGTTCTGTGTTTGTGCACCTCAGTGTATTTTTGGGGGGTTAAGTAACTGTTTGTGTAAAGAATCATGTCACTGCACAGGGTCCAACTGCATATTCAGATTCAAAATGACCACAGGCCTCCTCTAAATCACATAATTTCCCCAGATGACAGTGGTCTCTCACATTCCTCTAACTTCCAAGAAGAAAAAATTCATATTTATTTTCATCACAAGTAGTACAATGAGAATACAAATAAGAACATTCTATTACAGTCTGCAACAGCTGAGGTTTGCATCTCCTGAACTGATTCACTCATACGAGCAACAATACAAGGAAAATGACATAAAAACTAGAATATAAATATTATACTACACCATGAAACACTACAAATAGAACGTACAAAAATTATATTAGGGCATTAATTATCTGTAAACCTATTAAAAAGAACCACCTTAATATTAATACAGTTTGCAAGGTAAACATAACCTACAGTCTAAGTTTTCAAATGGCTGTTTGTCAATGCAGCATAGAACATTTCCATAGTGCAAATCTTACCAACTGTATGAAAGATACTGTCCCCTTCAGAAAAATGCTCCTTTCGCCACCCCCCTCAAAACAACGAGTCACAAAGTCCTATCTCATTTCACATTTAGTATAAGATGTGGTATGAAACATACTAACAAACGGAAGCTTAATTTTAACATTGATAAAGGTTGAATAATGTTGAGAAATCAAAATTAAAAAGTTAGATATGTTATAGCTGGAAGACATGAAATCCAAAACTATGATCCCTGGAAATGAGGAAATAAAAAGATACTGATATTTCCTTTCTTTCATCTGTTGGAAACACACTGTATGACAGTACAGCAGGGTCCCTATATTGTACAACAACCATAAGATTACTTTAATTGCTGAAGAATCACAGTGTTAAGTATATCTGCTTCTTGCAGTGTCAGGCTTTCATCTGTTAGCTCTTTATTTGGAAAGGTAGTCACAAGAACAAAATCTGTTGTTGCAAAAGCTGGACGGGACTGGATAATGAAATCTCGAATATGCTTAATCCTGTGAAAAAGATATGGACATGAAAGCTCCGTATGATTCCATCCGACATATATCTCTGCACATTAAGCTGATCAGAGAACCCAAAACCATCAAGCAGACTAAACCACTAAGTAAGTTCTAGATTGCACATTTCTCTTTGATCCAGATAACTAACTGATAATAGCCTACAATTTTTTGATTCTTGCATAAAAAAAACCCTGAAAAATTATAGTGAATGTTGCTTGTTTTCTCAAATAACAGAAACAAAATTTGTAACATGGAAGGATATTGCAAACTGATACCTAACACAGGAAGTCAAGTAATTTCAACATCACTGTCAAAGGTTTCATTAATTAGTATATTCCAAAAAGGTGAAATTACTAATGGAAGAAAGAATCTTAAAATATATGGTCACAGTGAAGAGAAAGCAGAGAGGAATTATTAATGCACATTATTAATGCACTATTAATGCAAGAGGTTTCCCCTACTTTCACTTGGCAGTGAACTTCTTAACAATAGTTAATGTAACAGCCACATCAACAGTATAACAAGAATAATTTGATTTTACAAGACATGGACTAAAAAAATACTATTTTAGAGATAAAATCCTGAAATTTTAGGTTTTTCTATTAAGACACTGAGCTGAGAATAAATCTGTGAAGATCTTTTGTAATTAATAAGTTGGCAAATTTACTGTAGCCAAATAAGCAGGGATTTCAGCTTTCTATAAGTTTTCAAGGCCTATGACATAAGTAATGCACTTTAGCAGCTGATTTTGATCATATATATGTCAAAGATACCATAAAGATTCAGTCAAGAGAAAGTTAATAATGATTAAAATAAGATCCTGTCAACACAATCTTGGTTGTTACAGATGTTACTGGCAAGTTTACCACTTCTACCCTTTCATGCAGACAGAAGAACACACAACTCAGCTACAGAGGCTCTCAATAAGCTCCATGGTTTGTCTCAGTCACTTCTCAGTAGGTGCTGTGAAGAAAGGATCTGGGCCTGTACCCTTAGGATATATTATCAGGTCTAAAGTATGAAAAAATATTGCTGTATCTTCCTCCCTACTGGCATCTCACCTAAAATTTCCTCATTGTGGTCTGTGTATACTGCCAGGTATACTGTCCATATTCTGAGCCAGGAGGAAAAAAAAGGAAACAGACGAGCTCTCCATGGAACAATATTAACATGGAATTGGGTCCATCCTAACACCATCTCCAAGTCAGGATTCAAGTTGCAGCCATGTTCTAACACAATTGTGCAGATTTCAGATCAAGGCTGGCTTTAACACTGTTTAAGTGTTGGTGGAACTGCTGCCCGAATCTCTGCCCTCTGCCCAAAGTTCTCTCAGCCACACAGTGGAGAGCGGAGCTTTGCAGAACCTTGTACTAACACAACCTCTTAGGCAAATAAATGGGGTTGGCCAACACCATTTGTGGCACTGCCCCAACAGTGTCAATAAAATTGGTGGCAAGCTCTAATCAGGAAAGCTACTAACAAATATGTTCACACACTGCCAGTTCTTAGGAGATGACCATCCAAAACAAAACAAAAGTTGGTTCTCAGTATTATGTCCAACCCTCATCCTGGACTTGCAAATGAGCATGAAGTGTCTGTATATCCTTCTGCATACGGGCTGCCATCTACACTTATATCCATGTCGTGTTTCGTCACAACCTTGAGTATAACAAGGTAGAAAGCTGGAATTCTTGATTATGGGCCACAGGATTTTGCTCCCCATAGTGTGGACTATATTCCAATTGAGACTATACTCCACACTTTCCAATAACGTGCTTTCACAGTGTTTCCCAAGTCATCCACCTGGTCCTTCCAAGGAAGGCCCAGGGCTGGGACAACTACATAATGGGGCTATCCAGATTTCAGTTGTCCTGGGAACAGTTATGGCTTGTACTATGTGCTTTAAAAAACCAAGGACATAATTAGTTATAAAAGTTGGTAAAAAAGCTGCAGTTATCAAATATATAGTGTTTCCAAGTACAGAATGACAGTCAGTTTATCATACATCTAAGTAATGAAAGTGACACAGAACTATACATTTCAGGAAGGCTGGTATTTCCCCCTTTTTGATATCTTGCTGAGACTCATTTAATGACAAAACACAAACTTATCAAAATAGTTACTGTTATCTGTGTTGATGCAGAATCAATTTACCTGTGTGTTTGATTAAATCTTTGTATTAATCGGCTTCCGTCTGCTAATCTAATTTGAATTTTAGTTGCTGGCATGGAATCATCAATCAGAACAGGTGCATTAAGAATGGATTTCTCCTCCTCCTCTGGGGAAGAAGGTGTGCTGACTATTTCAGGTGTAAGGCTATAGGATTGGAAAAAAAAACAAACCAGATGTTATTAATGGAACCGTGACAAAGTAGTCTGAAATTTTCAGTCACAGGAATGAAACAGAATATGAATACAGAGCACAGAACACAGAATCCAGTTTTTTTTCACCTTCCAAGTTTTTGCCCTTCGCCACTGAAAGCTTTGAATCGCAGTCTGGGCTTCACATATTCCTGTTCTTGGTGATCTTCCATATCCAAATTAACCTGGCCACCATGAACAAGTCGCTGCAGTTCCACAGGAATTTCTCTTAATTACAAAAATAAAAAATTCCCAATTACAACCTGGACTGCAAAAAGAAATTATCCAAAAAGTACACACACACTATGAGTCAACAGTAATATTATGTTTACTTTGAAAGTCCCATTTAATTACTTTATGAATTGACTTCATCCTAAAAGAAGAAAAAAAAAAAAAAATCAGTGAACTGACAGTCAAAACCTAGAACATACTGACAGCTGAATCATAGAATGAGCTAGGAAAAAAAATGTGAATACAAAAGCTGTTGTAACAAGTACGATTCAGAGTTAAACCCCCAAAGGAACCAAAGTATTCCAAATTTTTAAGTGCCCCATGCATCTGGTGACAAATACAGACTATTTTATGGGTTCAGGCAAAGAAGAAGTCTGGGGCTTTCAATAAGCATGTGGAGAAAGCATTTTTCTTCACTCCACTTCAAAGACATACCTCAAAATAGTTGCCATTTTAACTCACCCTCTTTTAACAGACTCAAGAAACTGAGCATTTGTTGGATCTGAATAGGATCTCAACTCGCCATCATCTAAACTGAATCCATTCCTCCACAGTTTCAGCAAAATTTGAACCTATGAATCAAAACCAGTGAAATAAAAAAGGGAAGAAAGACAAATAAGGCAGTACAATTTCATACAGACTAGTTATAAAAGTTTTGATCTATACTTAACAGATTTTGTAGCAGATCACAGACAAGAAGGCAAATGACAAAATAAGAACAGTACATTGCACTGTAACTGTCATTGTTAGATTCTTTTTGAAAAATCTCAGTAGTTATAGACTGCTGCTTCTTCTTCTAGACCACTTTCCTACCTTGGGAAAAAGAATCTCTTAATCTGCTATCCATGACAAAGTATGATACAGTGAGGGTGCAGTGATCTTCACAGTGTTCTAATTACTTTCAAAAGCTGTAACATTTTTATTGATAAATTAAGAAATAAACCCATAAAATTACAAATTACTGCTGATACATCAGTTACAGCAAAATCTACACTTTCCTCAAATTATTACATGCTGAGCTCCAACAAAGCTGAAAGGAGCTCCATTCAGTTCAAATGCTAAGAATCCTGGAAACCAGCCTCCTTAGCTGCCTTCTTATTTTGCTACATCCTACATGAAAGGTCCAGCCAGGACCCTTCAGCTTCAAAACCTGCACCTCTCTTCCTTCTAAGTGCTTTGCCATCCAGCAAAACTAGGCTTCCCTAGCCAGTAAAACTGGCTTCCCTTAGAAAACTATTTCTGCTCCCAGTTATGGTTAAGTCCACTGCAACAAGATTGTGGCTGGGTACAGCTAGCTGTTACTTGGAGAGTGGGAGGCAGCAGCTCCTTGTGTGGCACGACAGCACCCCCTAGCCAGAACCACATCCTTTGGCCTTAGTAATTTCTCGGGTTTGTTTCTAGACAAGCTGAAGATTCGCTTTAGACATTCAGAAAAATAGCAAAGTGCAGAGGACTTTGTTTCTCCCCACCCTCTCCTTAACATTCTGCTTTTTAAGTGATAGGAAAGAAAGGCCTCTAACCTGCTGCTTCACCTTTCCTACATACAATACATCCATGCCCTCCAGTCTGAGATCAGCTGCTTTGCAAGCCACAAGAAGAATCAATTCCCAAAAGGATTAAAATGTTAGCATAGCTAAGAGAATCCAGGACAACACCCGGTGTGGTAGAAAGTAACTGAAAAGGAGGTGTGCTAAGAATCTTAAAGTAATTTACATTTGATAATTCCATAATGGAGATATCCAACGAACATCTGCTCTCTGGACACTTTTAACAATTTCTACTGAACACGTATCTAATATTTAGATACTATTTTTTCCTCATAGACATAGTTACAGTAATACTGGCATTTCAATCTGTAAACATGATTAAGCAGGCCTCTGCTGGAGGTTCTGTTTTCTGCTATGAATTTTACTTACATCCTGATTTTCTCCATATATGTATTCAGAGTGCTTTTGTGATGAGTCACCCAATCTATATCCACCACCAGAAAATGACTGAAAAAAATACATAGAAAAGCTTATAAAACAATTATCTGAAACAGTTTACTAAAATTCTTGCCTAGGTGCAAAAAAAAAAAAAAAAAGGCATCCAAAACCCTCAAAAGGGAAAAGAAAACAGAAGAGGTGAAGAAAAATTACTCAATTCATTGATATTAGGCATAGTGATATAAGGAAACTTCAAAAAGACTNAAAAAAAAAAAAAAAGCATCCACAACCTTGCTTCTGTGATGAAAAGCAAGTACTGTTCTATCATGTATTTTCTAAGTGGAAAATGATATCTAGCAGCCATAATCAGGCTAAGCAAGCTTTGTGTGACACATTTCAGCTTCTCTTCTGTACGCTTCTTCAAACATAAGAATCACAGAATACTTCAGGTTGGAAGAGACCTTTAAAGGTCACCAACTGCTCCCCTATGAAAAGCAGGGACATCTTCAACTTCATCATGTTGCTCAGAGCCCATTCCCACCTGATCTTGAATGTTTCCAGGAATGGAGTATCCACCACCTCCCTGAGCAACCTGTTCCAGTGTTTTACCACACTCATTGTAAAAAATGTCTCTCATATCTAGTGCAAATCTACCCTCTTTTAGTTTAAAACCTTTACCCCTTGTCCTAGCAAAACTGGCCCTGCTAAAAAGTCTATCCCCATCTTTCTTATAGGTCTCCTTTAAGTACTGGAAGGCTGCAATAAGGTCTCCCCAGACCCTCGTCTTCTCCAGGCTGAACAATCTCAACTCTCTCAGCCTTTCCTCATAGGAGAGCTGCTCCATCCCTCTGATTATTTTTGTGGCCTTCCTCTGGACTCACTCTAACAGGTCCATGCCCTTCTTGTGCTGTGGATCCCAGAGCTGATAGAAGCACTCCAAGTGGGGTCTCACCAGAGTGGAGTAGATGGGCAGAATCACCTTCCTCATCCTGGTTCATCCTGGTGCCCACACTTCTTGCGATGCAGCCCAGGACATATTTGGGCTGTGAATACACATGGCTGGGTCATGTCCAACTTTTCATCCACCAGTACCCCCAAGTCCTTCTCCAGAGCTGCTCTCAATTCCTTCATTCTCCAGCCTGTGTTGATACTAGGGGTTGCCCTCATGCAGATGCAGGACCCTGCACCTGGCATTGTTGACCTCATGAGGTTTCTATGGGCCCACTTCTCCAACTTGTCCACGTCTCTTTGGATGACCCCGGACCTCAGGCACATCAACTGCAACACTCAGCCTGGTGCCACCTGCAGACTTGCTGAGGGTGCGCTTGACCTCACTATCTATGTTACTGATGAAGACATTAAACAGCACTGGTCCCTCTATGTCACCAACCTCCATATAAACACTTAACTGTTGACCACTACTCTCTAGGAACAATGCTAGAGGTAAGAGATTTTGATTTGGGATGCAAATTTAGTCTGGTTTCTTATTTAATCAATTGTAATTGAAAACAAAGCATATAATTCCAGTTCATGATGATTTCTAATGATTTCTGCTGAAACAGTGTGGTTCTTTCTCTTTATTTTCTAGAGCATGCTATTTGAGCACAGACAATATAAATCTGTGTTGAGCAAATCTGCTATTTACAAATCACAGAAAGAGGCACTTGCTCTTCTGTGGTTTAATGAATTTCACAGACATAAATGTAAAGAGAGATCAAAACATCTCTTAACTTTTACCTTAGCTTTACTGAAATCACCAGATGCTCTCGAGGCTTCATCTAATGGGACAGCCCCATGTTCTTTTGCTTCCTTGAAGAGTTCAGCAACAATTTTACTCGGATTATTAGAAGCCCCAGACATCTGTAATCCTCTACATTCTGAGTCACCTGAATAAAATCTTTAGAATAGTAATGCACATAAGCAACAATGCTTTAAATGACAAGGACAATTTTTCTCTTTCCATCAGAAGAAAAAATTAATGAACAAAGAGACAAATCTGGCACAAAACCTTTTCATTCTGATAAATGTTTCACTTGGTTCTGACCTTCCCAACAATCCAAGGAGCACTACATCAAAGACATTTGACTATCAAAGAACCAAGGTGGCTTCTGGAACAGATCCCAGAGATTAGGAGGCAAAGCTGTAAGTTTTAAGTGAACACAGTCCTGATGCAACTGGGCATCTTACGTGGCTGTGACCTATTCTCAGAAAGACTGATTTCCTCAGGAGTGTCCTGTGCACGGGACTGTGCCTGGACTGGATAGAGTACAAATGCACAGCTAATACCACCTTAGCAGAACAAGTATAAAGCTATTTTTGGAAAACCTGAACAGTCCTACAATTTGATTTTTTAATTCAAACATCTAGCATACTTCCATTCCTGACAGCATCAGAAATGGAAATTTTCTAATAAATTAAATTAACCTTTCAAGGCATTTTAAAACCTGCAGAAACTGTTGTGAAAGCTAATTTGTGGTTTTTTTCTTCACCACAGCACCATTACTAGCTCTTGAAGACAAACTGTTGAACTACAAGTAATTCTGTACAAAACTGCATCTGATTGATTATAAGGATCAAGATATTCCTCAAGAATTATCTTAAGAAAGGCACTATGATCTCTAAATACCAATAAAATAGATGCTGTAAAAAAATCTGTATATAAATCAAAATCTGTCAAACCTGAGTGTTTTGTCTTTGATTACAGGAAGCATTAATAATTAATAAGTGCTTTCTATTTTCCTCAAATTTTACACTTTGGGGTAAGGCAAATCAATTAATCCATGTGAAGCTGTCTCTGAGACCAATGATTTCACAATGTGTTGATTCCACAATGTGTTGATTCCACCATATTTTACAATTACCAAAACACAGTACTGGGTATGAAGGTACTGTACATTCATACTGTTTTTGTAATGCCACATAACTGTCAATCCCTGAGTAACATGTCTCCTTTGTACATAAATCTGTATTTATTACCCCAACTACCATTTATATGGAAAATCTTTAATGATTAGATCTAAAAGGAAGATAGTGGTAAGGAGATGAAACAGGAATTCTTATCAGAATTTCTATTCAAGAAAGAAGGTAAGTACTCAAATATTTGAGCAATAGATACACAGAACAATTCAGGATACTTGAGAAAGGCAAAAAAGCTTTTGAGTACAAGTGCAAGTTACAACCTTTACAACCATGCAGGTTAAGGAATCTACAGGTCCTACATCACTCCAGCCAGATTCTGCTAAATACAATTTTACGACAAGAGTGTACAGCTAACACTCTTAACAAGTCCCCTAGCTCTTTGCAGGAAAGACCTAGCTCAAACGCATTTTGAAAAAACAGGACGGAGCAAAGTGCTAATGTGACATAAACCTCGATTACTTTCTCAGTTGTTAAATTATTTTTTCATTTTGTTTTAAAAATACCTTTGGTTTTCTTTGTCATCGCTCATGCTTCTCTCTGGTTTTCTCAACCTTTTAAGAGAATCCAGTTTAAGACTGCCAAGAGAATAAAAAAAAAAAACATTTGAGGATGACTGGCACATAAACTTCCTATCTAACTTCTGAAACCACTTCTTTTTCAAAAACTTAGGATATCAAGTTGTGTTTTCTGGTTGTTTTTTTTTTTTTTTTTTTTTTTCGCNNNNAAACCCCTTTTTTTTTTAAAAAATTTAGGATATAAATTTTTTTTTTTTTTTTTTTTTTTTTTTTTTTTTTTTTTGCCAAAGTACACAGCCATGAATGCTTCCAAGTGAATAAGCAGGAAAGGGCATATGTATGGCAGAGTCATTTTGCATTAACAGTTGGACTGGATGGCCACTATAGGTCTGTTCCAACTGAACTGTTCTAGCATAGAAGAGCAGCACTGTTTCCATGCAATTAATGCACTGCTCATCTGAAAGCAAACTGAAGTCTACTAATTCATCTCTTCCTTCTCACACAGATTCCAGAATGAATGCCAACAAATAACAAGTATTTGCCAACTATAGCGCTGAAGTATTTGAGATACGGTATTGCAGCTTTTCCTTCGGCTGGGAGTAGGAAGTTGTAACTTCATGATGTGTATTGGGAAACAGAGCTGTTTCCTTTATTTGTAAACTTTTTTCTATGTAGCTGGTTAGTCAGCTTAGGTGGTTTCACCAAAAGGAACAAAAAACCTCAAAACCCCCACACTTCCAAGTCACACACACTCTGCTAAAATCTCTCTTCCTGAAGAGATCTGCATTTGCAGAGCACTTGAAGCACGACTGGAGACTAAGATCTTTTCTGTTCCTTGACCTCCTTAAACACAGAGATCCATATTGGCAGCAGTGATTGAAAAACAAGCCGCATACAAGACTTGCTATGGCATCACTGTCAGTAATGCTATAAAGACTTCTTTAAAATATTTTAAAAAATAATAAAAAACTGGAAAGATTCTGTTATTAAAAAAATCCAAAACTACACTGATACTTCAAATGTTATGTGAACTGCAAACACTGTAGGTTAGCAAGAGCTGGACTGAAATATAGATATGTGTCTTTCCTTCCACCTGCCCAACCCAGACAAATTCATTAAGAAGCCCTTCTTATTTCTGTCACCCCAATAGAAGCCTACTAAGGAACTTACTAATAATTTTTAGAATCACTATTTGTCTCACCAGGCACTGACATAAATACAACCCTGAAAGCAGCTCACTTGCCAAGTTTCACACAAGCTGCCGGTTTGCTGAATTTTGAAGAAGCAAAGAACTGCAGTAATTTTCTGATACAGCAAATTTCCAAATTCCAAAAAAAGAGCAACATAGCATTTTGCTTATAGCATCTTATATGAAGTGGGTTTAAAGTGGTTTGGAATACCTGGAACACCAATTAGTACAAAGGCTCTTAAATAAATTTAAAAAGCATTCTGAGAAGACAGACAACGCATTATTGCAGGGATTCACAATTTTCAATTATGACTTGCTGTAGATTACTTTTTGTACAAAGAGGGGATCAAGCAAGAATGACAAAGTTTTGTGAGCTAATACAACACCTATCCACACATTTCTGAAAAACAAAACACATCTTACCTCTGTGATACCTTTGGGTTACCAATCTTTGTAGATGTTGGCTTGTCAGCACACAATGACTGCCTTTTAGCTTCATCTTCATATAACTCTGCCAAGGCCAGCTGTAGGAAACAGAACTCTTTTTTGTTAGTCTGTAAGTCTAGAACTACATACAGAATAGAAATAAGACAAAAAATAATGTGAAATATGCTTCTCTCCAGAAAATTAGAAATATCAACATGAGGAATCCCAACTAAAATTCAACTTCCTTTCTGCTTTATGGAAAAAAAACCTACACAATGCTTAAATGCCATTACGACTTGGAACTTGTACTCTGCTATCCTTTGGTTTCCACTACTTCACTGGCTATGTAAAGTCTGTATCAGATTCAGAGTCATGAGAGTAAATACAAACAGAGATATTAAGCATCAGCTCATTAATGGTAACAAATTGAAATAAAGCATCTAGCTGACCCTCTGATAGAAAAAAAAAAAAATTTACAAAAATTTTACACAGAAATGTTAAAAACATAATTCAAATAAGCTTGTACTGGGATGAAGAACAAATTCAGCCTAGCTAGCTTGAATTCAAGACATCACTCCACAAATACTTAACCCCAACAACTTTTTCACAAAGTTCCCCAAAATGCTGCCATTATCACTGGCAAGTTCATTCTTAGAAAGTTATGCAAGGGACCTGCAATGTCATTTCAGCAATCTTTCTTTTGTCCTGGATAATACTCTACTTTGTCAAATCATCCTCAGTTTTGTCACTAAACCATTCTGTTCACACTATGCAACTGACATTAACATTTTATCACACACACCAGAAAAGGTACTAGGCTAAAATTTCATTACAGTTTTATGTAGAAGGAACACACATTAAAATAAAATGAAACATCATCTGTCCTTGAAAACACACTGCTTCGAAGACAGGGTATTAATCCCATATTATTTTTTGTTGTTTCTATAATATTGTGAGGTATTTTCTGCAGGGAAAAAATAAATATGAGGAATTATATCCATTAAGAAAATTAAATTGAGTAAAGACAGCCCCCCCCAAAAAACCTGCTGAAGGCCTCCATTCTCTCTGAGGATAGAAGAAAATACCTTTCAGATACATAAAGCTGATGGGTAAGTCATAGACAACACATCCCATACCATCTCTAATCCAAGGACTGAAGGATGCAGAGAGCATAGAAGGGCATGGCCAGGCTTCCGTGCTTTCCTCATACTCCCTCTCATATTGTGGAACCACAAATCAAGTACAGATCCCAGAGGGTACTTCCTTGGGGTTTAACACTTTATCAGTAAGTATCTACCCAAAATGCCAGTCTGCTTCAGCTGACTGAGACCTTGTGAACCAAAAGTATCAACATAGACTTTATTACCGTTACATATTGTAACAATAATAAAGCATTCCCAATACAACAGTAGCACTGGAGAAGAGAGGGCTCCACAGAGATCTCACTGGGGCCTTTCACTACTTAAAGGGAGCTTAGAAAAAAAAGGGAGAGAGACTTTTTACATGGGCAGATAGTGATAGGACAAGGCAGAATGGTTTTAAACTACAAGAAGAGAAATTTAAATTACATATTAGGAAGAAATTCTTTACTCAGAGGGTAGTGAGGCACTGGAACAGATTTCCCAGAGAAATTGTGGATGCCCCATCCCTGGAAGTGTTTAAGGCCAGGTTGGATGGGGCTCTGAGCAACCTGGTCTAGTGGAAGGTGAACCTGCCCATGGCATAGGGGTTGGAACTAGATGATCTTTAAGGTCCCTTCCAACTCAAAGTATCCTATGATTGCAGCAAAATTACTCTTAAGAAGAACCTATGAAATCTCCAAATAGTAACCAAGAAAAAACTATACCCATCTTTCTCTGTTAATTATGTATAATTAAACAGAACAGGGGCAGTTTCAGCTACTAAGTTTCACCTGTTTTCCAACCAATTTCTTGCTAAAATATTTCAAACCTTCATAAAGCGTCTAAGTCACATGCAAAAAAAA
>VZTE01006457.1:236545-301850 GCA_013397775.1 Eulacestoma nigropectus | reverse complement strand
ATCCCTGCGGCCGGCGGCGGCCGGAGCCGCGGGCACATCCCCGTCCGGCTGCGCGGGCGCTGCCCCGCCGTCCGCCATCTTGTGGAGGCGGTGGCGAGGGCCGGGCGGGGCGGGGCCAGCGCCGCCGGGGCGGCCGCCATGGCAACGGGAGAGGCCGTGCCGTACCCACCGCACCGGCACCGCACGCTGGGCGCCGGGTCCCCGTTCACCAGAACTTTATAGTGCTTAGGCACTTCAGCAAACAAAACCATCAGCACTCATTAGTTGCGAATTGCATAGCTTGTCTCTCAGTACTAAAAGCCCTGTTTGCTAGTTGTATGTCTCGCCTCTCGTGCTACTTAGTACGCAGGTACAGTTCTTCTCTCCATTTGAGTCCGGGGTCCATTTTGAGTCGGTGGTCAAGGAGTCAGTGGTCACGGTCGCCCACTGCCAGAATTACCTTTCGCAGAATCACAGAATCAAATAGGCCGGAACAGACCTCTGAAACCATCGAGTGTCCAACCTGTGACCAAACACCACCACGATCAACTAGACCATGGCACTGAGTGCCACACATCCCGTCTTTCCTTAAACACCTCCAGGGACGGTGACTCCACCACCTGCCTGGGCAGCCTATTCCAATGTCTAATCTCTCTTTCTGTGAAGAAATTCTTCCTAATGTCCAACTCAAACCTCTGGTGGCACAGCTTAAGACTGTGTTCTCTCATCCTGTCACCAGTTGCTGGGGAGAAGCTGCCAAATCCCACCTGGCTACAACCTTCTTTCAGGGAGTCGTAGAGAGTCATAAGGTCACCCCTGAGAGTTCTTTCCTTCAATCTAAACAACCCCAGTTGCTCTTCAAAAGACTTGTGCTCCAGACCCTTCACCAGCTTCATTGCCCTCCTCTGGACCCATCTCTTTACCCCAGTTACTGCTCAGTTCTGCTGACTTCACTCCTGGTAGCTCTCATCCAGACAGACTCTACATCTTGGAATTGTCTTCTCTTTTCCTTAAAACAGCTCCATACGCTGAACATGATGCCATGTTTTCTGGGGTGTCCCTGCGGTCATTTGGGGTCAGCTGTCCTGTCCGTGTCCCCTCCAAGCTCCTCGTGTACGTCCAGCCTGCTCACTGGTGGGGCAGGGTGAGAAGCAGAAAAGGCCTTGATGCTGCGTAAGCCCTGCTCAACAACGGCCAAAGCACCCTGTTACCAACACTGTTTTTCAGTCACAAATCCAAAACACAGCATTTATGGAAAATTAACTCCAGCCTAGACAGGATGAAGAACTCTTGACTGTGACCTGAAAGCTGAACTGCAGTACTGTGAAGCTGCAGCTGGAATGGCCAGCTAACCGTCTTCAGTTTTGTCTAGGGCTGTTCAGCTCAAACACCTGCTGCTTTCTAATCCATCTCTCTAGAGCCTGTTGACACTGGCTTACAGTCCAGAAATGCTGGTAATGGTGGCAAATGGAGCTGAGATCTCATAGAACCGTTTAGCTGGACTATTAAACTGTGCACTTCATGCCTTCATAGTCAGCCAAACCCTCAGCGAGAACGCAGACAGAACAGTCTGTCCCAGCCCACAAACAACACAGGAAAAAACAGATGATCCAGTACCCAGATCCATCTCAAGGGTTGATGGTGACACTGGTGACACCAGTCTCTACACTGGTGACAATATTGTTCTTATGGAGTATGTAGATATGAATGATTGGGTTTTTTCTACAGAACTATATTGTGTGCTTGACAAAGAAGAGCGGCACCACTGAGGAGATATATTCTATGTATACATATTTATATAACATTGCATATATAATACATTTCATGCAGCTCCCACATTCTGAACTTTATATGCTGATTATGTCTGCTTGCAAAGAACTCTTTGCTTGACTTTGGAAAAAAAAGAACCTGAATCAAAATAAGATCTCCCCTCAGTTGGCTCCTGTACTTGAAGCACTGGTAGGAGGTCTATGCCAAGCATAAAGCTGTAGTCACATGTTATTTCATTCAGCCTTCCTTGGGTTGATACATGGTGTGCAGCTGCTGTCTAAGTGAAAATGTCCTGTGGTGAGGCAGACTGAATTAGCAGAGAGGATCTCTAAACCGTAATCACTTTAAAAGCCAAATAACTTTATTATAAAATCAGTTTTTTGTAGTTCGGTGTTCCATATTTTGACAGGCATATCTTCCCTAAACATTGGCATTATTCCTGTCTGTCTTTCTCTGTGATTGCCTCCTCTGCTTAAGGCTGTCAACAACATTTCAAGAGATCACCTGAATATAGATCAGCACATAATTTTTTTTCTCAGTGAAATTTATATAGCCAGAGATATCTGGAAATTTAAATTTGTGCAACCCAAGCATCCATTTTAATTTGCATAACATTATTCTTGTGACCAATGTTTTCTCATACAGCTATAGATTTAAGACTGTTAATTACTACCTGGCAGCTCTAGTTCTTTAAATAAATTTGGTACTGTATTTTTCTTTATGTCTGAAATACTCTTCATTTATCCTAGATATTTTCCTCCTGGAGACTAAAACTAGCAGCATTACAATCATCTTTTTGGCAGTCAGTTTTTTTTCCCCAAAATTTCACTGCAGTGTCGGTGCTGTCCAGAAGTAAGCCTAAAACAGAAGTAAAAATAAAATAATAAATAAAAAGTGCATATATAAAGTGACAAAATTCTCCATGCTAGAGTGTGGAGAATGAAGATAAGTAAGATAAAAACTTTTAAAAGCACTTCTGAAGTCCCAGTGAATGATATTTTCTTGATTAGAAAACTTGTATCTTTCTTAGCCAAGAAGCAAATGAGTAACTGCTGACATAGCATTTGTATTTTAATTAATTTGTTTGGTTTTTGCCAAAAATGCATAGTCCTTTAAACCTGGTTTTGTGAGTAGCAGGCAGCAGGGAATTCCCTGATACTATTGCTTCTCCATGAGCTTCAGCCTCATGAAACTTGTGCTGGAAAGGGAGGAATGCAATAAGGAGGAGGGCATCTGTGCTTTGTGGTTGTGGAGTAAACTGTGTTAGAGAGAAATTTCCCATAGAAAATAAAGTAGGAAAAAGAAAAGGCTTGGGGTGAACACAATGGTTTGTCATGGCCTAGGGTCACAATGTACCAGCTGTTTTGCAACTGATAACATTGTATGATAAATTAAATGAAATTTCTTAGGGGCTGAGAGATTCACATTTGTATTAAAAAAATAAAATCACCACCACACACCAAAACAAATAGAACATAATCTGTTAAAAATCTATGTGTATTTCTAATTTCTAAAGCACTACAGTTCTTAAACTCAGTATGTTAAAATACTTTCATAGGCCTTTTGTTGTTATTGAGGTCTAATGTTCTGCTATTTCATCATCATTTCAACCTAGAATTTCTTTGGCCTAACTCTACAACTTGTATTGGATTTTGTTACAGACTTTATATTACAATAACTGCAAAAGAGCAACAGTGTCTTCATTTCCCTGCACCCTTTGGTTGTCTCCAAATGTTTCATCAAGCACAGCATTTTGGTTTTTGCTGGTTATATTTGTCTAGGATGATGAAAAGATTTAATAATGTGTCATTCAGTTATGTGATCTATAAATGACAGGTATTTGGCTTTTACTTGACGAGAATTGCACATGGCAAAGTTTTCTGCCAAAACCTAAACAGTAGAATAAAATGAAAGATTAAGAGAGGAGAGAAACAAGAAAAAAAACCCCAAGCAAACAAAAAAAAACCCCATCCAAACAAAGCAAAAAAACAACTCCAGAGCTATGGCCTTAGTTGTAGCATACAAGAGCAGAACTGAACTGCCTCCAGTTACAGTGGACAAATGAGGCTGGTCATCTCAATACCTTTGAAAGGAGAGTACAAGTCATCAGGATCCCTGACAACCTTAACCTTGCAGTTCACACTGTGTGACCAAAGGGTTCAAAAGCACAAAGGAAGCAACAGAGGGCTTTAAGGATATCAGACAAACCTTCCGCATACAATACATGTGAAATAAAAAGTAAAGTAGATATTTTATTGTATTTTTAAGGCTATTTTGAGACCAAGCCTTTCTGGTTTTCCTGCAGATGCACTGAAAATCAGGATATTTAAATTCATTCTGCCAGTGCTAATGTATGTTTATTTCATTTTGATGCTCTAGTTGCCATGCCCTTGCCTCCCTCAGGGGAACTAATGGGTGCAGAGACATAGTACAGACAAAGATGAAAGTTTCAGAGGTTTGACAGTTGGTCTGTAGTGCAGCAACTGCCGCAAACCAGATTTATGAAACAGCAGTAGGAAAGCATTTTGATGAGGAAAGGCAGTGAGGACATATTTACATCGATGTGAGAGCAAGTCTACAGGCGGTGGGTCTGCAACAGACCTTCCACTGCTTCTGCTGTGGGAGAAGCTGAAAAAATAGACATATTAAACAGTTCAACAGAACTAAGGAAGCCAAATTCCCACAAATCTATATCCTGCATTCCTTATTTCCATTTCTCCCTATATATCTCTTCCCATTATATCCCTCTCCAGTTCCAAGCCAAAATATCAGCTTCTTCCCTTCTGTCCTCCCTAAGGCTGTTTTAGAACCTCCAGCCTCTTCTGTAAGTACCATTAGCATTTCTGTGTCCCCAGTAACCTTGCACTTCAATGGCCCGTCTCCCCTGCCATGTCTCTTAGATACCTATTTTGACCCCTCACTTGGACCATAGACATCATCTACTGTGTCTTGTCCAGAGCTGCATGTATGGCTGCCTGCCTCCCAGAAGAATGAACAGACTTCATTATCCCTATGTTTCCCTTTTCCAGTGTATGAATAAATTATCTCCACTTCACTTGGGCATCTATTTGGTAGATTTGGTTATCTAGCAAAAAGAAAGTGGAATTCAGCTTCAAAACAGCAAAAAAAGATTATATATTTTGTCAGCTAAAAATAGAAGGTGCACTCAGCTGGATTGGAAACATGCTTCTGGATGTGACTGTGTTAGGTGAGATGAATCCTCCCTTAGAAATATTTCAGCAGGTGAATTGTAGTGTGTGTACAAATTTGTTCAGCATCATTCACTGTGCTGATGAATCCAGTTTTGTTTCAGTTGCAAAAATATGATGAGCTAGATAACGTGTGAAAAAAATTATACAAACCAGAAGTCAATTCCCTGGATCCTTTCTATTGGTTTCAGAGCAAGATTTGCCTAAGATAGGATTTAAGAGATTTGGATAAACGTCTTATTCTATTCTCCTTAGATGAAATAACATCAATATGAATTGTTCGGTGGGGTCTTAAAAGAGTTTAGGAAACAACAATCTTTCTTTCTAATGCCTCCCCAAATATTTTTAGAGCTTAAATGAAATGTTAAGGGAAAGCTTCCTGCTAGCACTACAATGGAAGAGGTGTGAGGTACCAGCAGGTGGCGCTGATAGAACAAATAAGCAGGCTCCGCAGGCTCAGCTTTAAAGCCAACATTTCAAACCTTTTCCTTCCAGCTGATAGCATTAGGACGTCACTTTCTAATTTTAAAAATTGACATCTTATTGCTGTGAAGGGTAAGAGGTGTAGCTGCGTACCAATGCCACACAGGTCTAAGTTCTATATACACAGAGAACGAAAAGACAATATACAGCATTCTGTTCCTCTGCTGGTTCAAGAAAACAGGTTAAAAACGTTACATAGCAGTCATGGAAATTCTCAGAAGTTTTGACAAACTGCTACTGGTGAACTATAAGTCAAGTTGAGATGGTTTATTTACCTTCAATATAGTTGTCACCTGCGTGAGTACCTTTGTATTAATGCAAACATAAAGAGACATGCCTGAAATGTTGCATTGTATGCCAGGCACTTGAAAAAGAATTTGCAGAGAAACAGTCTCCGCATAGAATAGCGTCCCTACCACTTCAACTTCTTATCTGAAATGGGATCATTTACCCTGTACCTTATTCAAAGAAAAACATATTTCCCACAAAGTGCTCTTAATACAAGTGTCCTATGGTTACGCTGTTGGGGAAAGCATCTGTTGTCCCTGACTTTTTTTTTTCCTCCTGTCTGTCAGAGCAGAAATTTACCATAAGTTAAGGTGAAATTTTAGGAAACATCAGTTAAAGTTCAGGTAACACATTATAAGGAATTTAATCCCAGGAAATACTACCTTGTTCTTTAATTTGCTAGTGGTAATTGCAATGCATGGATTTGTTAAACAGTAAAACTCTTTCTTGTAAGTAAAATTACACACAGTTCTCATGCTTACTTTCCCATTATTTGCACTGACTATTATAAAATTTGATTAAGTCCCCGATGCTTTTGGAAACCACTACAATTCTGTCTCCTTTTTTTGTTTTGTTTTGGGTTTTTGTTTTGGTTTTTTTTTTTTTTTTTGGTTTTTTCTCTTTAAATAAAGGTCCTAGTTGCAGAGTAATGCTCAGAAAGGTACAGCTAGGAAAAAAATCCCACATTCAACTGTGTTCTTGACCCTAAGGGTTGCTTATTCTTTTTGGTCTTTTTTTCTTTTATTGTCCATTGCATCTTGGAACACAGTTTGACTTGATCCTTTTTTTTTTTTTTGGAGAGTGAAATAAGAGAGTACCTGGGAATATGAGCAATACTTCATCCCCATTCACTTAAGCTTCTGACCTTTAAATCAATGCAAGCTCTAGAAAGTCATCTACAGGCATCCTGTCCATGCAGCCTTTCCTTTCATTTCTGAATTTTGCATTTCTCATCTTTGGCAGTTCTTTAATCTTCCTTCATTGCTGAAAGAGTAAATGGAAGCAATGAGGAGGGAAGGAAGAATTAAAGGAGATGAATAACAAGAGACAGCTGTTGGCTTCTACTTCACAGCAACAACAGTATCTTCTAGGCCCTTAGAGACAAATGATAGAAATCTGAATCTACAAATCACCCTCCCATTAATCTGCATTAGTGGGGGCAGCCCATGGTGGAGTCCTAGAACCTGCCACACCTTGCAAGCTGAGAGATGATGAACACCACCTGTGCCATTTCAGTAGATGTGAACTTTGGAAAAAGACATCACCTGAAAAATGTCTATAAAGAAAGAATCCTAGAAAAAGAGACATCTCCACTGAGTCTTTGAAGTGCTATGTACAAAGCAAAAGCAGAGGAGTTTGGGAAAGGTCACTTACTGGGGCATAAACTGGTAGATTGATGCTTGCAGGGTTCTGCAAACTACAGTAGCTGTGAGTCAACTGAAACTTATTTTTGGAAGTAAAATGTTTTTCTTCCATTAATTTCCTTTTTTAATATCAGGTTTGGGTCCTGCTCAAATTGGGATGAAAAATTAAAATCTTGAAATATATTCATGAACAAAATTACATAGGTTACCTTTTTTTAAACTATTTCTTCATTATTTAGTTTAGACAGCTTGAAGTAGTTTGAATTTCCAAATAAATAGCTTAGTAGATTTGGAGTATCCCAGTTACTAATATGCTAATAGATATTTTGACAGATTCAAAATTTGCTGGTTTTCCCCAAAATATTTTTAGGGACAAATGTCTGTCGAAACCAAAGCTCTTTCCTCACTAACATGTCAGCTCTGACAATCTGGCACTGTGCGGTCAAATAAAATCACTCAAGTGAGTAATTTCTGCTCAACTGTATTTGTAAGACGGGAGGGTTAGGTAGTTCTGCAGTCCTGCTGCTTTGATTTTCCCTGCAGATGACTAAGAAAATATTCTTGTGGCTCTCCAATTTCTTCACCTAGTAATATAGTCCCTCACATGAGTCAAGGCACTCTCTTGTTATGTGCCTTGCTGTGGCACTACATTTCCAACTGCCTGATGTGAAATCATATTAATGAATTGTGGTCAATCTAGTGAAAGAGTAAGGTAAAAATGGTCCCAGGTTGGACAGTGAGGGGTGTTTGTGTGCACCCTGGTGATGCTGGACATCCTCCCATTCACCACAAATTAGGGAAAAGCTGCTCGTTGCTACAGCACTGGAAAGCAACATTAGCAGGACTTACATTATTAAAAGAATTTCTGAAGAGTTAATTCATGCTTCTGTTGTGATTTGCTATTTAGGAACCACAGGCTGTTCATAGGTCCGTCTGCCTTTAAAAAACAGGTTGTTTGGAGTTTCCTCCAGTGTGTTTATGTAAACCTTGATTTCTCTCTCTGACTTTTTTTGTATTTAAGTGAAAAGCACTTTAAAACAAACGGGTCTTCAACACTCCTCATTTTCCATTTTACTGTATAATTCCATGTGATGATACACTAGCAAAGGCGAAACCTTCCCAAGATGGATATTTCAAGGCTGCACAGTTATGATGGAGCCAAACTCCCTGGAAAGACTCTTCCACATGGAATATTTTACATAGTCCAAATCTTATGGGTGTCTGTGCAAGTAGGCCGTAGGGCATTTCGGTTCTTTTTGAAATTACTTGGTATTACATGGTATCAGTTTCTTATTCTACTGGATTTTTATTCAATATCAATTATTCAATTCAAAACTTTTCAAATTTGGTCACTGTTAGAAACTGTTGATTTGATTGCTCTTATGTTGCTCTACCCTCGTGACTGTGGAATTACATTCAGTATTGCTAGCTTCATCAAGTAGCTGGCATTGGCCCACGAGTCAAAGATACTAACAAGGTGTAGCACTTTCAGATATGCTGACATTAGTCTAGCAGAGCCAGAACAAATGCTGTGGGTGAGCTCTATCAGCATACCTCTTTCAGGAGAGAAACAATAACAAGATAAAGATCTTTGATCAACAGAGAGATTTCTTTTGTAGTGACATCTCTGGCATAGCACACCTGTGAAGCAATTAGATGCTGCATTTGTATTAGGAAAAAAATGAACTGATTTTTTTGGGAAAAAGAAAGAAAAGGGAAAAAAGCACGGTGAATTGCTCAACAGAATATTGTTGCATTAAGTAATTCAAAATGTGTATTTTGAGCCATTGAGGGACTATTCTATATTTCTCATATTAGTAATGCCATTTAGCTCAAATTGCTTGTCTAAATATACTCTGAATTTTCAAAACCCCTCTGCTTCTGAATGTGAGTGGAGTATTGGATTGCACAGTTGAACTTCTGGATCATTTCACTCATCAGAAGCTGCTTTCAATGCTAAACCAAGGAGGTCACGATGTGGAATCTGTATTGGAGTCTGGAGGTTTGATTCTGTGGAAAGTGTGTGCTGGTTTAAGGTGAAACATGGATTACAGGATTCAGGATTGTGATCTGTGATTTGATGAGTTGCTACTTGTCAACCACATGGAGATGGCTGTTCATATGTGTTCTTAGTGCCTGACAAAAATAAAGAAACATGACTTAGATTACCCATCTGTGAGTGAATATTGTAACCTTACAAAAAGTTCAAGTTAGAAAGTTGGGTGGTTTGATTTAGGTTATGATATCTTGGAAAGGGTTAAAAATAAGAGGGTTGAAAGAGATATAATGTAACAGGAGCGGTTCAGTCATCAGAATAATTATGCTGGTAGCAGAGTCCAAAACTTTTTCACATGTAGAAGTTGGAGAGCCTTCAGGCTATAATGTGATCTGTGCAGGTTAACTGTCCTGACATAGTCAATTATTGTACCTTTCCTTACAACTGAAGTTGAAGTTTGCCAGAAATCAACAGCTGGACACTATAGAAAGCAAAATTCAAAATCTAAATTCTGTGAATGTTGGAAACTGAGATTTATAAGGAAACATTCTTTGTATTTTAATTTACCCAGAGTTAGAAGTTGAACCTGTATTTTATGTACTTCCACAATACCTCTGAGCAAAGTCAGCATGTCTATCGTCTATGCAATAGAAATTTATGACAGAGAGGCTGATTTTTTCCAAGTGGCTACAGACACAGAAAAAAAATGTTTAACAGGATTTGGTGTTTAAATACTATTAAAGATTTGGTCATAAGTGATTTTCTTAGGATTACAGTGCAAACCTGTGATGGAGACTTGAACTGAGGTTTTAGGAAAGGTCTCTCTGAAAAAGTTTGGTTGCAGAAGCATGCACTAATATTTGCCAATTTTTTGCAATGACTTTCTTTCCATCAACTTCTGACACAGTACAGGTTCTCTTTTGTTTAGCTTTGCAGAAATTGGGGATTAAACAACTTCCTTCCTGTTATAACAAACTACCTCTTTGCATCCTGGAAACTCACTTCTGATACAGTGTTTCTAACTTTGTTCTTTTTCTGAATATACATTTAATTCATTTATTCTTTGACTTTGAGATACCATGGCATGAGGTCAATACTAAGAAGTGGTCGGAATTTTAAATATAGGCTACAGACAGAGTTCCTGTTGACATTTGAAAAATCTGAGCTCTTCTATTAACCGTATGCATTATAGGTCAGTTAAAAATTAATGCAGGATGGAAGTAAATTACTTCCTTCTTCATGGTTTAAGAAAAGGAAAATGAATCTGAAATTGAAAGGTTTTTTAACAAACCGGTCTCATAGGGCTGAATAAATTAAACTGTCAGACTTTAGTCATTACACATCTTCCTGTGTGAAGCATGGAAATTGGAAGCACAGACTGTGCATATTATGTTAATACTATTTACTCTACTTGGTATCCATGACGTATCCTGGTGAGATTAAGCTACAACAGAATTATGCCTTACAGAAAAGAAAGAGAAATAAGGTTAATGAAACAGCATCTTGGCACTATAGCTAAGTAAAACACATCTCTGACTAGAGTGCTGAGCAGTACTGGGGGTATTCATGAGCTATTCTGCAGATGCTATGGCTCACATTAGCATGTATAACACCAAATCATCCTGTCAAAGAACCCTTTTGCTGTTCAACAGCGTAACAAGGCATTGATTGTGATTGTTGGATTATAGAGTCTGTCTACTTAGATTCGTGCAAGATGTTAAAATGACACAAAGGACCATATTCTTCGCTAGAATCCAGAAGTGCTGCTTTCATAAAATACATTGTCCCCAAAATATAAGGAAAGACTACATTTAGGAGTGACTTTCTGTTTCATTACGCTTTAGTACTCTGGAGTGTCTTACATAGTGTTTCAATTTCACAGTAAACAAACTTTTCAGTTCCACCAAAGAGATACTTATCTTAAAATCATTTCTAGAAGACCTATTGATTTTCCCCAGGGTGGAGTTTTATTTTGTCATATTGAGTGACATTCTGAAACCTGTGGCACTATTTGAGAGTAAGCAATTTCTTTTCAGGTAAAGATGAGACAAAGTTAATGAGTATTTTTGTCTGCTCTACATTGCATTGACTTTGACAGAACAAACACCAAAGCACTATTGGATATTGGATCATTCTTTTATGCTATATAGTATCGATCCTGTATAATACAGAGCTGATACTTCACGAATTAGTGACTATTTCTAGGGCTACAACTAGCCTCCCATCCTCCATTATGCTGTCACCAACTAGTTTTACTTTGGAAAATCTTAGCACTTATTATAGTCATTAAAAGACTGAGTTAGCATTAGTTCACTAATATAACATACGCACAAGCTGTGGTATGGATATGAAGGTGGTGCTCCTGCTCTGGCCTTAGCACTGTAGCATCTTGTGCAGTTACATGGTGATTCTGCAGCCGGAACACAAATGACATTGCTACATCTGCTTTGGGGTCAACTCCAAGAGTCATAGCATTGCAAAGACGGGTGAGACCATGGCACTGGAGGCCATCAATTCTGCATTCTGGCTATCAAAATCCAGTTGTAACTTTATGGGTGGTAATGACATTCGGAAAGGATTTTTATGCCTATTAATGCTAACCAGTGAGTGAGCAGATCCCCATTGCTCAGCCCTGACCCCAGAACAAGGTGAGCTTCTGAACAGATGGGAGAGGTTGCTCCGTCCAGCCAGCCACAGGCACTTGCTCACATCATCCCAGACCAGTGCTGAGGATTTCCAGACCAAGGCTGTGGTAGATATGCTCTGTGGCATGACTGGAAAGGAACAGCAATGCCTTTTCCTGTCCATGGGATGAATTTTCTGGCTCTGGAAATAGCACTTGTAAAAGAAGTCTGTTTTCTGACTCTGAACAAAATTTTAGGAAGAAATTCTTTACTGTGAGACTGGTGAGACACTGGAACAGGTTGACCAGGTTGTGGATGCCCCAGCCCTGTTAGTGTTCACGGACAGGTTGGATGGGGCTTTGAGCAACCTGGTCTAGTGGGAGGTGTCCCTGCCCATGGCAGCTAGGGGTTGGAACTAGATGATTCTTAAGGTGCCTTCCAACCCTTAATATTGTATAATTCTGTGATTCTATATGACTGTTCTGGCAAGAGTGAAATGGTGAAAAAATGTCATTTCAGAAAGATTGACCAGTTGTCATTGTATTTTTTTTTTCTTCACAATAAGGCACAACAACCATTTTCCACCACTTGAGTCCCCAGATGCACGGGCAGTCAAGGCTGTTACATATTAAATAGGAGAGTCCTTAGCTGGTGTTGCTGAGTGTGAGAGTTCCAGATACATGCATAGACTGGCCTAGAGATGTCCAAAAAGAGATAAAAGGTCAAAAGGTTAAAAGAAAGGGTAAGAAATACATATATAGTGACAGTAAGTGTGGTGAATGGGAGATGGGGAGAGGTGGGGAGACATTCTTGTGACTTAAAACAGGCCAATATGTCCCTAAGAGAGGCTCAAAACTCAAGAATTTGGTCCGAGAGGAATTGAAGTCATGCTCATTTCTGCAAATAGCGTATTTGATGTCAAAGAAATTTCTGAAAGAAGTTATGAAGCTGAGTACATTGACAATTTTCTTGCCCTTGGTATGCATCTTGAAGGTTGTACTATGACACAATTTGGAGGCAGATATTTCTGCTGAAAGAAAGTAGAATTTTCTAAGCCAGTGGTCACAGACAAAAAATGACCTAAAATGAAAGTTGAATTATGGCTCTGGTGCAATACAATATATAAGAATCTATTTAAAAGTGACATATAGCACTATTTTGAGAAGATTCTAATTTTTTTTTTTAAATTAGACAGAAAGTGACTGATGAAATTATTTGCATTTATCACTGTGGAATGCAGTCAATTAATTTATACATGACATTAATATTTCTGTTTAAACCAGCATAACCTATTCTTAATTTGCTTTGCTGATCAAAATATGCAGCTGTAATAAATTCAAGGATGAGAGGAAATTACCAAGTTCCAAAAGGCTGTTTCACAGCATGTTTTACCAAGTGAAAATTTGGGCAGAGCATCTAGAGAATCTATAATACAATTTCTCTTTATTAACAGTAAAGCTAAATGTGTTACTTCATTCACTTTAGATTCAACAACAAGTAAGAAAAAGTTATGACTGGATAAATGTAGCATATGAAAAGAGGAAAAACCCAAATATAATTAAAAATAATATAGACCCCAGGATAATACCTTTGTTAAAAGACATGGAACAATAAACGAATGTAGGTGACCACCAAATGGGAAAATGGAGGAAACCCTTTAGGAATACCTCAGATACTTTTGCAGCTGACTCAGTGATGAATGCACTTAATATACACTTAGTTAATCTTGCTATTTAATTTTAAAATTTCCTTTGAAAGGGTGGTAGGGAGTCACAAAATTCACTGGATAAGAAATATATTGCTGCAGAATTAAAAAAAAAATCTGAGAAAGAAATAAGATTATGCAATATATGTGTCACTTAGGAGGTTATACTCTAATTAAAAGAATTAATCCTAGGCAAATTTACATGAGAAAGGAAGAAATCATGGAAGCTCAGTGTGGTTTTTGTGCAATGTTAATTTTATTGGACTTTTGTCTTTTGTCCAGACAACATAAGTGGGCTGTAGAATACAAAACAAGGCTGGAAAACTGCTGTGCATCTGCTTCCCTTTGTTCTGAGGGAGAGAAAAATATGGTTCCCACCAGACTACAAAAGGCCAATCTAAATGGTTGAAAGATACGCAACGCATGAAGTGTTAAAATAAAATGTTTAAATCCAAATAACAGGACCTTTCTATAATCTACAAATATTTTGCTACATAAACAGGCCTCCTCAGAGTGGTGGAGAATGTAAAGGGAAAGAGTCTCCCTTGAAGGAAGGCTTTTGCAGAAAGCTGGCATTTGAGTTAAAATTGTTCTTTGATTCAGACTTCACCAATCTGACAAGACTCACACACTGTGTAAGACACAACAACTGCTTATCGAGCAGGGAAAATGTCAAAAAGCGACATGATTTATTTGCCAGCAATACAGGAAATGCACTCTACACTACAATGGGCTTGACCTAAGGCCCTTTAAATTTAACAAGAGAATTTTATAAGTCCCGAGCAACTACGCCTTCAGGAAATCATGGGGAAGAATAAGCCACTTCATCAAACTCTCCTGACTGCACTGGTGTGGTGGTCTTCTTAATGTTTTCTCTCTCACCTCTATCTGGTGCTGGTACTAGCAAATGTTGATATACTCATTTGCTTTCCTGCTGGATAAGAACAACCAGTTTTACAGCCCCATGTCCTCCTTTTACAACAGCTCCAGCAGCAGTGTTAAGAGTTCTCTAAAAGTGCTGGGCAAACCTCAGCATCCACACACCACTGCAGTCAAAATGGGCCACTTGAAGCCATTTCACCCAGCTATGTTCCAAAGGTCAGACTTCTGGCAAACGGTCCTTGGGAAGGGAACACATTGTTATGTTTCCTTTGCATGGGGGTGGTTTTTTTTAAAAAGGAAGGACTCAGGACACTGAATAGGGATGTGGGGCTCTTCCTCTGAGAGAGTACCCATGCGCTGAAATTAAATACAGGAGTGCTTTTTATCTCCTCACTTAAATAACCAGGTGCTGGAGTGCAACCCCCAAGGCAGCGGGAGCTAGTGGAGCTGAAGGAAATAGGCAGATGACAGAGGGAAAATTTAAAAAAAAGCCAGATCTGGAGGTCTGGCCATGCTATTGTCTGTGCTACATTTGAGAAATAAATACATCTGATTAAAATACAGTGACTGGCATTGTCTAAACATTAAGGGATTTTGGATCTTATGTCTTGAAAACCGTCAGCAGCAGGTGTGGTTCCCTGGCTACCCTTGAAAACCCCGCCATTGGATATATATGTTAGTTTTGGAGGAGTATGGAATTATCCTATCTACATTGTGAATAGTATAGCTTTGAAAACAATACAATGACATTTCTCATGTGGTCCAGCCATGGACCCTCTTATGGTTGGGTTGAGGTAGGGTTTGAGGCCCCGCATCAAACCCTGTGTTGATGTAGCAGTTAAGTGTTGCCTCATGCAAATATGTGTGGAGAAGAAATGCCTGCAGTCTCACTTTTCCCTAGGTACAACAGTGCATAAATATTTCAGCTCTAAGTGGTTCATCAGGCAGTATTGTCAGTGTTTCCTTTGTGAAATGTGGTAAGTCAGAGGGATTTGTCCCATGAAGCATCAAATGAACCCTGCTGCTGTAAGTGACCTTTTGGATATGATTACTTGGATTTATTTTTAAAATATTATGATTATTTATTCTACAAGTCAAATTTATCTTGCCAGACTGAGGTTAGAATCCAGGTAGGACTGAACCTTGACATTTTAGCAATATTTTATTTTATAAACTTAAGGCTATGTTTGGTGAATTTTATTATGTTACAAAACTAAAAAGAAAAGAAAGGATAACTTTTTTGCCTCTTCACGGAGATTTTTTTATTGAGATTCATCAAAGGCAGCAGAGCCTTAAAAGCCCATACAACAGCCTATTCTATTCAGTTCCAAGAATATGTCATGTGGTTACATACTGAGCAGGGCTGTGTGCAACAAAGCAGACTTAGCTGAGCTGACTGAAGAAAATGTTATCATTAGCTCTGTAGGCAAACAACATTAGGAGACAGAAAACACTTGTGGAAGCCAATATGATTAAATCACTACTTGCTAGTCATGATCATGTTGCCTGTTACGTCCAAAAATATCAGTGCAGTTATTGAAGGACTAACAAAGAGTGCAAGTGTCAAATCTTTGAGGGGGGAAAAAGTATTAGGCTTATCCTTTCCTTTTTTTCCAGGCTAAAAAAGAAAAAGTCTTGATTAAAGGAAATGATATCATGGGATTTTCTAAGCAACATTCAAGATACAGAATAGAAAGTTCAGCAGTAGAAATGAATCAAAACGTCAAGCAGAGATTGTTAGGAAGTCTAGCTTTTGCAAAAGGTTCCTCATGATTTCCATACTAATTAACCAATAGAAGATGGTCCTTTCTCTGGCAAATTACCATACTTCAACAACAATCACTGTGGGTTACAAGGTATCAGGCAGTGACTTGTAATGAGTCACCTTAGGACCAGAACTGATCTCCCTGTGCAGTCAGCTCAGCCACCCCACACATCTGGGCTGCATCTGGCCACCTGCTGGGACAATCCATGCAATGCTGGGCAGCAGTGCTTCGTTGACCCACTTAGGGATCTGGGTTCCCATGACTCTGAGTACCTCTGCAAGACCCTCCTTTTTGTGATGTAGATGTACTGCAAGTTGCATGTAAATGGGTGTATGAAAGAGGCCAAGTGGCACTGACTTGCTTGTATCCACAGTACTTAGCATGCTACTACTCTAGAGTAGGTTTTTCAAGGAGAGACCCTGTTGAAAGAGTCCCAAACAGAGCAGGCTAGCAATTAAGTAATGCGGCACTCAGGGCTTTGGTTTCTGAATTCACTTCTATGCCCTCTTTTGTTTAACATTATAGTCCTGACCATGCAGTGCAAAGACATTCAGTTACATTGTTCCAGCTCATAAAATCTGCTACCTTCATCCCATTGCAGTGTCCTACTTAGCATGTTACACACAGATGTGTATGTTATTGTTGCTTGAAAGCAACAGTAATAAAAAAGGTCTAATTCCTCACTCCACTGCATGTATTATATAAAAATTTGGTATATGATTTGGTTCTCTGACAGTGAAAACTATGTAAACAGATGTGTCAAAAACGTCAACCTATGAACAATATCAGCTGTCAGAAAAAAAAATATATGCAGGTTATGTAATGAAATTTGTAGAAACAGAATCAGTTACCAGGCAGTGCTTTTAAATGTATCCATTACTAGTGATGAGACTTTAAAGTCTTTCTGCCGCCACACAATGAAATGAACTGCATTGGAGCAAATGTAATAAACACCAGAAATATAATAAGTATTGTAGCCTGCTGTGAAAGGAAATGGTTTCCCTAGCAATAAAAAATGATGCCAGAAAAGTACCCTTTCTCGCCTCTTGCTTTCTTGCTGAGAATTTTTAAATTCTCATGTTTATTGGCTGACAAGAAGAATCAAATATCTACTATCTATCTTCAACTGATGTAAACAGATGCGAATTGAATAGATTCCATGCTGATTAGTGACTGGTAGATTTTATTATTTCAGGCTCTATTAAAAATATTAATGATTTTAACATTAGTGTGCTTTTCCTGATGGATACTATGAGAAAAAAATTGCATTATATAACTGGCATGACATTTGAAATGGTGAACATTGGCATATCACCTACAGTGACTTCAGTTCTCATACCATTAGCTCACATGAATATAGTTAATGTTTAAATCAAATTCTCAGATTTTGTACTTGGGGGACGTGGGTAAGAAAGGATTCATGCTCTCTCCCTATCCTAATAGCTATTAGGAAATAAATATCTTTCCGGTAGTGATTAATTTCTGTATTCTTCTGTTGAAACTTCTTACAAAAAATCAAGCAGGAATTTTGAAGATCCGGTTCATGTAGGACCTGATTCTTCTTTACACTGACACCCAAACACTGTTCTGACAACATGAAAGGGCTTGAAACCATATACATTTTATTTTCAAGATATAAGAAAAACTTACTTTTTATTCCTGAACACAAGAAGTATGTGCTTTGTAGATATAATGTATAAATCTATAATTCAGATTTTTTAAAAAAAACTATATTCTCTGGTAAAACAACTATATACAAATTTAAACATTCCATATTGCTCTCCTTGAAAGAGGTAAACAAAACCAATCCCCTCCCTGCAAGTTTCTTGCCTATAGCTTGTGTGACTTAGTTATGAACCTTGGAGCACTGTGTTGTGGGATGTGCAGAACTGGTTTTTGAAATAATGATCATAAAATATTCTGAACAAAGCCAAGGTGTGCACAGCATACATTGCTACTGTTTTGAAAACATATTCAAAAATGTATAGATAACACATTCTGAAAGAATCTGTTTCTTGTGGGGTGAATAGGGCAAGGGACTAAAGAATAGATAGGTGAGTGGATGCTGCACAAAGCAGTAGGACGGTCACACTGAATTACCTTGAGTGGTCTGCGATGTTGATGGTCAAGAACAGTATTTTCCTTCCACACTACATGAATGCAATGGCAGTCTGGTGGACTAAAAGCACAGTATGATTTAAGTACAACTTAAGAGTATTTTCAGTGATGCCCAATGTTTAACACCTCCACTAAATGCACATTTCAGTGTGAACCAAAAGGACTTCATACCTCAATAAATATGAGAAATCTTGACTACAGTTTTTCTGCAATACGTACTATGGCTGAAAGTACATCCAGTATTTAAGAGCTTTACATTATATTCTCATTCCTTCCACAATATGTCTGTGTGTGGCTAAAAGACAGTACTTTAATTCCTGTTGGGCAATGGATTGGATGGCAAACTTGTAAAGTACATTGGCCCCTGAGCTTTTGAGACACTCGGGAAACAGTCCTGGTTTTGTGGTATGAACTATAGATAATACAGTTTAATTTGAAAAGAAAACTTTCCCATGAAAAGCTGAGCCACAAATATCCTAAGGGAAATGTTCAGATGAATATTATCTGCTTGAATTTCCTCTTTTCCTGTGTGCTCTGTCTTCCAGACCAGCTTGGAGCAGACTCCAAAATTTGATAAATTCACATGAAGTCATCAGTCTCAGAGCCTCTCAGAAGAGCTTGATGTGGAACACCAGGCTGTTGATAGTACTGTTATTGCTCTTGAAAGGGTGAAGCTGACAACAACTCAGCCGTATTTCAGGGGATGTGAATGTCTCTCGTGTTACATAGAGGTCATCAAAGCAAAGTATTTCCAATACAATCTTTTTGCCATGAGTCTCTGGTTTCCTTGTCCTGAATATGGACTTCAGCTTAGACTTCTCCAGCACAACATTTCAAAATCATATCCCTTGAATCTTCCAGAGTTAGTTCACCATCTTTTCAAAGATTCTTATTCCATGTGTTCAGGACAGCTGTCACTGTTGTTGAGTCGCGTCCACATGTGGATATATATTCTCCATTGTAGAGGGAAGAAATGGTTTCATTTTAATGGTTTCACTAGATAGAAGGCCAAAGCATTCTATGGCTCTTTACTCTCAGTAGGACTTTATTTTTGCTTTAGTCGTCTAAAATTACCATGTAACTCTTCATTTGATCTCTGAAAGAGAATGTCTTGATGCAAGAGATAGCACAAGCTGTTTATATGCTCTTAGGAATGCTTTTCCTCCATTAATTTATGGTGCCTTTTCATTTCCTAGTACTCCCAAGCTGTCAGTTTTATTTATTGTTGATAGTTGTTGATACTACGGTATGTATTATTCTATGAATATTAATCAAAGAAATTTTTTTTCTGAAGAAACCAAGAGTTGTATATTTAGTGATTTTTGATGTTCTAAGTCATGTAACACCAGCTTGCAGTGCTCTTTCTTTTTCCTCTGCCCGTTTATTTTACTTTCACTACTGCCCTGCACTGTAGTTAGACAAGGATTGTCATTGCTAAACCTACAAAATAATCACAAGAATCATTTCAGACCGGAAAGGAAGTCCCAATTTTCTATCACCTTTTCTTCTTCCAGCTATCCCGTCATTAATTATGGGATATAATATGTGTCCTAAAAGTGCCTTGGAAGGACGGGTCACACTGAGTGAAGAGTGGGGTAGGTTCACTCAGAGAAGCATTTTTATCAAATTGTTTAAAGGGTGAGGGGGCTATGCCTGGTGTGTCACCCCACAGCAGACACAAACCCAGATGGCAAGTCCCAACCCAGCTCAGCCCACAGGAAATCTCCCCACACATCTTCATAGACTTCCACACCTCCTCCTACTCCAAACTCTCCGTCACGTGCTCTACCTGCTCCACAGGTATTTCTGAGAAGTAACTACCTCTTTTTATCACCTCTCTTGCTTTATTGAAGGTCTCGCTGACTTCAGAGTTATTCTCCCACCTCCAGCTCCAAAGCTGAGTGTCCTGTCCCAGATGGCAAGGAAGGATGACCACCAGTCTTGCTGTGGAGGATAGTGTCTTGGTAGCAGTGCTATGGCTCCACTGAGCAGGGGAAGTTGCAGCAGCCTGGACGGTGACTGCATACAAAATATGGGGTCCAGGCATGCCTTCAGAAGCCTAGCACCTTTTAAAGATTCCCTTCCACAAAGGTCCTTGATGAGGTTTTTGGAAGGAAGTTGAGGACAGAGGATGATGTGTTAAGGCACTGCTGAGGTTGCTCTGATGGCTGCAAAAGCATATAACTGGCAAAATGTCACAATCCAGTTGTGGTGATGCATAAAATTTGCCTTGTGCCTTCTCAGACAGTTCACAGCATCATGGGAGAGCACTCAAAGGAAGCGTTCAGCATTACTTGCAGTGGTGATAGTGCTTAGATTGGGTAGTGGCATTTTCAAGTTTTCCGATGGAACTTAAAATATCACAGCTGGCAGCATTTCCAGCATCAGTTGCTAAAACTACTGTGATAAACTGAGTTTTCACTTCTCCTTACTGCATTGAATAAATTGAACTCCCTTCAGCTTGCTACATGCTGAATATTCAAGACCAGACTCCAAACGCTGTGTTTCTGTCAAAGCAGCACTGACATTAAAAAATCTCCTCGCTAATATATGAAGTAGCTTCACCTTTCTGTCCTCAGCCACGACTTCCATGTCTCCAAATACTGCAACTATGCAGTACCACACTAACTACCAATAGTCTTTCGCCCTTGAAGTAGCTTTATGTCACTGCTAGAGGTTGTATATCATTAAATTACTTTGGCATTCTTTTGTGTTTGAGGACCTATGGATATGCATTATTCAAAAAAGAAAAGGCTTGTCCAAGACCTAGCTAGGTTTAGCTGACTGCTTGCTCTTCTGGAAAGCAGAGAGGACTTGCATAGTAACCATGACTCAAAGCAGGCATGCTCAGTGATGTTGTCTGATGCATTGCATTCAGCAGGCAAAACTAATACAAAACTCTGGTTAACAAGAAGTCACAGAGCATTCCTGTCGCACAGCTTCTAGAATTTCTCTGTTACCGAGGTCTGCAACATGTTTTCCACTCTGTAAATATTTAGCTGTTTGTTTGGAGGTTTGGGGGGGGGTTTCAGCTTTTTTTAAAAAATACTTTCACTGCTTAGGCTGTGTTTAAATTCACTGAAAGTAGCTAGTGCTGCAGTGAAGGCAATGGGAACACATTCCGATATCATGTGAGGAATTTCAGTTTCAGGCCATGAGTCCTTTCCTGAGTGTGGTCTATAATATTGCCTGTGGAGTTATTCCTGCCTGGCAGAAGGACTCCATTAGGACATGGTGCTATTACAAGCTCCTTTTTACCTTCACTATAATCTCAGAGGGACACTCTTCTATAGTCTCTCAGACTTCCCTAGGAACTAATTTATCTTTGCAGAGCTTGTCCTCCACTTTGGAAGGCAGAGGCTCTTATAATTAAGAATCTGGCTAAGAACTGTTCTGGGGAAAGATATATGCCTCTAGAATACTTTTTTTTTAAAAGTGTATAGAATATGGTTTTTTCTCCCTCTCTTTTTAAAAGCACTTATCATGGTGAATAATTAATATGATCTGAGAGCACATGGCAACTTTTATCAGAAGTCTCTTATTCCAGGCAGAGGTAAGCATTCTGATGACAGAGGAATGAATGAAGCATTGAGAAGCTTAATTTGGGGCAGATAAAGCTGTACAGGTCAGAGAAGATGCCACATGGGGTAAAAGCAGTTTTGGGGAAGGAAGCTGCCACTGAAAACAATGAATAATTTCCTTTCTGAGTGTCTTTCACTAGGGAGAAAAAACAAATTGCTGAGTGGGATTAGAGCAGTCCTCAGGTCGAGGACCTAGAAGTTCAGAGCTATATGTCACTGTAGGCAGAAAGCAGTTACCTATCTGTACAGCACAGCTCGCTCTCTGTACGTGAGCTGGGTACTTCAGGTACAACTAGGCATCCTAGAAGTGCCTGAGTTTATTCCTTTCCACATGTGGGGACATCATTTTGACAATGGAACCTAGAAATTGAACCATAAAATGTATTTGTTGAAATGCAGAAATGAGCTTTCCGCAAATTATATAAATTGCAAATGGGCATGAAGGGAAGCTGATTTTCTACATGACTGAATACCCAGTTTCAGGAGACTAAACATGAGCCTTTTGCAGGGTAATGGGATCCTGACAGAAGCCTGTAGATCATGAACACTGCATTGAACCTTATGGTTCATATGGCCTTGTCTATGAATCAGCACGTTACAATCTTGCTAGGCTTTTTTGTTTGGTTGGTTTTTAAAGTCATGGCAACAATGATGCATCGTGTTAGCTTTTATATCTAACATAGCTTCCTAGTCAAAAGAGTGAAAAACTTGTCTCCTCTACCAGGGGTTTGCAGAGAGATGAAACATGCAAACAAAACAGATAAGCAGATGCTTTCACTGAAGTCCCAAGGCTATGGAAGGATTATCTTTCTCTACCTAAGTCAAATACACTGCAGTGAAATATGAGTTTTTCGTATAAATACTGAAGTGTAAACTAAAGGCTTCTCTCACATGCAAAAGGCCTGAGCAAAGCTAACTTTGCTCCATTCTCTGAACGAGGGTTCCTCAAGGATATATTCTTACAGTACTAAACTAAAATTCTCTGGACCCCTTCCATGGAAGTGGTGACAGCTGGAAACACATATCCCATGTAATACTCTACTATCTGGTAAAATAGGTGAGCTGCGTGTTGGGAGTGGTCCCTGGCTTATACTATCTCCCATACTGTGCCTGGGAGCTGTGAGAAAAAGTGCAAATTGGTCAATGCCAAATACATTCCAGAGACTTTTCTAGTGTTTAAGAGTAAATATGATTTCTGTTCCTGTGCCTGTGGACACTCCTCAGTGTCATTTCACTTTCTAGAAGAAAGGTATATTATGAGTTCATTTTTTATGACCTATAAATGTATGTTTTTAAGAGAGGCTAGTGTTACACACAACATCTACAGTGAAATTTGGAACAGCTTTTTTTTCCTTGCTGGCTGTTTAAATGGTTTAATACTTTCTCCAATGCCCAGCTCTAAGGCTGAACTTTTTTGAAAGTGCAAACAGATGTAGAAACAGAGGTAGATGCTTTTATTAGCAAACAGGCTACCACTTCTTACTAATGCCAGACAGTTTTTGAAAGGAATTTTATAGTGCTCACGATTAAATGGATGGATATACACACTGGGATAGCTTCTTTTTCCTAACAGAGCTAATACATGGATCACTTTCAGATGATTGTGTTTGTTTTTTCCCACACTGTTTTGGCTTCCATAAAGATCTGCTTTAGAAAAGAACTACAATTAAGTACAATTAAGAACTGATCTAACATTTCCTAGTAATAGGTATAGGGAAAACAGGTGAACCTTGAGAAAAGCTAAAGATGGATTGTAGTGAAATACACGCTTTATCCATTAGATTCACAGGAATGTACCTATGTTAGAGTAGTCTTAGGAGGGCTGTTATTCCTTGCTAGCAGCAACATCATGCTGTGAATTACTAATAAAAACATATGTGGCTCACATAGGGCTGTTGTACATATAATATCAATCTTTCTCTGGACACATCTAGAAAAAATACCATTCCATTAATTTCGCTAAGGCTAGTATATCAGTCAGGGGATCATCTGGAAGCAATAAAAAGAATACAACTGAAATTATTACATTTGGTTTGATTCACCTCATCCAGTACTTCCCACCTTCTCTTATGGTAGAACTTGATAAAGATCAGGACCGTTCACTTTAATTAAAATAAACAGATCCATGTAGCTAGAGGAACCGCATTACTCGTAATTCCAAAGAGCTACCAATTCTGCTAGACTAGGTTTATAACTGCAGTAATCAGAAGCCCAATTAATGTTAGGTGATCATCCCTTTTAAAAACTTGGGTTTGGGCCTCTCTATGGAAATCACACCAACTAGGATGAATTCAGGTAAGTCCAAATGCTCCAAGTCCAACATCCATAGCAGACTGGTTCAAGGCTGGTAGCCAAATATCACTTTAGCATGGTGCACAAAAGTACCATTTTATTTTGAGATCAGACAAAAGAGGGGTCCACAAATCCCTGAGGCAGGTGACAAACGTGTAAAGCATTCATGCAAGTACTGCAAGTGGAGAAAGCCTTCTGTCAGATGACTTAAAATCATCAGGTTACAGTCTGATAGTCGAAAAACCTCTGCACTAGTCTTTCTAAGCAGTAAGTGAGAACTTCCTGTTCCCTCCATGTTTCCCAGGGTCGAAAAAGGGATAGCTGTCACAGTAGTAGAGTTTTTCACACCCATGTGTGTAGATAGGTGTAATACAATGATAGCTTTGACCATAGAGAGTTAACAGGTGGGGTCCAAATATTGTAGTAGAATAAATCTCATTGGTAAATTGTGAGCATGTGTGCAATTGTGGGCAGGACTGAAGCCAAAGTTAGGAAAAAGGCATTATTTCAGTGATCTTGCTGTGGCTGCATATAGTGCAATGGCAAAAGCAATTTAGACCATGGAAGTTAAGGGGTTTTACTGACGAGGTAGATCATATTGTACAGTTCCCATGTGGTCCTATAAGCGCACCATCAGCCAGCTAACCCAGCTAGAAGCAAGTGTAACTCAGGTGGATTTAATGAGATATATTTAATAAGTACATTCACAATCAAGTTCAACACACAAGATTTTTTGTTTTCCCCAGGCTTCTGACAAAGCCTGCGACCAGCTGTGAAAGTTAATTGTATGTTATGTTGTAACTGTCTGGGGCTGGCAGAGAACCTTTATCCTATGGTATATTTTTGTCCCTTGGCAGCAACACAGAAGGAAGAAAGGAAGGTTGGATTTCATTTTCCCCTGGTTTGATGTATGACTAGTATGGCAATGTGTTGGGACATGTTTTTATGTTGCAATGAGTTCTAGATGTGCTCTTTTAAAATTTTGACTTTTTGCTTCCATAAAGTGGAGTACAGACTCTCACGGGTTCATTTTTGTTTAGCCCAGGCAAATCCTGCAATAGTGCTTGCCTAGTTTGCCACTTCAGTAAATGCTGAAGGAAATTTTCTGTATTCTTTTATATCGTTACAAGGCTTTGTTTTTCTCATCCAAGACATCACTTGGTGTTTTTTTTCTGCTTTGCCTTCTCACACCCTATCGTCCCTTTATTAATAATACTTTACCATCCCTTTATTAATACACTGTGATACCCATCTACTCCAGTTGCGTGGCTGGCAGTATTTGCATTCTAAGCCATCCTATTTGGCTTTTACTGATTGAGTTATTTGAAATCATAGCAGCCATTTTGAGTGGTCTGTTCCAACAGCAATTATGATAATAAAACTATTTACATCAGTCAGATGATTTGTAAAGTCTCCTTTTCTTTGGCTTTGTTAATAGTCTCTGCTGCAGCTTCCTGGGGACTACACAATCACATCAAAACCAGAAAGCAGCTGAATTTTTTTTCATGGGGTTTATATTAAGAATGTGCTTGGGCATTCCTTATCTCATGGTGGGTTATGGGTTTGTTTGTTTGCTCCTGCAAACTCATAGATTGGCATGTCTTACCAGAATGAGTGGCAGTGAATGGATCTGATGGAATGGGCATATTGCAGGATTCGTTTCCTTGTGTTTCAGAAGCATCTGTTTTTTCTTTTGTCAAATCAACATTTTATGATCAAACAGCAGAAGGACATAATCTTCTTTTCCTGCTTCCCAACACTCCTAATCAATCAAATTTTTCTTGAATGCAAGTTAAATGTTTGCAAAATAGTAATTATTATAGTGTGATTTGAAAGTTAAATACTAATTGAATTGCATGCCTTTAAGTGAAGAATTTTAAGGTATTTTCTTCTGAAGGTCTCTATTTTAACCTGCCCCCTACAGATTGTTTAGGTATCAGCTGAGGGGCTTTACAAAAAGTATGTTCAAAGTTATTAAAGGCAGAATAAAATCAGCCTCCCCAAACTCACAGTTGCATGCTTTATAATTCAATAGAATCATAGAATAGTTTAGGTTGGAAAAGACCTTTAAGATAATTGAGTCTAACCATTAACATACTATTTACAAGGCCACCACTTAACTAAGTCCTATGTGCCACATCTACACATATTTCAAATATCCCCTGGGATGGTAACTCTACCACTTCCCTGTGAAGCATGTTCCATTGCTTGACCACCCTTTTGGTAAAGAAGTTTTTCTTAATATCCGTTCTAAACCTCCCCTTGCACAGCTTGAGGCCATTTCCTGTTGCTCCATCATTACCTCGGAGAAGAGACTGACCCCCACTAGGCTACAACCTCCTCTCAGGAAGTTGTAGAGGGTGATAACATATCCCTTGAGCCTCCTTTTCTCCAGGCTAAACAACCCCAGCTCTCTCAGCTTCTCCTTATAAGACCTGTGCTCCAGACCCTTCACCGGCTTTGTTGCTCTTCTCTGGACACATTTTTGTTAGTCTTAAAAAAAAAAAACAAACAGCCTAGCAGGCTTTCTGGTACCATTTTGAACCTAAGCTGAACAGTCATCAGTTTGATCTAAAGTGGATCCTCTTGACAGGCTTGTGGTTTGTTTGTCTGGCTTTGGCTCTTCTGTCTGCTTGGCCTCTGAAAACCTGTTAAAGCTGTGCTCTTGCTCTTGCTCGTGCTCTTGCTCTTGCTCTTGCTCTTGCTCTTGCTCTTGCTCTTGCTCTGGACAGCGCTAGAGCTGAGCTAAGGGGTTCCATGCAAAGGATGTTGCTCCTTGGTCTAACTTGGTTTCCAAACATGTTTAATTAAGCTGGTGAGGCTTTAGGAACAAAAAAGAGTAGGCACCTGGGAGAAGCAGGAGCTCTGCCTGGAAGTGACAGAAATTTATAGGATGTGGGCACTTCAGTTCAAATTGACCCCTTCAGCATGAAAATAGATGCATTGGGCTGGCATCATCAGCACTGTGGGCACCTTGGTACCCCTCTGCAGTCCAAGTCCTGCAGGTAGCTCTAGTGTGCTCTCAGGTGTAAACCTGCTGTGGCATGGGACCTGCTTGTTAGGCAAATGACCTGCTGCTGATATGGGGATGCCTTGTGGCTGCTGGCTCCTAGACTGAGAAAGCAATTCATCTTCAGCTGCAGGTGAGGTTAATAAAAATCAGACCTTGTAAGGGTGATAAATTACTCATTTAAAAGTTACACTGATAGTCTAGTCCTAATAAACTTTAGCAATTCTCATCCACTACGATGCTGCTACTTTCCTATAGGAGGCTGATAGATAACACTGCACTTGGGGAAATCATCCTCTCACATTAATTCAAATCAACACTTCACCACAGATACCTTTTAGTGTTTTCAAATAAAAAACGTTATTGGATTGTGTATTTCCTATGACCGGTTTCACTTTTGCCAGTTGGCATGCCCTCAATTCTTCTCTGAGCACATCCCCAGCTGTATCCTGACGTGTATGTACTTAAGATATTTCCCCTTTTTCTCTGTATTCCTTTTTTCCTGTTCTAAATATTTGCAGTTGATAATTTCTCAGATTCCCTCCCAGAGCCCTCTTGTTGATCAGCTTCTGCTGTCCCTTCCTGACAATGACTGGTTCAGCCCACATTCTGCCTTCTGCATATCTGCTCTGTGGAAGTGCAAATTCTTCTTTAGCATCATAGAAGATACCTTGAAAGGATCATTACCTCCACTGGATAGGGATCAAGCACTTTACAGAGCTGCTTATCCTTGATGTCCACCTGGAAGCTTTGACCAATACTGGACATGCGCAAATTCTTGTAGATAGAGAGAGCTTCTGCAAAATCACGTCTGCACTGGCTGGGGCCATAACCTCGATCTGGGTTCAGCCTGCACACCTGATTGCCTCAGTTTCTTAGTTATAAAGTG
Organism: Eulacestoma nigropectus; assembly: GCA_013397775.1. NCBI lineage: Eukaryota > Metazoa > Chordata > Aves > Passeriformes > Eulacestoma > Eulacestoma nigropectus. The sequence goes on along the minus strand of VZTE01006457.1, from coordinate 273,894 downwards.
GAAATCCCATGCTTATCAGGTAGTTTGGACTAAATGTGTTCAAAATGATGAGCTGGCATAAAATGTTAAGTAATTTATATGGTCATGGAGAATTTAATCTCCAAATTAGCTTTAGAAACAACTCTGAGCTAAGCAGAAACTGAAAAAAAGAGGCATTTTGGAGAATTCTGCTGCTTAAATCGTGGGATACATATGAATATATACCATCAAGAAATTACAGAATTGTTGTTTAATATAATAGCACTATGACTGTAGTTAACACCCATAGGATAAACAACAAAGTGTTGTTAAAAATTGAATCATCAAGGAGAAAAAGATCATCCATCTTATTTCCTAATGAGGTCTTCCAAATAGAACCCTACGTAACCTTTACTCAGGAGGTACCTAACCTGCAAAACGTATTTCTACATTCAGTGCCCACAATACTATATAAATAGTATAAATGAGTAAATGTTACAGTATATACCATAGAAAAATGCATATCCTCCACTTATTTCCTGTTACTAGATCTTTTCACAAAATTGCAAGTTCCAGAATGAAAGGTCAAATACTATAAAATAGAGATGTCATTAAATATTCCAAAAGATTTCTCTCTAGAGTTACAGCTTCAGAGCGGGTTTCTGATAAATTCCATAAATGGAATGATTTTTATTTTGATGCTCTGCTTCCTGCATTAAATGAGAGAAGAAGAGGAGTCACCATAACAACTGTTCTACCACCAAGAAAAGCAGCATTTTTTTAGAGCAGTACATCTATCATAGAAATATATCTGTAAACATATATTTGGGGTGTATTGTCTAAGTTTGACAGCAATTACATCACTGTTGGCACAATTAAATGAAGAAGCACACCAACATCCTGTCTCCTAGCACCCACAGGGGCATAATTTCTCCTTCTTATTTTCCTCACCTTATTTAACCAGGTATATTCACCAATATTTCTACATGACACCACATAGTTCTAATGCTTCTATTTTCCCCTAGTGCAAAACCTAAAAAAATATATTAGATGGCACTGACAAAGTTCAGCAGAAAGCAGGATCAATTTCTTTTGTTCCAAGTGGACCTGGGTTGCTCGGGCTATTTGCCTACATGGAAGAGCTGTCCTACTGACCGGGCATTTTAGGTAGGTGAGTAGTCTTAGAGGATGTCAAGGCCTGAAGCTTTGCTGTAATGTTAATGTTTAATATCACTACTGAGCTTCCTATGTTAAAAGTGTGTTTACCTCGTTACCATCATCAGTTCTTTCTTCCCATTATAAAGAAAACAACATTTGATACAAATGAGAAAGCAATCTAATCACAGTTGGAGTATTCCCTAGTTCATTCTAAAGTTTAAGTGTAGCTGGATAAAATAATTACAACACAGCAGTGTTGGTAAACAAAACTAATTTACATATAATGTCTCACTGTATACATCCAAAGAGCTCTCTTAATCCCGGGTGCCATTTTCAGTCACAAGATTATGCATGTAATAACAATAGACCTTTTTCTCCCTCAAGTCTTCCATTTAGCCTCTAGAGGCAGATAATATCTCATAGCTTGTCAGCGTGACAAGGCAAATGCTCTAATCAAACACTCCTGTGTACCATTATAGCACATAATAACAGGAGCTTTAATGGCTTTATCAGACACGCATTGGAAGGTTCCCTTTCAAAACACAAACAAATTATTTTGTTTCAATGCAAGGCTTTGGGGTACATATACATTGAGAAGGATAGAAACTGAGAGACAAAATGGAGGGACAAAACTATTATGCCTCCAGTGACACAGAATAATGTGGTTTATAATATATTATGTTTAAATTGAAATGCTCTCATCACTGATTCCCAGAGTTTTCAACATGATTTCCTGGATCTGCCCTGGGAGCTCCTAGTGTGCAAAAATCTGCAAATTGTACTATTACCATTGAAGTTTGAAAGCTGTCCAGAGCTGCCCCACTTCAGGGGTGATTCTGTCAGGACTTGAAAGAATGAAATCAAGCCAGCGTGGAGGAAGCCGCTGTGCCAGGTCCCTGCAAGGAAAGCCTGGGGGACCACACGGAGCAATGTGGGTCACTTTCAAGCCATCCTATAGAAGAAATAGCTGTGCAGGGTGTTAGATTGTTTAGCTGAGGTGTCTCTAGCTGGAGGGGGCATCTGGTGAGTTCCTATAGTCTCTGAGAATCTGCCATGGACATGAGCAAATCTGCATGTGGGCATTTGTACATGCTACTGTTTTGCTTACATGTGAAAGAAGCAGAAGGTAGACTGTGCTGTGCACACTGCTGGGATGTGGAAGAGCACAAATTGCAGCAGTGCTCGCCAAATGGCTAGCTCGGCTGGACCCAAGCACCGGGCAATCTTAGCCCACGGCTGTGGAGAAGGACGGAGGCCGACCGCTCGCGGGAGGACGGGCAAGGTCCACAGCGAGGCTCGCTTCGACCACCGATGGACAGGGTGCGGAGGAGATAGGAAGAAGGCGAGGGACTCTTCTTGGGGGAGCAGGAACAGGTTTACTGGCACCAAGGAAAGGGGCCGGCAATAGCCAAGAACAGCCTCTGACAAGGGGTTTTATAACCCCTGTAGCCAGGGCGGAGCATACATCACATAAGCAATCACAGAACAGTTAAGGGGAGGTACAGAGGCGGGGAATACTGCATAGTAACGAATGGGGAAAGGGGTGGCCGGGGAGGGTGATCGTGGGCCAATCAAAACTGATTGCATAACCAGGAGGAGGCAAGTGCGGCGGCCATTGCTTATGTGCAAGGTGTCACGTCTTTCCCGCCGAGGCCAACGACTTTTCCCGCCAAGCTGCCTCAGGGCAGCCATGTTGAGGCGGGCGGCCATCTTATGGTTCCTGGGCCCTTGAGGAGTCAAACCATTGGACTCTTTGTCCAGCCGGGTCTGGGACGCCATGGCGAGAGCCGTGGCTCACCGCAACAACAAATCATTTTGCAAAGAGCTGAAATTATGTCAGATCGAAGCATGAGCTAAGGAACACCGTGTTGTTACGCTTTTGGAAGACCTCGTCCTTACTATTTAAAAAGGATTTCTTAAAATATGTGTCTTTTCAGTGTTTTTACTGTTCCACAAACAGCTTCTCTGTATTTTCCTGTACAAGGAAATGGTGCTATCATTCTTTAACCTTATAATATAATAATGTAATAATATATTTTAGGATGATCAATACACTCTTGTTTTTAGTACCTCTTTGGTTTCTCAAAAACTAGTTGAGGCTAGACGGGAGCTCTGGAGATTGTCAAATCCAAACCCTTTGCTTAAACATGGTCAGCTAGAGCAAGTGCCCAAGGTGGTTTTGGATTGGACTTTGGATATTTCCAAGGATGGAGGCTTCACAGCCTCTACCGGGAAGAGTTTGGCTGTAAACATCCAGTTCATTACAGCTTGTCTTCCTGAACAAAAGTGTAGGTTTTCCTACACTGCCAAATGCTGATTTTTTTTTTTAATCTGCACATAAAAATATTACAGACAACCATTGTTTCCAGCTCAACAGCACATGGTTACTTATATTAAGAATCAGAGACAACCACTTGCCAGAGACTGGGTAGTGGTGTTCTTGTTACAGTCCAGACCACTAGAAGGTCTCCTAGCCAACTTTCCCAGAGCTCAACCACAATGCAAACATGTCTGTGAAGAAGCTAAGACCAATACCCTGAAACTCGGGCATGAAAAACTGACCTGAGAATTCAGCTTCCAAATATGTCGCAAGAGACCAGGTTAATGCTGCAGAATGGGTGCACCTGCTTTGAAATCTTACAGGCAATGTGCAAATGGTGCTTCATTTATGTGATGCAAGCTTAGCATGCAGATAGTTTTAATAAATCCCTTTAAGGCAGCATAGATAACTTTTTAGAAATTCATTTAACATAAGTCCTCATAAATAATTTCTCCACATTATACAATATCTCAAAGACTGTATGCCATCTGAGCAGATATCAAAATTCTGGGACTGAGCCCACCAGCTGGTGCAGCTGTGGAGGGAATGATAAGGTTGGTATCACAGCAAAGATGCCAGACACTACATTTAGTTAGCATGCCCAGCAGGTGGATTAATTCACAATTAAGCAACCATCTCTTAGGAATCTATTCACCTTTTCCTCTGAGCTGAGGTGTAGGCATGATAACCCAGGAAAGAAAAGTGATGGTTTCAACAAGTACAAATGCAATCTTGAACAACTTAATTAAATAGGGAAGGTTTTATTCATTCCATTCGCATAAGGCAATATTCACACTGTAATGAAAATAGTAATAATAAGCTGTTGTACTCAACAGGACAAGCTAGTCAAGAAAATACTCTCTCTATATCACATTTTGACACTTTTGGAAACATAAATTGGTTATGATTAACTCTAGAAGTGTTGCCTTGACTTTTGCAAAACAGATGAGTGGATTTAGGAATTCATCCAGCAAAAAGGCAGCCAAGGGCTTTGCTACTGCCAACAAATACTCCACAATTTCCTCCACATCACTCTCACACTTGACCTCACCTCTGAACTGCAACGAGGTTTTGTGCTTCCCCTGCCTCAGTTTTTTCAGATATTTTACTTGCCAGATACTCTCTAGGTTTGTTAGATTTTGTTTGCTTGTTTCTGAAATATCAACAAGTCTTTGCCAGGGATGACATTAAAACCAGCAGACTGATTTCTGTTGCAGTGCAAAACAGAGCTGTGCCTCCTGGCACAGCAGGCAGGAGTGGGCTTGCAGAGGCAGACTGTGACAAGATCTGCTCCATGCACTGCTCTGCCCGCAGCTCAGTGCTGTGGTTGGGATGAAACCCACTAGCAGGGTGTCCTGAAACCAAACAGTACCTCAAAGAAGTTAAAAGCAGAGGGAATTGAATAGCTAGCTTTTTATTTTGTATTTTTTTTTATTATTAAAATGTGTAAGGCTAATACTACAACCAAAACAGAGAAACACAGTACTCTGATTTCTTTAATCATGGCTCTGGCAAAACATGAAGACAAAAACTCACAATTTGGCTCATTGTCACATATTTCTCCCTTTAAATAAAGAGAATCTTTAAAGAATCATTTCTAAACCCTGTATCAGCTTCAAGCACAGTCAGTGATGCTTTGGAAGAATCCCTTCTCCAAGAATACCATTTCTTCAGCACTCGTGGCTTAAGTCTTTTGCCACCCCTGATGCACATCTTCTATTTTTTTCCATTCTTTTATTTACCATTATCACAAATAAATATGCTTCAACGTGTTTTTGTTCCCTGCCCATTAATTATTCTGACATAAAATACCGGTTCTAAATCCTAATATTTCCTATCCTGCTGCACAAGAAATGTAAGCTATTCATAGTCACCTCTGCTAATATGACCTATACCAAGGGAATAAAAGTTGTAAAGATCTGTGATTTTCCCCAACTGTGATTGCACTACTTCAATTCTGTCAATAACAGTTTCTTCTCCAAGGTAGTGCCATTGATAGACAATCTGATTTTTTCATGGCAACCTGTGATTAATCATCTTTCTACTCATGCCAACATGATCTCCAGGACATTTTCACTCATTTCATGAGTTTCTATCATCTCAAGTTGGGGGCTAATTTTAAAATAACAAAATGATTCTTTTAGAAATAACTGATATGTAGGAAACCCTAATATAATAGATTTGATAGAGACAAACATATAAGGATGAAAGGGAAAATTATGTTAACAGCATTCGCTTTTGTAGATTTTGTCAGCATCTGTGTTTCCCAGGGAAACACTACTGGTTTAAGTGCAGGATTTCATCATTTTCTGAAATTTCTGTGATAAATATGACAACTGACACTTTAGGAATATGTTTTACCAAACCCAAAGGAGCTATTTTTGTCCCAAAATAGACCATGCAACCAGTAAAATTTTATGGCTTGTAGTCATGAATTTATTTTTCACCTTCTCCTTCAGGGACAACAAATATAGCCTTATTACCAAGAGGAGCAGCCTTTCCTTGGTGTGACAGATAAAGAATTTAATCATTTGCCTTAGGCTTTGTCAAATATTCTTTACTGCTGTGTTGACAATGAAATGTCATTTAGGTCCTCAGAGCACTAATTTTATTTCACTTATTTGTTTGGATTGGTAAGGAATGACAAAAGAAATAACTGGTTTTTAAACATCAACTTAAGCAAATAAACTACTCTTGTGTCATTGGGAGAGGAACTGTTTCCAGAGCACCTGCATGTCAATAGATGAGAAGGGGACAGAAATGACGGTAACAGGGCCTGGTAATTTTCTCATTGAAAAGTTTGCTTTCATAATTTTTTCACTACATAGAAATACTTGCACTTCTCAAAGCTGAAATGGGCACCCAGCTCCTTTAATCAGTGCTTCATGGGCAGAAGCATATACACCACATGCACAGGGACTGGTCTGTGAGGCTGGATCTTGCCTCAGCTCTGTTTCCCAGTCTTTGCTATCCATCAATATGCACAGGTAAAAAAATTGTGAAACACCTCTGGAAAAATGATACACAAGTGATGTATTTTGATTCCCAAGAGATGTGTACGAGCTACCCCACTCGCCTGCTGAGGAAACGGGCACTGAATCAGACCCTACGGCCAGTTGTGCTCCTCCCAGCCTTTTCCTCCTTCTCGTCTCCTACTCTGGTGTTGGAGGTAAGGTAGAGTTTGCCAGCTTCTTGGGTGTTTGAACGTCTTACACCTGTATATTTCAAACTTATCCAAAATACAGCATAAGTGCACAAATATTGAGCTCCATCTTCAGTCTGAGTTGAGTTTCCTGCTAGAAAGAGCGTTTCACTTGTCTGTTTTTGTGGTTATTTGGGATGAAAGAGTTCATTGGAAGGGAGAGCTGCTTCAAAAGACACAAAGTTACTCCTTTGGGAGCACTGCTATCTGAAATAGCCTCAAAAGAGAACAAGAGATGCTATTCAAGCAGGCTCTGGGCTCAGGGTCAGGCATAAACCATAGCTTTAGTCCAAACCAGAGCACTGAGTCGGAACATGGCCAGGTCCAGGAAAAAAGAATTGGCTACAAATCTAGACCTGAGCATCATATGTCAGAGCCTGTTTGAATGCATGATTCAGTCCTTATTATTTGTTGCATTCTGACCAAGCAGGATATAAGCAAGTGGCTGCAGGCTGCTGCTGAGTGCGCTGGGTCATGTTCTGGCAGAGGGATGGTGGCAGCAGTGGGGGCACTTCATGCACAGGGCCCTGTTAATTCATACACATGTGCAAATGCAGGGATACCACTTTCGGGATGGGGAACCCTTGACCCAGAGATTGCTGGAGGCAATGCTGAGGTACCACAGGAGGTATTGCTGTCTTTTCTTTGGTCCCCTACCCTCCCTACCCATTTGCTACCTGTTGCTTCTGGAAATTAGAGAGTGAACCAGGTGAAACTTTTGGCTCTTTTGGTATGGCCGGTCTTAAATGCTGAAACACAAAGACATCATTTAGTATATAAATGCTAAATATCAGCACTGGTATTGCGAAGAAGATAAGCCGGAGCTAAGTGCACGGGCTGTGAAATACCCTTTTGCACTGCTTTTATGGCTTGGGGGATTCTGAGTCTCAGAAGTTGCTCCTCTGCCAGCCTTTCTTGGTGGCCTCCTTCCCATGAGAATTGAGAGTGAGCTGTGCTCTGGTCATCTATAACTGCACCAGGGCCTGGTGGGAGCCCTGGCCAATCAGTATAAGTCAAAAAAAAAAGGCTTGGCAGGCTCAGCTCAGTACTGGCTGCTGCCCCCAGAGTGATCTCACAGGTTGAACTGAGGAGTATAGCGCCCAGAAAAGATGGGATGCATTTTCACACACTCTGATTTTCCCAAGGAACTACAGTCTCAGTCTCCTGGGCAATGTGAATTATTGTGGTAAGAGGGATGGTACAGGTGGACAAACACTTCTGTCATTTAAAGTGCACTTGAAATTCTTCAAAAGACAGTATTAGCTCTTTCTTTTCCATTTTAGAAAGACAAGATACCATTTAGTAGCTGATAGGTTTCAGAACAGCGAACTGGATGGAATATTCTTTACCAAAAGTGTTGTTAGTTAAGCTAGTCCTTATTTATGCCAGTGGAAGATTTTAACTAAGGTGGAAGCCTTGGGGCTAACATCAACATCCAGATCTAATTTGTCAAACAGTGATAATGATGCCTCCTTCCAAATGCAGTTTGAGATCTACAGATGAATAGCATTATGAAAGAGGATGGTGCTGCACAAACATTTTATGAATTACTAGATACTCATGACTATGTCTACCATTTCGTGGAGGTCCAGGGAACTGCCTCGGGGAATGAAGAATGAGACATGGCTTGTAGCACAGCAAAACTGAAAAACAAAGTTCCAGGAGAGTCATCCTCAGCAAACCATTTTTTCTGAGATTACAGCTGAAGTAACAGCAACAATTGGTAAACAGGCATTAATCAAGCTAGCAGATTTCTCTTAGTGAGAGTAATTAGCTACTCTGCCAGCTCCCAGTCTGCTCTGGAGGGTTGACTGGCTGGTAGAAAATTTTCATGGCAGACATATAAAGTATACACCCGTACACAGATCCTGACCAGATTATAAATTAGCTTCACCGTGGAAGCACCCATGCATAAAGGCTATTTAGAGAAAGAGAAGTGCTCTGTACAAAGCCACTTAGTGTGGTGTCTTAGTTCCGTGGATGGCAATGGGACATTTTCTATTTATTTTTATGGAGCTAGGATTTTACCGTTGGTTTTACTTACATGTATTTTCTCTCCGCAAGCTTAATCTTCAGGGGGTTTGAACATCTGTCAGACTGAAGTGGCAGAAGGAGATGGGCTGGTTTTTGTGCAGTGAACATATTTTGGAATCCAATAATGGATTCAGCTAAAGCCTGAATTACCCTGACAGCAGATACTCTTGGGTAACCACAACTGAAACAAGGGCTAACTGTAATTTTTGAGTCTGATCTGCCGCCCACTTGTAACACAGGGAAAACTCATGGGAGTACACTTCTTCCATAAATGAAGTTACTCATAGATACCTTTACTTGACTTATCCCTCACTTAATTCCATCCTAAAGCTTACTCCTATGCTAAACTGCAACTGAGTCGTCCATCTGATAAAGTGGATTGGCAGCCTGGGACTAAATAACCATAGAAGCATAAAAAAGAAGGTAAAAGAGAATGAAAAGACAAATATTTATCTTCTGTGGGGTATATTCACAAAGAATAATGCTTCTGAAAAGCAAGTAACAATTCTGAGTTCTCAAGCAAGTTGATGAAAGAGAAGTCATATTTTCAGAGGTCCAATGCTGGCTGCTTGGGAATTCTGCATCTGGGATCTGAAAAGTGAGGAATTCAAAATTGTTAGTCACCCAACAGAAATATTGGCTGATATTCCTGGATTTGGTAACATTCTTAATTTTCAGACCTTCAGCTGGGTTTGTTCTTTAAACAGTTGCTTTTCAGTTTAAGTGTTCCTTTTCTAACGCTTGATCTCCTGCTCTCTCGGCTTCTTTCATTAAAGAAAAAGAGACAGGATTAGCAAAGTCGAGGGAGCTCAGAAGAAGAAACATGCAAGAAAACACAGTTTTTTCAGCAACTTCTGTGTGTTTCTCTCTTCCTTTTGCTACTGCTGTTGTTTTACTGCTGGCATGAGCAACCCATGTAGCTGGAGGAGGAGGTGTGTATGGTGTAATCTCTGATGCTTGTGTGAGATTACACAGGCAGCACATAAAGAGGCAGGAGGTGCCTCCTATAGTAGGGAGCCAGTAACGTGCAAAATGCTGTTTCCCAGCTGTTCCTCTCATGTATCAAAGAGTTTACAATTAAATTACTCAAATCCAAGGCCATATAAGACTTCTACCTCTCTTGTAGTCAGCAGCTTATGTATGTATGTGAATCAGACAGTAGAGCTGAAGTCAAAGGTCTGAGTCTTGCAAAACAAAGCTATTCAAGGATGTTAAATCTTCACAAGACTGAAACATGACTGGAAAACTAAATGGATAATAGAGTCTGTGTTAACCAGTAATTTCTGCTGGAAGGATTTTTAACTCATCAAAGTAGAGGAAATCAGCTGCATTAGTGTTTTATACAAACTATTAGACATGTCTGAGTTTTCAATTAAGTAGATTAGAAGAAGAATCAAGTGCCGATTTCTTTAGAGTCTTTCATTTGTTGTTTACCTTAAGGGTATATATATAATTTGTGGACTTTTTATTTCCAAGCAAAACTAAAATAATAAAACTGCTTTTAGCTACTTCCTTGTGAAAAGTAAATATTGCATAGCAAGCCCTGCCTTCTTCAATATTTGTACAGATTGGTAAGGCAGGGATTTACATATACATGTCTAAGACTGTAGATATGTATATACAACATGCATATATATTTTATATGCTATGAAAGCATGAAGAGAAGAAAGGCTTTCTGGGGTATGTCAGAATCATTATAAGAACCAATTGATCCAGCATTTGAGACAAGTGTTTGTGGCACAATGTTGTGCTGTGAGAGATGCCAAATCCAGCCCTGCATAAACCTGTTGAGGTACCAGCCGTGCCTAACTGCGTTAAAGGGCATTGCGCCAAATGTGAAGATGCAGGACCAGTTTCTGCAGGGCTCATCTGGCTATGCTGCTTCTCCAGGCTGAATTTAATGAGACATTTGTCCAGTTTAGAGCTCTCCATTTCTGGCTTCTTGAATATTGTTCGCTTTCTGTCTAGTGGGACAATGTAAACAGAGGGAGAGTGTCTTGCTTTTTCTCTATGTATGTCTCTTACAGTGTCAGGATTGGGACATCTACTGGGAATGATCAATGTGTACTTGAACTTTTCTTCCCAGGAAGAACTCCAAATTCTGCTTTACTACTTCCATTAGCTATTGGTAAAAATTGCTGTTCCTGTCCCATCTGACTATTTGCAAAATAGGGATGCTGTTTGTTGTATAATGACTGTAAGTGCCACATTTGGAGATGGGGAGCAGGTTCAGGTGCTTGGTTTGGTATTACTGAGGCAACATTTATTTGGAGGTATCAATACATTTTGTCAGATCAGCTGATGAAAGTGGGAAAAAATTACGTACTTGAAAATATAAAATTTAGGAACCTTTCTGCTCATCCTAGACATTATTTGTGTCAGTCTAGAACCCCAGTTTATAAATAGTCTGTATGCTAACTGTAGCCTTTATGTTCCTTTCTGGCTGTGTAAGATAAGAGCTTAGCTTGTTTGTGCATAAATGTGTCCACATGGAACAGACACTCTTAAAATCAGAGAGGAAAAATCATGGAAACAGTGAATACACTAACCTTTAAATTTCTCATGTGAAAACAATTAACACTTTATATTATATTACTTTATTAAAAAGTAATAAAGGCTAAAACTCTAGGGCTTTGCTAATAACTCTGCTAGCTATAACACTGCTGATAACAAGACACATCTGCTGATTATGCTGTTTTGAGTGCTCCCTCTTTTCACCTCTTGCTCCCATCAACACTCTCATTTTGGCATCTGTAATTAGCTGTGGCCCTCAATAATAACCACCATCTCCCAAGCCTGTTTTCTTCCCAGGGTTTCAGTAGCAGTATCCATTTCAGGGCCTCAAGTAAAGTAATGAAGGAAACTTGTCCTGTTCCTATAGTAAGTCACAGATAATTACCAGGCAGAGAAAGGAAGAGAAGGATCAGGAAAAATTAAAAGACAAACACTTAAAAATGAAAGAATAGCCTCTGTTGAGCATCTCCATGAGGAGGCCTGGGAACATAGAAGGAGGCTGCTGGGTCAATGATATCCATGTAACACCCTTCCAATCCAATAAATCACAGCCTGTGCTCAATGGCTGACCTATCATTGCATAAGATATGCTGCTAATTTTTAAGGAGTGAGTAATAAGAACAACTCCTACACGTGCACACCTCCTGCACAGGCACACTTGAAAGGCAGGAGCATCTCTTCCCCGTAACTGCCCTGGAGGTGCTTCTTTTTAGAGAACCACCCCGTGGGACACGTGGCAGTCCCAGCTGCTGCTGTGAATGCCCCATGGGATACAGCGCCTAAAGGGTCAGCTCCCGGTCACAGAGAGGCGTCTTAGTAATCCACAGAGAGAAGAGGAAATGAAGGGAAGTGAGTGATAAAGCACAAAACCGGTCCTAAATGCTATGGGTTCCTGCTGCACCAGGGTACCTTTATGCAAATCCTTCCTAGCCCAAGCTTTGGGAAATCTGACAGAGGCTGAGGGAGTTGCTGTGGTTCCACAAATCGTGCCGTGCCAAATGCGTGGGGGAGGACCTTCGGCAGCAGACCTTTATCCGCAGTGGCTGCTGCCTGTCCCTGCAGCTGAGCCCCGTCTGCCGGCACGGCTGGCACAGGTCGCCCAGGGCAGGAGCCAGCACAGCAGGGCAGAGGCCAAGCGGGGCAGAGCTGCTCAGGGAACTCAGCCTTTGGCAGAGACATCTGGCGCGATTCCCTGCGGTATGGGATATCTGTGGCATCAGGGGACCTTCCCATGCTCCAGGGAAGATAAGCTCACCTGGCTTTTGAGACCATACCAGTCTTCAGATCTGACAGGATTAAAAATGCATAGGGTTTAGTGCAATAAGCTTGGCTGCTGCCAAGCATAAACGGGAGAAATCTCACAAACTTCTGATGTTTAATGATGAACAGTCTTCATATTCCCATTTTAACTGGACAACACTCCCTTGGGAATTGTGACAGATAGACAGAGGTCTCAACAGCAGTCTGGGATCTGTTATAGCTAGAGATGACTGTGAGTGCAATCAGAAGCATGCTCTGCCCCACTTGTGCAGCAAAATCAGTCAGGTTGGGATGTAATCCTAAGGCTGACTACACTGTTTTGATCCAACTTCCCCAAATCAGTGCCATGCAAAGGAAAGTGATGACAGTTACAGAAAAGTAGAACCGTATTTCCTTTGAGGATTCCCTCCTTTCCCTAAGAAGTATGTCAGTTTAATGTTACCACTAAGTCCTGTGACTGGTACATGTCAAAATGCTAGTGCTCACTGTTATCTTTCTATAACTCAGCAGAAAGCTGCTTCTAGAAGTGACAGTAATTCTTGCATGTGAGACAAATACTGATGTCTTGCTAGAGAGGGTTGCACTTTTCAATCAGAAAAAAAATAATTAAAGGAGGGTGGGTATTATTAAAAGGACATTAGCAAAGTTTTCTCTTTCAAGACGGACAAAAAACCCCTGAGAATACAAAGGACAACACAAGGCAAACATCTGTTCAAATAAAGGGAGTTAGAGAACTGCCTTTTGTTGCATTGAAGTATTATTCCACCTATAAAAATTAACCACCCTATTTTTCCCCACACTTTGTACCATACTCAGTTCTTCTTAGGATTACGTTTACTAGAAAGTTTTGATTGTGTCATTTCTTTGCACTGGAAGCTAATTTATGGTTCCATGTAATTTAATCACATTTTCTTCAGCCTTCTACTGACAATACAAGTCTGGGACAAACAAAAAGCCATCATTCAAAGGAATAACATACCTCCTTAACACAAACTGACATAGGAAAGCAGGCTAGGGCTCAGACAATCCCAGACCTGCTCCATTAAGAGATGACATTTTTAACAACAGATCTGTCGGACCCCACTGGAAATAATGGGCCCTCATCATGGCACGACAGGTGATTATGTTCTGGAAATGTTCCAATGCCAGCTGTGTTGCTGCATGTTATTTGTAACCTCTGTAATTGCAGCTTTTCAAAACCGTTTTTATTTGGGAAGCCAGCATAGAGGACAAAAAACCCTAAAAACAACCTACCACCATTTGTTCAGAGAAGGAAAAATCAGCATATCAAAGCCTGAATAGTAGTGGCCTGTTTTCTGAATTGCTGGCTTAGACACCCTTCTTCTAACAAACCCCCAAACCTTAATGTAATCATTGTTACATGTTTTCCCCTTTCCTCATAGTCCAGTTACTGTTCCTGCTTACAAATGAATGGATCAACAAGCATCTGCTTAATGCCTGCGAGGGCAATTCCTTCTGAAGTATTAAAAGGCTGAGAAGCTGAGCCTGTTCATGAGTTGCTTGAGCAGTAAGGAGAGAGTCTTCTGTGTGTCTGGGGTTGAACCAAGCAGGACTCAGAGAAACGAGACATCTGCATTTGCTCCCAACTAAGCTTCATGTGTTTTCTCAATTGCACGTGCTTTTAAATATTCTGTTACCACCAGGCTGTGCCGAGAATGAGCCTGAGCAACCACTACCACCAGCTCTGGACCCTGCTGCTCCTCTGGTTAGGTCACTATTGTCACACCGAGTCACCATTCGTTCAAAACCACCCATGGAGAGAAGATAATCATTTCCTTTCCTTTGTACAGAGCAGAGCAAACTTTTGACCTCCACATAAATTCTAATTCTTTCACACTGTTCGTCTCTCTTGCCTTGGAACTTAAGGAAAATTCTAGTCCTTGGATTTCTTTTCTTAGGTCACATCTGAATATAGATTTAGAAATTAGTGGGAGAGGATTACTCTGCCCCCCAAGTTACGAAAATTGCCTACCCGTTATGCAAGTGATGGATTGCTAAAGCAGGAATGTGGGTAGTTATATTCCTGGTGGAATAAATAATCTAGGCATGAATCACCTTTTCTCCATTGCTGTATATTCAGAGCAAATACTTTTATATCCATGATTTCTCAAACCATCCGAGAAAAAAAGTATATAAAAAGAAGTCACATGAGAATGGAAGGAAGTTTAAAGAGCTTTCCTAGGATTTTTAGTTGCCAGGGTAACCATTTTACTCTGTAATCAATATGTTTGGCATGTTTCTATTGCTTTGTGACTGCTCCCACAGACAACATTGAAAGGTGTTTGGGGAAAACACTGGAAGCTAAGACAACTACTAACTTTGGGATAAAATGATTTGGATGTGAGAAAAGGAAATAACTTATCCCCCAAATAGTCTTCAGACTATATCTGATTTTCTTGAGAAATAGTGGAGTAATTTTGTTTAGTAGGTTTGCAGGATTTGAGAGGATCCTTTGGAGTATATGAGTTTCAGCACAATGCCTACCAAGTTGCACAAAAGCTACATTTTAAATTTTTTCCCGATGTTAAATGCATTGCACTGTACACAGTATTCTGTGTCAATCAGTGAAGAATTACCTTTTGAGTGAGCACCTCCTAAGTTTAAAAAAACACATAGCAAGCCCACCACCAAGCTGCTTTAGCAAAATAACTGACCAATGTTACCTATTTAAATTTGTTATTGATAAGACAATGCAAATATTAGCCACTGATCCAATGTACATTATTAAGAATTTTAGGAGTATCTCTATTTTTGCAGTGTTTTCTAACCAAGCCTTTCAGAGTGTTTTTGTAAATACAGGTAAGCATTATTCTTAATCTAAAGGCAGACATATGCTGGCAAAAAGCAATTAAAGTATTTCCTCAACTCTTCCACAGCAAAGCAGGACATGGCTTGTTGCTACAATTATGGCTTATTCCTTTGCAGACATTTCCACCGTTCATGTGTCTGCAGCTGCATGGAGTAGAAGCTTATGACCCAATCCCTCTTATTCATCTCCTCCTGCCCTGTTTCTTCTCTTTCTTGGAGTGGTGCATCACAAGGCCTGCATCAGCCATCATCAGTCTGTGATGAAGCTGACCCAGGTTGAGGAGGTTGCATGACCTAAAGCCCTGTGTTTCAGAAGGAAAACAGCAAGGGAGCTTTAACACATTCGCAGTTTTTCAGAACCTCCTCCTACCTCCATGTTCTGAACCCATGAGACATCAAAATGTTAGAATAACTCTTTATTCAGTTCAGCCTATTTTTTAGTGCAGTCTTTTTCAAACAGGGAATCTTCAAAAACTTCACAGCTCAAGATAAAATTAGAAACTGCTTTAAAGAACTTGCTGCAGAGATGGTGAGATTGCAAGAGAGGAGACATAAGGAGATATGTCAGAGCAGAAAAGGAAGATGATGTTATCAAAATGAATGTCTGCATGGATGGGCATTTCCCATAGCTACAAGGCAAAGAGAAAGGGGGAAAATAAAAAAAAAAAAAAAAAAAGAGCTCTTAATTTTATGCATTGGCATTTAGTTAGATCATAAAGCATCCTTCCATTTGTTTCTGGATGATGTTGTGCAGATTTTGTGGTGTCCGCAGATGCCCCATGTGAAAATTTCTCAGTTCAATCAGTTCTTACTGAACCAATCCAAATTGTCTTTCTCTGAAAAAATATCAGCGGTCTTGGTGGTAAATTTAGTGAAAGGTGACAGACACTTCTGTCGTTGATCATGCCCCTGTTAACTGGTGGTGTGATAAAGGCTGTTCCCCCTCCTGGGAAGTGCTGCAAGGCAGTCCTGAGGTATTCAAGTCAGGTGTTTGCTTCATCTGTGGCACTTGTGTTCCTTCATCTTACATTGTCTTTAAATAATAACTACTATTGGTTTTGCTTTCTGTTATAATTAAGGACTTGTTTTGTGGCCATACCAGTGGGACCAGGAGCTCAGGTACCATTGCCTGAGGAAAAATAAGCCTGTGGAGTACAAGCCTGCCATGCCAGAGTCTGTTGCTTCTGATAAAGAAAATTGAAACATTATTTTTGAAAAATAAACTGTAAATCTCTGCTCAGGAAAAAGGACGGACAACATGTTCATTGTGAGCTGCAGATGATGCTCTCGATCAGCTTCCTCCAGGCAGGTCAACACTGCAGCTCTTGGATCTGCCCCGACCCCAGCGTGCACCCAGCTATGCGAAGTAATGGGCAATAGCATGGCTTTTGCAGGGTCTATTGCAAAATGCACCAGTCCAGACTGCATTGAGACATTTGGCAATTCATCTGTGCTGTCCCCTTGGCTGTGCCGTCTGGAGAATCAGCAGTACAGAGCTGGCTGTTTCAGGGCTGGGGTGGATACTCTCACGGTGTTTTCAGACACCATCAGTGTTAGCCTTCAAGTCCTTACCAAATTATTTCTTTTTTTTTTCTTCTTTTCCTTAGACCTGTGAGAAGCTCATCCTGCATAAAGAGAAAAAGGCAAAACCACTTTCTTGTCCTCACACTTGCGAACACAAAAACCTCCGACCCTTTCCCCATATTTTTTTTAACCATGTGATCAATCTCCTGTTGTGGAAGCCTCATCTCATATATTTTTTTGCTTCTTCAGGTTGAAAACACTGTGTAAAAATCTGTTTTACCAGCAGGAAGGAGCCAGAAATGTGATGGTACCAATTTTTTCAAGTCTAACCCCTCTTGACCATTCTTATGGGAAGGACAGTAATGTGGACAGGGTACATCTTTCCCTCAGAGACACTCCTGATTTCTAATTTCTCTGCTGCACCACATGCTTGTCTAGGCTACATATTAATTATTTAAAAATACGTATTAAACTAGAGTTAAGGTTGAGAAAATATACCAGTGTGTTAAGGTAATAAAACCTTACAGGGTTGTTATAATTATCCCATAAAGAAAAATGACAATTCCACTGACTTGGGATGAAGCATAAAAGAAATGAAATTGGGTTAGAGATAGGCAAAATGTCTCCATATAACCTTTATGAGGCTCTCCAGTGAGTTCTTGAGAATTAAAAAAAAAAGAAAAAAAAATCAGTTTAAAGTAAAATATCTTCTTCATAAGCAAGCAATCATTGCTTTATGTTCCTATGTCTTACAAGAACATTATACCTAAACCAGACTAGCTGATGGTGTTCAAAACTTAATTAGTATCACTGATTGCAGTGTCTGGGTCAACTCTGTCTTGGTTTACAGTGCTCTTGAGAGACAGGCTGCAACACACTGGAGCTCCAGTGAGGACATAAACATGGCTTTTGTTTGGACAGAGCTCTCCCAGACTTGCTGAGAGTGTGCTCTACTTGCTCTCTTCTCATAGAAGAAATTTCATTGTTCACACTTGACACTGTTGTGTTGTCTGCAGATGTTTCTTAATTGGTTTCAGTTTAAGTGACACCCCTATGAGACCGACAAAAAGAAAAATAAAACAAAATTTGATTAAATGTTATGAAAAAAGAAGCTAAGCATAAAATACAAAGATTTTATTAGTAAAGGAAAAAATAAGTCATAGTGGGATATAAGATGGCTTGATTATTATGGTGCATTTTTATTTCCGTATTACATTTGAATTCAGTGGTATTGAGATACACTGACTGTACAGCCAAGATTATAACAATATCAAACTCAATCAGACTTCACAGGTTCCAACCTTTCCAAAGGCAGCTTGCAACTGTAAGATGGTCTAGTTATCCATGCAACTGCAAAGCAACCTGTCTGCACACAAAAGGTAGAGAAATATCAACAAACACCTATGGTAATTGCCACTAAATTGGAATTACAGGCTGGTTGGAATGCTACAGTCGTGCAGAAGAACAATATGTGGGAAAATGAAAGGAGGTGACTTAATCAAAACAACTTTTTCTGTGCATGTGTTTATGTACATAGGCATGTGTGCCTGATGTAATAAACACTGTGTTTGTCTGGAGGAGGAATAGGCCAATGCCAGCCTGGTTTTGGTGTTGTGTTTAGGTACTTTAGGTACCAGGCAGCAATCAGCTCAGGTTTAGCTGATCTGAGAAACCAGCTCAGTTGTAGCCACAGTTCAGTATCCAAACTGGTTTTTTTGTTAATTCCCCCCTTGTGTATTGATTGCCATCTGTTCTCATTGTTGTTTTTTCATGTTTATATTCACCCTTTATTATTCCACGTTGCAGTACTCTCATTTTTTAGTAATGTCAGGATTAGTGTCTCCACAAGACGAGCACCACATACCTATTACCGCTCTCTGTTCCTCTAGTTCTGCCCCATTGCTATATGAACATGTGTTGGGTAAATAATTTTACTTGTTCTTCAATTAGTTTTTTTCACAGATGGAAGCATCCAGTGGACTCCCTGGTCTATGTGATATATTATATTCCATTGTTCTATATTATCCCGTATGATACAGCAGAAGAGGGCTCATCTTGATTACCCTTCTGATCCTGAGTTTCTGTGTTGGTTTAACTTTTCAGATCAACTGAAACATGGCAAGGGCATGATGGGTTCTACTTGTGTGGTCCCCATTTAGGCTGTAGGTGCTATCTATTTTGCTACAAGATTAGTCTGGGCTGCTGCACTTGAGACAGTCAGAGCCCTGCCAAGGGAGGGAGAGAAGGCAGCAGCAGGGAATGTTTGTGGATCCTGGGCTGGGCCACTCGAGGACAGATGCTGCATCAGGGAGACTGCCACACAGAGGGGCTGGAGGCTTCTGAGCAGGGCAGGAAGAACAGAAATGCAGCCAGACATCAAAGGTGATGGAAAGAAAGAAGTTTCCCCAACTATGTAAAGTTTCTTGCAATTAGGAAATCAGTAAAAGTTTCCAGTCTGTGAACAAGACTGAAGGAAAGGCCCTAATCTGAAGAACAAGGGGTTGGGATGTGGGGAGGAGAATGTTTATTTACAAGATGTTATTTTCTAATCTGTTTCAGATGCAGCTGATTTGGGTTTCCCTGGCTGCAACAGTGACTAAACTCTAGCTTGTCTTTTAGTGAAATGGATTTGCAGAGACTAAAACAGTTTTCACGTGCTCAGCAGAAGGAAAAGGTGTAAGGAGATACACCTCACAGCTCTGCCTCACATTGGTCATGCCATGTTAATTTGAGTAGAAGTTCTTTTGCACCTTTTCATATCTAATTCAAATCCACTCTATTATGCTTTTCTTAAACAAAGCAGACAAAATCCAGCCAGGCTTTTAGCACAAAAGCAGCCCTCTGCTCCAGAAACAAGCATCAGTCCTGGCACTGGTTTTTTCATTTCTTGGTGGCTTGTGCATACATCTAAGTACTTAAATCATCCTCAGCTCCCTTCTGAGGACTCCCACAGAGAGAGAAAGTAACTTCAATAAATCATTCTCTATTTAACAGATGAGAATTCTCTACAAAGCCAGACGTTCTATTGCAATTAAGTGTTAGGGATGTTGTCCATGCAGTTTACTTTACGTCAGTCTTAATCTGTTAGCAACATCCATACTGATCCTTCATGGTTTTCAGTCGCAAGTGCTACTACTATAGACGCAATCTGTGCCCTTGGCTATTTTAATAATCATCATCTACAGTAGCAGTTGCATTTTTTTATAGTACCTCTCCCACCTTCTTGTCACACGTAAATGTCAGTGCTGCTTCAGGGATTCAACTGTCTTCTTTTTCCTGCTCTTTCCTTGGTTTGATTTTTTGATCCATCTAAGCATAGTCCAGGCTCTTTCTGTTTGTGCTCACAGTCATTGCCTTCAGGACATGACTGTTCTTTGTACGCCTTTAAAAGGGAGGTTGTTAGAACCATCGATCAAAATGCATGGTATGAGTCTCCCTGCTTTTAGATATTATTGTTTGCCACTGTCTACTTTGCCCTCAGCCATTTCCCTGTACCTTTTAATCTCTGCAAACTTCATTCTGTTCAGGTGCACGTCACATCGAGGTGCTAATGAGCTTGCAGCTCAAACAATGACACATATGTTGCTAATATAAATGCTAAGCACACGCGTTTGCATGCAAAGTATGTTTTGAAAAATGGGCTGATTATCATGAAGAGAATCAGGAATGTGCAGATGGCAACTCCATCCCCATCCTGCTCTCTGTGAGTGACCCCTGCTCTGTTGTGCCACGAGAGTCCATTATCCCAGCTCACAATGCTGATACAGCCAGAATCCCTTCATGCATATGTAGCATCAGAGAATTTTTCCTGAGTGTGTCAATATCCCTGTCTCCTTGATTTCAGAGGTCACTGTGGCTCAGATAACAGGATTTTTATTTACAGAACATGAATGAAATTTGCAAATCCTTGCACAGCATTATAAACTCACTGGGTTTAAAGTATTTTTTTTGTGTTGTTTTCAAAGTTTGCCAGGATACTGGGCTTGGTATGAGGCTCCTGCACATTCATAGCAGGACACAACACACTAGAGATAATTTTTCATTAATGCCACTATGCATTTCTAAGACATGGCAGGGTATAATTCCTTCTCCAGCATAGCTGAAAAGCAGAAGGACTTGGAACATCTAATCAAATTCTCACATAAGAAATGTGAGATTTCCCACCTTCCCATCCCATTCTTCTGCAGATCTTTCACCTGCAGCATTCTTGCCTTTCTGGCTCACATGCCGCTCTCCCGCCACAGGTGTGTAATATCACAGCAGTACAAGAATTCTCCTTTCTTCTCATCTTGACAGATTTACAGTTTCAGGCTCTGAACTCCCATTTTCTCCAAAGTCCAGTGTTTTCAGTCAAAGCTGGAAACAAGAAGGGTACGCCTTCTGCCTGTGGTGCTGCCCCCCTTCTGCAATCCAAAGCTGGTAGGACCCAGAAGCCCACCTCTGTTGCACACGAGCTTCCCTGAGCTGCCTTGCCCACCTCCAGCCTCCTGGTATCACCTTCCCTTGTAAAAATTTTTAATCACACTCTTTAGCCTCCCACATTATTACTGTTTCCTCTCCTGTTTTCAGCATGAAAATCCTCTTCGCTTTCTTCACCATTTAGCACACGAGCTCCCAGCCCCATGTGTTTCCCTTGCATGTTCCCATTGCGAAGACTAGGCTAGACTTTGCCATTGCTTGGGAGAGGTCTTGGCACCAGCACAGCTTCTCCTGTCATCGGAGAGGGGCAGGTGCTGCTCAAGGGAACATTAATACTTCACACCACAGGTGAAGCTGTGCTGGTGGAGACCCCTCTCTCTCCTCACATGGGTGCCAGGTGTATCTTTTCTTTGCACTGCCTGTGCTGGTGGGAATGGGTGTACAAACCCAGAGGAGCATGTCCAATTTAATTTAAATTTTATACTTATTCCCTATAATAATGAGATTGCAGGTACAGGCATACTAACCATTATGTTATATGAAAATTATATTTCCCTATTTTCCCAGATGAAACATCATACAGATTTCATCTCTTTTTTCTCTCCTGGAAAGGTCTGGAGGAGAATAATTTTTTTAATCTACTTTCAATTACTACAATCGCACAACCATAAAAACCCTACTAAGATAAAAAAACCTCTGGAAACTATTATAGAACCACAGAAATGAACTCTTAAATTGCTGTGCTACATTTATTACCTAGCTCAGTAGGCTCCCAATGGTTTATTATCATTTTAAACTCAATAAAGAGTGCATCCCTCAAAGGGCAGAAAAGTCTTCATACCATTATTTTATTGTTTATCAAGTTAATGCAAAATCATTTCATAATGAATACACTTTTAGTTTCTAAAATTTTTCTATTTTAAAGCAATTTTCTGGGAAAATAAATGCTGGTGAAACTGAAAATCTCTACTCTTTGACAGTTTCATTTTATACTATTATTGTTTGGTTGTTTTCTTCCCTAGTGAGATACTGACCTGTAGAAATGCTACCCAAGTTACAAGCACATTAATTCAGGTATTCCTATCACCATTTCTGTATACTCTGTTTTTAAGCGACTATTGGAAAGACGATGGTTGGTTTGCTGAACATTTAATTTACTAAAAAAACCTATTTACATTGTCCCTCCACAATAAAATCTTTTTAATAGACTATTTCCTTGGATCTGAAATGAAAATTTATTTTACTGAGGAATAAAGAAAGAGCTCATTTTTGTTTCATTTAAACTCTTTTTTCCCAACCCAACGTCAGTTAAGTTCTGACTCCATCCTTTATAGTTTTACTTAAAAGTGGTGCTCCAGTGTTGGTAGAGAAAATTCGTGCAGGCACAGTGGCCACAATCTTGTATGAATTGCACAGATAAAATTTAGGGATCCTAGAGTCCACCATCTATTTTCAAGTATTTGGCACATAAAAATAAACATGTATAAACAAAATACTAATACAAAAGACAAATACAAAATAAAATACAAATTCCTGAACACCTCAGTGATTATCCCACTGTCACTAAGTACAGAACAGTTTAGAGTCTGGTAACTGCACTGAGAAATTTCCTACCAAGTTTCTGAATCAAATTAATTTGATACCATCTGAGATCACTTTTTTGTGAGAAGTATTACTCAGTCAGTGGAAAACCGTTTAGTCTGGTTGTCAGTGTCAGGACATACATGCAAAGATAGGGAGGTTTCACATTTTGGGCAGGTTCAGTGTAGTGCTGGACTGACTGTATGGACAGAGCCATCTCCTCTTCCACTGGCAGGACCTCCAGCCTTCCACAAAGACTCACCCTGACTTGGAAGGAAAGGCATGACAGATGGAGAATCTTTCCACCAAAAGAATGGATTTACTGTAGATAAAATTTCAGTACACGGTTTTCCATGAAAACATCAAAAAATCGTGCGGGTTGATAGCTCAAAACCTCCTTTGAAAAAAGAAATAGCAAGGACAAATGTCCAAACAGCATACTTGCCCTGCTTTCATCCTCAGCCAGTGCTGTGAGACTGGCAATCCCTCCCTTCAGGGAATTCTTCACAGTTCAGTCAGTAGCTTTTAACCCCTAGACATTCTTCACAGTACAAACGACTGTAGTCTGGCCCTTGCTCAAAAAGCCAGTCCAAACCATCATCCCAAGGCCTAAGATGTTCTGCAAGCAAGTGTGCTTACACTTAGGTGATTTTGTGGACACACACCCGACGCTGGCAGTAGGGAGATAGAGATGAGTGCATTCTCAGAGGCCTCACTCCCTCTTGCAGGATTGCTGACGAGGTCAGAATTGGCACTTGTGAGATAGTCAGAACTGTTTCACCGTTACCCTGTGGTGTGTGCTGTGCTTTACCCATTTGTAGCTCTGTGGTCTGCAGCCATTCTTGGTACTGTCTGTCAGGCCTGACTGCCAGTGTGGGTCTAGAGCCTCACAGAACCCTTCTAGAGATAGTTCTCCAAAGGCAAATATACAATAATAGAGAAGAAATTTTGTTCAGTCAGTCAGCACAAATGTGGATTGGCAGGAATTTAACAATACTTGCTACCTGTGAGTAGCTTTGAAAGCCTACAGACCATCAGATGCTTTGCCTACTTATTGAAAGGTTTGCCATTAAAAAACTCCGGAACAACAGACCTCCTTTGTAGTGCAAGTTTGCTTTTCTTGTCTGTAAAAAAAAGGAGACTGAGTGTATGTAGAGGGCAGGGGAAGAAGAATTTGGGAGTGCTTTTAAAGCAAAAATGAAGAAATAGTGGGAGAAAAGGCAGAGAGGAATACGAGCTGCACTCTTTCCTCTGCAGGATAGAAAAGTGCAAGAAGATACACAGTGAAGAATGATTACCCCAGGACAGCTGACTTTACAAAGTCAGTTGCTAAGGACTCTCTACCCTGTAGTGCTGATGCTCTGAAGACATTGGCCATTACAATCTCATATTTAACATATCTCATATTTAACGTATCTAATGATGGAGGAACCTCACTCCGATGTCTCTTTATCCTCAAGTAGGATAAATCACAGGGTGTCCCAGATGTCCTCTTTTGGCCCAGTAATAAGTCTCTAAAGTGCTATCTTGAATCATACCTTCAATTCTTTGTTCACTTTATGCTATGCAGTTTTTCATACAGTTTCTTGTAGGGCAGTAAATGAAGGGCTTAGTTGGTTGGTCTGGCCATTTGTGAGCCTCACCAGACTGGGTTCTCCTGGTGTGGACTGTAAATCTTTGTCCAATCTAGCTTGGAAAGGTGAAAAGTAGCTTAGTATAAAGAAATTGTATGAAGTGTATCCTCTCATAGCCACTACCTGTGTGCAGCAATGAGTTGTGCAGCAGGAGGAGTGGAATCTCCCCAGCTTGTGCCAGGAAGTGGCTCCCTTAATTGTAGGAAGCAATTTTAAATCTTTTAAAAGGTTGCTTACTTTGGAAAGAATTTGAAGCCACAGGCCATGAAACTGGAGGTGACAGGTTTGGTGTTTCCCTTATGCTAGGGCGACAGTGGAGGTAGGAGGTAGGAGACCTTTTTGGGTGCATCTGCTTTTTCTACATGAAGAAGTGTTTTTTACTTGTTTCTTTGTAGATAATTTGAACAGAAGAGAATGTGATGAATAACTCCAGGTGTGTTTTGGTTTTATGTGTTTGTTATATTAGTTGCACCAAACAAAGATGTTAAAATAAACCTTTTATTTAAAGGAAGATTTATTTATAAGGTGAGATGCATGTACTCTTCCTGTTTTGCTGCGTACATCTTGGTCTTACCTCAGCTCTTCGACTTCTTGTAGTTTTCAGAGAGTAAATAAAATCCAGTGTTTGCTAGTGAAGAATGTAATTCAGATCCGAAGAAGGCTTGTGGACGTTTCTGCTTTACACTACCCCTTATTATTCCATCAGGCTTTTCTTTGCCATTTACAGGTTCATTCTCAACAGCTGAGAAGTGTTGTATTTTGCAGACCATGGATTCACTATCATCAGACAGTAGGGAAGCTGAATGGCTTTGAAAGTCTACCTGTCATATAAGGCAAATACCATTGTTTTCTTTCAAACCAAAAATGTCAAACACAAAAAGTCAGCTCAACCCTAGCAAAACCAATACTATCATGGCCTGTGTGTACATAAGGCGCCCTGTTTATATTCCTCAGATCTTAGCAGCTAAAGTGAGATGTGAAAAGTGAAGAAAGAGAGACCAGTGGCCCCTGAGGTGCTGTGATAGTGTTCCAGTGGCCTCTTTGAGGAAGACAATGCTTTAGCTCACCCCAGGGACAGCTATGGCTGGTTACACTTCTTTAGACTGGGTGTACCTGGTTTTCCTGCACAGCTGTAATTTCTTTCTTCAGCCCTAAAAATTTTCAAGGAGGAGGTCACTGCTGCTGCTGGAGGAATCATAGACTTTGAAATGTCAGAGAGCTCAAATATCATGTGGAATGCACTCAAGTTCCCATGGACCAGTTTCATAACTGAATAAAGAAGATATTGTAATAATTAGGAGAACCTTGTGATTATAGTCACAAGATGCTAGCAGGTAAGAGATGAGTGTGTGCTGGGATATGGTTTCAAACAAAGAACATCTGCTTACTGGCTGTGGAAAGTCTTACTCTTCTAGATGGAGCCTCCGCCTTTTCACAGATTAAAGTTAAAACAGAGAAGAGGGAAAAAGTGAAATTAAATGCTGTGTTGATGCAAGATGGAAAAAAACTGTGTATCAAAAGAGATACTTGGCCATTTTCATATAAATTTGTCTCTAGAGCGAAGAAATGTGTAGTGGATAGCTAGTGTTACGCTTTTATTATGTTTACTCTGGTGAAATGTTCAGCAATTCTTCCAAATTTTAGAGCAGGCAAGACAAAAATCACTGCAATATGCAAAGAGTTTCACAGAGTTATCAAAGAAGGAGCAGCATGCCTGGCCAATACTTACAGGCAAGTTTCTTAGAAGAGATATGTAGAATGCAGAATGCAAGCTAGGGTGTACGTGTACATGTGGATGTGTGTGCGTGTTTAAGAAGATTGGAACAGGCTGTTATCCTGAGTCTTGACTCTCGCCACTGGCAACGCTGCAGGCTGAGACTTCTCCCTGCATAGATGGTGAGAGTAGCATGGCCTCCCCTACTCATGTGGGATTTGGCATCTTGTTATCCCTTCCACAGAGGATAATGGGAACACGGTCTCTCAGAAATAGCAGGATTTACAGGGTGACTTGCTATAGGAGAGTGCATTCAGCTCCTGTGTGGTACTCTTGCCCCCAGACAGCTAAGCACTACAGTTTAAGAAGAGCTCGTCTTTTGCCTCTGTTCAGGATCCATGTATTTGTGCAGGCTGTGTGTTCAGAATAGAGACGAATACAGAATGCAATAAACAGTATTCCAAGGCTCAGTGATAAAACTGATCCTTTCCCCCTCTGATGGTGTCACTGATTCCACTTCCTATATTTCTTCAGCCATACTTTCTCTCATCACAGAGCTTACACCTTGGTGTGTCTGGTGAATTAAACTTAAAGGCTTTTTTCCAGTGTTAATGAGGTGAGGTGCTTTTCCTGCCATGAATGCTTGGTGTGTTTCTATACAAGAACCTTGTACAGCCTCAGCACCTTTACTAAGCTGCACAGCATTATTGATTTCTCCAGCTTCTGCTGTGAGGGGTTTGTGGTAAAAAGCAGTGACTCAGCTGATGTGCTCAGTGGAGCTGTTTTACATGCTCAGACTATGCTGCTGTTGCTGCTGAGTGGTTAAAAAAAAATCACAGACAAGCCTTTCAATTTGTTTGAGGTAAAGTGCAGGCAGCAGCAAGGTTTTCTGGCAACTTTGCACAGATTATTGCAAATACTCTTAATGGCAGGCCTGATTCTGGGGGATAAGCCTGTGTGCATCTGCAGGACCAGAAGGGGAAACAGAGATCAGGACTCCAACTTCCCTATTGGGTGAAGCATGATACATTGAAGCTAAGAACAATCTCACCTGGAGAGCTGGGGTGTTTGGAAGGGGAGATGCCTGGAAATGCTGGCCCAGCTACTACAACAGTACAATGAATATTGGGGCAGGTTTGTGCTGGTGATTTCAGCTCTCTATCTGCATCTGCCTGCCTGGCTATGACAGTGATTTACTCAGGGTGACAACATTCATAATGTGGTCCCATGGAAACCTGCAGATGTGAAATGCTTGCTATCTCAACACAGAACAAAGCTGAGACCTCTCTGAAGTTCTCAGAGACAGTAAATTCAGCAAGTATGCAACCTGAGGAAGGAGAGAGAAAAAGTACAGCTGCCCTAGGAGGAGAAATGGGGATTGTTTATCCATTTCTGAAAGATAAATAAGCTGTTCCTGTCTGTGATCTTGCTTATCTGAAGAGCAGGACTCCTAGAAGCTTTCAAATCACCAGAGATTCATGGAAGTGTAGGTCAGAAGGCACCATTTGGAGCTCTCTAGTTCAAACTCCTGCTAAAAGTATGTTTATCACCAACACTGCATGAATTCATGGCTTTGTCTAATACTTCTAAATATCAAAAAGCTCAAAGGATGGAGATTCTACAACTTCACTTGATATCATGCTTTGGTGCTGCACTGTCACCTCAGTAGAGATCTCTTGTTTAATGCTTGTCCTGAACCACCAAACACAGAGCTTGTGGCTATTGCCATTTGTCATATGGTCTGCCACTACAAAGGATTTGTTGCATCATCTTTGCAACACTGGCTATATTAAATAACTTGTGCTATTTATTATCTTCATTATTGACATAGATGAAGGGATGAAATGCACCCTCAGCAAGTTTGCAGATGACACCAAGCTGAATGGTGCAGTTGACACATCTGAAAGACAGAATGCCATCCAGAGGGACCTGGACAAGTTCAAGAAGTGGACCCTCATAAGTTTTAACAAGACCAAGTACAAGGTGCAGTATCTTGATCAGGGCAATCCCCTGTCTCCACACAGGCTGAGGATGAACAGATCGAGAGCAGCTCTGCGAGAACGTCTTGAGGGTGCTGGTGGATGAGAGGCTAGACATGACCCAGCAATGTGCACTCACAGCCCAGAAAGCCAAACATCTCCTAGGCTGCATCCAAAGCAGCATGGCCAGCAGGGCAAGGGAAGTGATTCTGCCCCTCTACTCTGCTCTGCTCTGCTCTGGTGAGACCCCATCTGCAGTGCTGCATCCAGCTCTGCGGCGCCCAGCACAGGAAGGACATGGTCCTATTGGAGCAAGTCCAGAGGAGGGCGAGCAAGATGATTAGAGGGATGGAACACCTCTCTGATGAGGAAGTGCTAAGACAATTGGAATTGCTCAGCCTGGAAAAGAAAAGGCTTCAAGGTGACCTAATTGTGGCCTTCCAGTACCTGAATGGAGCCTACAAGAAAGATGGAGAGGGACTATTTACAAGACCATGTAGTGACAGGACAAGAGGAATGGCTTCAAACTGAGAGTAGGTCTAGATCAGATGTTAAGAAAAAATTCTTTACTGTGAAGATGGTGAGGCACTGGAACAGGCTGCCCAGAGCAGCTGTGGATGCCCCATCCTTGGAAGTGTTGAAGGCTAGATTGGATGGGGTTTTGAGTAACCTGGACTACTGGAAGCTGTCCCTGCCTATGGCAGGGTGATTGGAACTGGATGTTCTTTAAGGTCCCTTGCAACCCAAACCATTGCATGATTCTGTGATTCTGGAAAGCTGTAGGCTCCTACTGGAATACCCCCAGCCTTCTCTTCACCAGACTAAAGAAGCCCAACCTTTCATTACAGGATTCATCCTACTGGGACTCTCCTGTTAACCTTCCACTGTATATTCTCCAGTTTCTCCAAGAACAAACAACTCAGAAAGCCTGAGAGCCCCACCAACGGAGCAAGATCAGGACTTCTGAGTGTCTCAGGATATGGAGCTGAAACACTCAGGCTTCCCACCACAGTGCTAGAAGCCTATGCTGTGACATCACAGCTCTCATCTCCAAATGTTTACCTGAGATTCAGGAGTCTGTAGCAGGTATCCAGATGTACCAAGAGGTGCTTAGGCAGTTGCACGCAGGAGACAACCTGGATGCATTGAAACAGACCTTTTTTTTCACTGAGCATTTATGTTTCGACACCCTGATGTTCTTCAATTCCAGTAAAACTTCTGAAATCATATGGGTTATTTCAGGAGAAGGGTGTTGGCTGGAGGAAGGGACTTTTGAGGGGCTTCACCCATGCATGCACTCTGAATTGCTTAATAGCACTGCCTTGCAAAGCAGAAATGGAAAAAAACAGAGAACAGAGTGACCTGAATTCAAGGAGCCTGACAAGAAGCCCAGTCGTTGAAAGACTGCGACACAGAAACCTCACAGTGGGATCTCTGAAGCAAGGAGACCTAGAATCTTGGGAAAAAACCATGGACATACTGACTTGTTGTCCATAACAATCTCTTGGGTTTCACTAGATCCATTATATGTTGTTGAGATCTCAAACTGCCAAATGTAGGAAAAATATTTTCAGTTGCATTTAACAGTTTTGTAATGCCAAGAAAACTCTCTCACCCTTTCGAGTCCTAAGAGAGCTGCTCTGGGGAAACAGCTGAGCTGCTTTCTTTCAAAGCCTCTACTCTCCCTGGGTTTATGCATTCAATGACCTTGGCAGACGTACAGAAGAACACTTTACCATAGCAATGGATTGTTTTTCATTTCTTTCCAGATTAAGCACAAACAAATTTTCTCTCATCAAATACACAGATTTTGAAATTCCGCTTTTTTCCTCCCTCTTCAATAAAAGGATTTTTAAGTGCAGAGAGAAACCACATACTCCAGCTGTACGGTTTCTCTTGCCCTCCTACAGCATCCCAAGATAGTAGATAAAAAGATTATGCTTGAATTCTCTTTTCTGACTCCAGCATTTAAATTGCAGTTGAAGTTACTATCTACATTGGCAATTTTAGCTCCGTCATGATTGAAACCAATTCTTATTAGCTAGACATGTGAAGATGTGTTATGTTTTCCTTCATCTGAGAATATGCAGGAATAGTATTGAGACACAGATGATGGGAATTTGGAGGATTCCCAACTTCAACAGAGTATTTGCTATGCTGGATCAAACAGGTTTCCTATCCCACCCCTCTGCCCCGAGTCAGGACTGCTGCATTTGGTACTGACTGGGATTCATGTGAGCAAAATGACAAAACCTATCCATGACGTATATTCCATGCCAACAGTGCAATACTGTAGGTGGAGAGAAGGCAATTTCCTTCCAACCTTGGAAAAGAGCAGCTTAAGCAATGAAGTTACTGTTATGAAGTCCAAAAAATGCTGTAGTTAATTTTAAAAATCTATCCCTGCTCATGGAAAAAGAAGTTAATACTGGATGTGAAGGCTATAGTACAGTCAAGAAATACCAGCCAGTACTATTAAGGATATTCAACAGATTTTGTTTAATTAAATGTCTGGACATTTACATATTGTGGAAGCTTTTCTTATAAAATGCAAATATTTTTCAAAGTTGGTTGACCTTCATTCTAGCCCAATGCCTCCACACATTTCTAACTAGAATTACTCCTTCTTGCTGGGAAGCTGCCTGCAGGATATACTCCTACAAGCATAGCAAGAGACATCTCTGGGAATAACAAGCTCTTTCCCTAGAAACTTCCACCCTGGAGTTACTCTAAAAATCCTTGCAGGATTAGCCTGCAGTTATCCAGAAAGAGAACTGCTCACATTTTCAAAGAAACACTCGCGTATCTTGTTCTTACCATGATATTAGTGAAAGACAGCAGATTATGAAATGTCTCTTAATCCTGCACGAGCTGTTATGGTCATTGGGTGTATAAATGTATTCCAGATAGCTGGATTCATCCAATCCCTCAGCCCCACCACTTTTCTTTTTAGTCAAGCATTACAGTTACAGGGCTAGTGATGGAAATACCTGATTGAAGCCTTTAGATTAGAATTTAGGTGGCTTTGCTTAATTGTCTGGTCTGTATTCATTGCCCTGAAAAGGATATAATTCTTTTTGGATAATCCTGAAAGTGTGATTAACACAAGTTCATCAACTGTAAAACAAATATTTACATTACACATTTTATCAACATCAGTTTTTTGCTCCTAACCTGCATGCCTGGCTCTTTATAGACAGTGGCATCAATAGCCACTCTAAAATGTTTGTTCACAGAAACACGACTGATGCCAAATATTTGCCAACTTCCAGAAGATTTCCTTATTTACCCTTTTGCTAAATAGTGCTAATGTGATTTTCATTAGCCCCTCTTGAAGGGCTAATCAGCACAATTTACCTGTGCACACATCACACTGAGGGACTAATCTACTTCTCAGTAGATTACTGACAAGAAGAACCAGAGCTGCCATTATAACAATACATATTTACAGGAAAGGTGTGGTGTAATATACAAACAGGACAAAACCTTTTAGAATTAGAATTTAGAATTAGAGTATAGCTCTTCTGGCTCAGTTGCTCACTGATTTATCTTCAGAAGGGATTGCTGTTCCTTGCAAACAGTGTAGCAACATGAAGGCGAAATGGAAACAGCCATGTTTCCCATGGAGATAAGCATCACTGATCTCCAGCTGTTCAGTGGTACAGTAGTTCTCATGAGTGCAGCCCACTGTTTTTGTTCCAGGTCTGGCTCACCCTTTGACCATGACCTGGCTATTGCCATGTGTGGGAGAAGGAAAGCAGGTCGTGCTGCCAGCAGCTTCCCCCACCAGCCTGTCCCTGGACAGGCTCCAGGGGCTTCACACACACCACCATGCCAGCTGGGCTGGCCAGGGTCCAGCTGTGGCTGTTTCTCTGCCTTTCTTCATGTCTGGTATATTCTCACAAGAATTTCTGGCAAGCAACAAGCCTGAGGGCCTAAATTCATCACAGAAATTATTTGCAGAGAGCAGGCTGGAGATCTACATCTTCCCATGCAACCCAGCTGCTGACAAGAAATACAGACCTCTGAGGCAGACCTGGCTTTAGCCATTCCCCCTCTTTCTTGTCTAGTATTGCACATTATTTCCTAAAATGCTGTCTGCCCTCCCACATGGTGGGGAAGAGAGCCATAGCAGTCAGTACCATGCAAGGATGTGGGCACAGGTGACACAGCTGGGGAGAGACATCCGTGCTCACCCAGACATGCTGCTCCCCAAGGCTGCCAGCAAAGCAGGGAGCTGCAGGCAGTGGGTCTTGGAGACATCTACAGAGAGAGAGGAGGCTGTCATTTATAAAGATTGTGAGCCTTAGTGAGAGGAGGGGGACATTTGGCTTACACCAACTTTACCTGTGACAGTTGTTCACAAGTAAATTTATAATGTATAAGTGCATTTATTGTTTCCTCTGTTGACTGGGCCATAAAAAAGAATAAATACAAGATAGACACAGACAAGAAGGTAGCTATTTTGTCTGCCGGGCTTTCACTTTACAAGCCATATATTGGTCTAAGGCAGTCGCTATTCAATTTCAACTCAAAATTCAATTGATAAGAAACAACCTTGTAAAACCTTGTCTTCTGCAGAGGCATTTTTTTCCTTAGGAAAAATATTCTGTTATGTCTTTAAGCCATCTGCAGGCAGACAAGAAAGCAAGATGAAGGATTTCCCCTGAACCAAGAGCTTTGTGAATGAGACCTGTTCTTCTGAGCTTGCAGAGACACATCATAGTCCACCTCCATTTAAAACCTCAACACAATGTCTACCCAACCAAAATCTCTAAGACATTACACAGATGCAGATGCGACTCTGCTAAATCTTCTAAGGACTGATGCAGTCCTCTTATATTCTGAAACCTCAACAAATTAGTACTACCTCAGCCTCTTACAAGTGAAACATGGTTCTCCGCATTTCAGATAAAAAGCACAGAGACAATAAATGGCTTTACATCCATGAAATAATCTCTGTCACACACCTAGACTTTGAACCCAAACTGAAGGTGTCCCAGGTGGAAGTCCGTCCCCAGAACAATGTACTGGTGAAATAGTGCCTATGGACACATCCTGAAGCTGGATGCTGTGCCATTAAGTGCAGTTCATTGCTCACAGGGATGGCTAGGATTGCTGCAAGTGAGCACAGTCCTCTTCTGGGGCTCAGAACAACTGGACTAATACCTATTATTTTCTACACTAGAGTTGTTCAAAAGTAAGGGACCCTGAGGCCAAAACCATTAAAAACTTGGAAAAAGGAAAACAAAGACCTGGGAAGAACCATTTGCATTCATACCAAATATCACAAAGGAGTCTTAAATTCTTGGGGTTTATACATGCTGAAGAAAACTTCGCAGATCTTACTCCTTTCTCCCCCTTAGTAGAAGCCCAGTGTAAAAATATAACTGAGAGATTAAAAAGACCTCACCTTGCATTTTTTCACATATCTGTACTAGGGCTTGACTAACTTAAGCTCTTTCTTACCAAGTATCCTGTTAGCCCCAGCTGATCAGAGGCTCTCTGTGAGCATATTGGGCTGGCAGAGCAAAGCTCTTTCTCAAGAACAAAAACTTTTCACAGCTGGGTGCTGGCTTCTGTGTGAAGCCTTTCAAGCAGGTTTACAGCTCTGCCATGGCACTTCTGCTCTGAGAGGTTTATGCTCCTTTTACAGCAATCTGGTAGGCTTGGTACCCGTGCTCAAGCCTGACCTCTCCTTGTTTAAGTTGGAACTCATGCTGGCTTCATCTGGCATCGATGGAGGGTCCACAGCCACTTGGATATGTTTTGTTTGGGAATAAGGCTGTCTGCCTCTCTCAAACAACCTTTTGGAAAAGAAGAACTAATCTGTTCTCAGCTTTGGTGTCTTAAGTCCTCAATGGACTCCATCCCACTTTCTTCACAATCACCGGTGTAGATTAAAAGGTGCTTGAAGCAGCAGTAGCCCAGCTTCTCTTCTTTCCAATCTTTGAGAGTCTTGTTTTTATTCTCTAGGACATAGTTATTCATCAATCTAGCTGTGAAAAAATGTGAGGATTAATTTAGATGTGTTCTCTTTTACATACCAAAAGCAAAGTTGTGGAGATTTTGTTATTTCACAGTTGGGTTCCCAGACAAAAGTATGATTGAAATCTTTTGGGTTTATTACAGTTATGATAATAATGTAGTCTATTTATTTAAAAAAAGAATTCTTTTAAACAAATATTTTTCTGCCAACACTGTAATTCTAGAAATGGTACACTGCTACTAATCTTATCCTCATGCTAGCAAGCTTTGGTTAATTCAGACTTCTTTGCTTTAGAAAAAGGGTTTTCTTTGATGAGTCACCATCCCTGGAGGTATTTAGAAGATGTGTAGTCATGGCACTTAGGGACATGGTTTAGTGGTGGACTTGGCAGTTCTGGGTTAATGGTTGGACTCAAGGATTTTAGAGGTCTTTTCCAGCATGAATGATTGTATGATTTTATGGGTCTATGATGCTGCTTCATTTCAGCTGCCACATTGTGTGAGATGCAGGACCTGAATATACCTAATTCCCGGGGTTAGCCAGCACGTTTTCTCAGTGTGTTTCTTCTAGCTCTTTTCCTTTCCAAGACAGCTTAGAAGTCTAATTACAGACAGGGTAGGAGTAAGAATTGGGTAAGGGGAATGGAAGAAGACAGAACTGAGTTGGCATTGCCCCATGGCAGAGCTCAGCAGTGAGAGAAAGACAGAGCACTGCAGTCTCTGCATCCATCTTCGACCTTACTGCCTTCACAGCAGTTTTGGGAAACTATCCTGGAGGAGGTCAGAAGATTTCTACAGTAGCAAGAAATGAAAATATTTAGAAATTTTGCTTCAGTCAGATGTACTTTCTTTCTCTTTCTCTCCCTCTTTTTTCTTAATGGAATCTGTTGCCTCAATATTTCTGT
Organism: Eulacestoma nigropectus; assembly: GCA_013397775.1. Classification (NCBI taxonomy): domain Eukaryota; kingdom Metazoa; phylum Chordata; class Aves; order Passeriformes; genus Eulacestoma; species Eulacestoma nigropectus. The sequence continues at coordinate 238,875 of VZTE01006457.1, read as the reverse complement.
GCCTTTGTCTCTGGTTTCTATTCTGCTCTTGAAGGCAGAAATTTTGCTCAGGAGATTGATAACAGTAGAAGATAGAAGACAAAAGTCTCATTGATATTTTAGATGACAAAGGAAAACTGAACAAGAAGGTAATTAGAGTAAAATCCTGAAAGCTCTTCATTCTACAAGGTAAAAAAAGTGTCTCTAAATCCCAGTTTAATTTTTCTTGTCATGTTGACTATCCAGCTCCACTGAATAGACAAAATGTTCTAGTGTATCTCCCTTTATGTACATATTTTTAGTTCTTTTTCCTATACTTATATTACAAAAGGTTGAGAAGCTGGAAGTGGTTATGCACACAAAGGAAGAGTATTTGCTCTGCAGTCTGATGCTTATTAGGTTTTAAATCTGTTTGAAATAATGAATTGCAATCTACTGTAATTAAATATAAAACATTAATTGAGTGTTATTAGCTAAGCAAACAAAGAACAGTTTGTAAAGTTTGTATTTCCTTTCACAGACATTTCCCTGTATACGAGAAATCTGTATGCTAACCCTTAAAGACACGTTTCATTTTCAGATGGGAGAATTGCATGTCTTTATTCAATGTAATATTATATTATTTGAAGTTCAGAATTATTGTATGAAAAGCTTATGAAAGAATTTTAGCAGTAAACCTCATATTTCTCTCATTTGAAATCTTTTGCTACATATCAGTTCCAGCAGCAAGATTAATATGAGTGGTATCATTGAATTACTTGAGTACACAGAATACTCATGATGTATATTGCATGATAATTTGGCTCTGAAAATTCACACCACAGATTATTATCTTGAGCACTCTGACACTAAGAAGATTCCTTTTCACAGCAAAAATTCCATCCAGAAGCAAGTAGTTGACTTTATTACATGTACTTCAGATCCTAATTCTTAAGAGTTAATTGATTTTGTCCCATATAGTAATTTGAAGGGCAGTTGCTGAAAATTACTTTGGGGCAGAAGGTATTTGTCTTTGAGAGACCTTAATGGACCTAAGGTTTCTTCAGTTTGGAGAAGCACAACATTGCCCAGGATAGGTATGGTTGCAGATGATTACTGAAGCAAAACATCTTTGGTTGCATGGTATTGTGCACCACCTGTTTTCTTTTTTTCTATCTCCCTGTTGCAAGGAACCTGCTCACTCTAATATATCACTGGGTTGCATGATGTGCCTTCCAGGATCCAGCAAGGTACAAACCCAGCTAAAATTGCTCTTTCTCCTTTTACTCACACTAAAGGCAGCCAGTTGCCCAGCATACCAAAGCAAATAAAACAATTTGTAAAAACTCAGTAGCTGCTGGGCTTTTGACAGAAAAACATTGTGAAGGAAAAGTGTTTCCTTCCAGGCTCTGACGGGAGAGAGACTGAAGAATGGCTCCAGTGTACAATGAGGATTTGCCTTGAGCAGCATCCAAATGCCAGTATTTCACCAGAAGTGCAAGTCTTTTCTGTACCTTCAGTCAAGCCAGAGTCTAATTGTTAAAGTAGATATTTGTGTTAGGGCACATAACAGCACACCCTGCAAAAGTAAGGAGACTCTGTAGCCTCCACCTTGCTCAGAGAGCAGCACCAGCAGTACTCTACTAAGCTGTATGCAGAATGATGTCATTTACGCCCTCCTAAGGAGGGTTTTTACAGGATTTCCTCCCCATGTTAGTTTTAATTCTGTGGCATGGATTAGGAGTAAAGCTGAAGCTCTGCAATCCCTTTAGCCCATTACTTCCCAGCTTCTCAAGACCCACTGTCAGTAAAAGATAGATGGGTTCAGGTTTATGTCTTTAGCTCCCTGTCTTCCTAAGTGCAGGGGAGTGTTTGCATGGGTTTTGTGTAGCTATCCTTAACCAAACCTCAGTGTTCAACCTGGTTAATCCTCATGACTTCTCTGTGCACACATAATCCAAACAGCCATCTTTCCCAATATTTTACTTTCTTATTTTCTGTTTGTATAACTCCTGTGAGGTTTACAGGCTGCATCTAGTTCCCTCAGGGAGGTGGTAAAATCACAGCAAATCAGGCTCTTTGCTCTCAAATTTCCCAAAGATCAAAGTTTAGTTATCATTAGAATGTAAATGTCACAATATTATGAAACTAGTGCATCAGGAAAGAACTTCTCTTCCTCTTTGAAAGTGTGTCTATGTGATGTGACATTTCGTTAACATTTGAGGTAGGACTTCTTTTTCTTTTTAATGATCTTTTTCTTTTTAATGACCTTTCCCTTTCCCTTTCCCTTTCCCTTTCCCTTTCCCTTTCCCTTTCCCTTTCCCTTTCCCTTTCCCTTTCTTTCCCTTCTCTTCCTTCCCCTCCCCACTCTT